>JARACZ010000012.1:14200000-14556016 GCA_029255805.1 Keiferia lycopersicella | reverse complement strand
CTAACCTAACCTAACCTAACCTAACCTAACCTAACCTAACCTAACCTAACCTAACCTAACCTAACCTAACCTAACCTAACCTAACCTAACCTAACCTAACCTAACCTAACCTAACCTAACCTAACCTAACCTAACCTAACCTAACCTAACCTAACCTAACCTAACCTAACCTAACCTAACCTAACCTAACCTAACCTAACCTAACCTAACCTAACCTAACCTAACCTAACCTAACCTAACCTAACCTAACCTAACCTAACCTAACCTAACCTAACCTAACCTAACCTAACCTAACCTAACCTAACCTAACCTAACCTAACCTAACCTAACCTAACCTAACCTAACCTAACCTAACCTAACCTAACCTAACCTAACCTAACCTAACCTAACCTAACCTAACCTAACCTAACCTAACCTAACCTAACCTAACCTAACCTAACCTAACCTAACCTAACCTAACCTAACCTAACCTAACCTAACCTAACCTAACCTAACCTAACCTAACCTAACCTAACCTCTAACCTAACCTAACCTAACCTAACCTAACCTAACCTAACCTAACCTAACCTAACCTAACCTAACCTAACCTAACCTAACCTAACCTAACCTAACCTAACCTAACCTAACCTAACCTAACCTAACCTAACCTAACCTAACCTAACCTAACCTAACCTAACCTAACCTAACCTAACCTAACCTAACCTAACCTAACCTAACCTAACCTAACCTAACCTAACCTAACCTAACCTAACCTAACCTAACCTAACCTAACCTAACCTAACCTAACCTAACCTAACCTAACCTAACCTAACCTAACCTAACCTAACCTAACCTAACCTAACCTAACCTAACCTAACCTAACCTAACCTAACCTAACCTAACCTAACCTAACCTAACCTAACCTAACCTAACCTAACCTAACCTAACCTAACCTAACCTAACCTAACCTAACCTAACCTAACCTAACCTAACCTAACCTAACCTAACCTAACCTAACCTAACCTAACCTAACCTAACCTAACCTAACCTAACCTAACCTAACCTAACCTAACCTAACCTAACCTAACCTAACCTAACCTAACCTAACCTAACCTAACCTAACCTAACCTAACCTAACCTAACCTAACCTAACCTAACCTAACCTAACCTAACCTAACCTAACCTAACCTAACCTAACCTAACCTAACCTAACCTAACCTAACCTAACCTAACCTAACCTAACCTAACCTAACCTAACCTAACCTAACCTAACCTAACCTAACCTAACCTAACCTAACCTAACCTAACCTAACCTAACCTAACCTAACCTAACCTAACCTAACCTAACCTAACCTAACCTAACCTAACCTAACCTAACCTAACCTAACCTAACCTAACCTAACCTAACCTAACCTAACCTAACCTAACCTAACCTAACCTAACCTAACCTAACCTAACCTAACCTAACCTAACCTAACCTAACCTAACCTAACCTAACCTAACCTAACCTAACCTAACCTAACCTAACCTAACCTAACCTAACCTAACCTAACCTAACCTAACCTAACCTAACCTAACCTAACCTAACCTAACCTAACCTAACCTAACCTAACCTAACCTAACCTAACCTAACCTAACCTAACCTAACCTAACCTAACCTAACCTAACCTAACCTAACCTAACCTAACCTAACCTAACCTAACCTAACCTAACCTAACCTAACCTAACCTAACCTAACCTAACCTAACCTAACCTAACCTAACCTAACCTAACCTAACCTAACCTAACCTAACCTAACCTAACCTAACCTAACCTAACCTAACCTAACCTAACCTAACCTAACCTAACCTAACCTAACCTAACCTAACCTAACCTAACCTAACCTAACCTAACCTAACCTAACCTAACCTAACCTAACCTAACCTAACCTAACCTAACCTAACCTAACCTAACCTAACCTAACCTAACCTAACCTAACCTAACCTAACCTAACCTAACCTAACCTAACCTAACCTAACCTAACCTAACCTAACCTAACCTAACCTAACCTAACCTAACCTAACCTAACCTAACCTAACCTAACCTAACCTAACCTAACCTAACCTAACCTAACCTAACCTAACCTAACCTAACCTAACCTAACCTAACCTAACCTAACCTAACCTAACCTAACCTAACCTAACCTAACCTAACCTAACCTAACCTAACCTAACCTAACCTAACCTAACCTAACCTAACCTAACCTAACCTAACCTAACCTAACCTAACCTAACCTAACCTAACCTAACCTAACCTAACCTAACCTAACCTAACCTAACCTAACCTAACCTAACCTAACCTAACCTAACCTAACCTAACCTAACCTAACCTAACCTAACCTAACCTAACCTAACCTAACCTAACCTAACCTAACCTAACCTAACCTAACCCAGTTGCGCTTTGACCGCCGTTGAGTAAGCATACGATCCCAAGCTTCTCCGCACTTAAAAATCGGAAAAATATGTTTAAAGTGGTCGGATTTAGACCAACTTAGTGTCGGTAGAAAGGGAAAAGTGTGTGCTACACAGTGTAGTGACATATCTTACCCGGATTGCAGTGCAAACTTGTGAAAAACCTGAAAACCTACAAAATTTGGCGAAATATCTACTTTTTTGGACACAAAACTGGTAACGCCGCTTGATCAAGCGCGCTACCCTCCCAATTTTCTTCTCCATCCAGGAGGGTTTCCATTGGGTTCATCTTTCCCCACCCTCAAAACCAGCCGGACGCCGTGCCCTTGGAAGTTATTCCAGGTATACTGAAAAAGACACGTGCTATTAACCTCTATGAAAACCTGAACGGAGCATCAGAGACACTTGAAAATTTGCAGAACTGTTCTTCGCACTATTTCAACCTAACAAAAGTTTTCAAAAAACATTTAAGTTTATCGGATATTTTTTAAATAACAATTGAATATTCAGACTTTGGACCCCTGTAATTCCAAAACTAAACTAAATTTTGAAATTTTGTAACTGCTATTATTTGCGCGCTTATTTGTTTTACCAACATACAAAATTTCAGATTTTTCAAATTATTCAATCTTTTAGTAAAAATCAAAAACCAATTTTTCAGGTTTTTCAGTCACAATTTCAAAAATAACAAACATAACAAAAAATTTCTTTGTGTATTCTGTGTAACTTTATTTTGTTAATTTTAAGTATTTTTTTCAAAATTTTTTTAACAATTCGTTTAAGAGCTATCGATTTTTAACTTAATTATCTCAATTAAATAGAAAGTATTACATTTAAAATTACAATTCCATCAGAATTGTATTTCTTGACATATTTGCGACGTATACAAGCCCAAGGATCGGCCTGATAGCTCTTAAACTAAGGATTTTGACTTTTTGTTACCAAAATTATTTTTTGGTAACAAACTTTGAAACGGTATAGCTCTGAAACCACAGGGCTTAAAATAAAAATTTTCACGGCGTTTAGTTGCGCAACGCCTTTAAATTTCAACCTGACTTATTTCAGGCAGTTTCGGGAACTTAAAGTTTTCAGCCCTGAAAATACTTTTGGAGAAACAAGCTCGTCAAGCCCTTTCACCTGATACCACTCTCGGGTCATTTGGACTGGTATTTACGACGCTATAAGCGTTTAAAACCAGAATTTGACATTTGGGCGGCCATCTTGTTTCTACTAAAACAACCGCCATTTCGCAGCCGAAGGTCTCAGGAAGTCGCGCTTTTGGTCCTGTGCTCAGGGAAGTAAACTCTAACAGCTCCCCTACTTTCGGTTGCTTCTGGGCTGAAAATTTTCAGGCCCCTGAAAAGTATCTAGGACGCAAGAAAAGCTCACGCTGAATACGATAAACCCAAACACCAGGGTCCTGCGACCACTAGATCTGACGCTACAGCCATCCAAACATTGAGTTTGACAGTTCAGGCAGCCATATTGAAAATCTTTACATTGTGATTGCGCCGGACATAGAGGTCGTAGAGCCGTGATTTTTTCAACGTTGTTACTAGCAAAATCTCCTGTTTCGATGCAATAGCATTTTATTATTTTTCAGGCATTTTCAAACTCTGAAAATTACGGGAATTGAAAATTCCTGAAAATTTCAGAATTGGTAGAACTCAGCTAGCCTTGAAGTTTGACACCAGTCTCGAGGAAATCGGACCAGCATAGCCGGAGATAGACCGGTGTTACCAAATTGTTACCAAGTTGTTACCAAGCGTTACCAAACTTTAAACACCTATAGCACCGGACCGGGGTGTGCTGGAGCTTCGAGATTGGTGTCATTTTAAAGAGCTCGTCAAATCCTATTTTAACAATAATAGACATTGGCTCTACATAGAGCCAATAAAGAAATTGACTATAACTCCTTGAATTGTAGAGTTTTTAAATTTTTTATTTTTGTTTTGGACTTGTGTTTATTTTAGCTTTATTTTTTTATATTTTAATCTCTTTTTCTTGGTATTTTGGCTTTATTGAGCCTTACGTTTATTATACTATCTTTACCTAAAACACTTTTGTGTTTTATCGTTATATTCATTGACTTTTTCCTCTGACTATAACCATGTTTGGGACATTGAGAACCCCCCCAAAGACTGCAGATGGCAAGGACAAGGGTAAATCCCCTCCAAAAACACAGACACTGTCCACAAGCAACGTAAGACGTAGCATTGAGAAGCTTGAGGCGGGAGGACCGCACAACGTGACCCCTACCACTAGTAAGGTAGAAAATCTAGCTCAGCTTCGACAAGTCCCCGTCTACAGGCTTGCCGAGGCCAAGGCAAACCTGACAAAAGCAAAAACAAGTCTTAGCAATGCAGGTAACATTCGCAAAGACCTTAAAGCTTGTACCATCGAGGCCATCGACAAACTATATCAGCTAGTAAAAGAAGCCGAAGCCGAGATAGCTATATTAAAAGGTGCTGTACAAACACCGATGGAGCCTGCCCCCAAAGCCTCCCATGAAACAATCATGGACGAAAGAGACGGGGGCAAAATCATGGCAAAGTTGGAGGAACACACAAAATTGCTTAGGGAAAATGGCCTTAAGATGGAAGAATTACAGCACGCCATAGAACGGCAAAAAGAACAGATGCTGGAAAAAATCACCTACGCCAGTGTCCTAGCCGGCACCAGCACCGCGGCGGACCGGACTACTGAATCCATCCCGGAACGCAAAACGCTCCATTCAGTCATTATAACGTCTAAGGATGACACAGAAACAGGAGACCAGGTTCTGGAGCGAGTTCGGGATGCCGTTGATGCAAAGACTGGCTGGGTGACTGTAGAGAGCGTACGGAAGGCCAAGGACAGAAAAATTGTGATGGGCTGTAGAACCAGAGAGGAAAGAAATAAAGTGAAGGAGAGACTTGAAAAAGCAGGAGATAAACTTGTCGTCGAGGAAGTGAAAAACAAAGATCCGATGCTTATTTTTAAGGGAGTAACCCGTAAGCTTACTGACGAAGAAATTATTACAGCGCTTAGAAACCAAAACAAGGACATCTTTCACAACCTGGATGAGGAGGAAGGCAGAGTCGCTATCAAATACAGGAAAAATGCGAGGAATCCCCATACAAACCACGTTATAATAACAACGTCACCCGCGATCTGGAATAGAGCCTTACAGAAAGGGAAGATGCGTATCGACCTACAGCAAGTGCCAGTAGAGGACCAATCGCCACTGGTGCAATGCACGCGTTGCCTGGGATACGGGCACAGCCGCCGGTTTTGTAAGGAATCTGAAGATTTCTGCAGCCATTGCGGCGGCCCGCACCTTAGAGCTGACTGCCCTCAGTGGTTATCTGGTACCGAGCCAGAATGTAGGAATTGTGTCAAAGCAAAACTAGACAATGCAAATCATAATGCTTTTAGCGACAAATGTATCATCAAGAAGAAGTGGGACAACATAGCGAGGGCATCAGTAGCGTATTGCTAAAGTTGTCCCAGGCAAAAACAAAATGTATAAAATATTTCAAGCCAATTTACAACGGAAAAAACTAGCAACAACGGAGTTGTTGCTAGAGGCAGAAAAGCAGAAAGCATCAGTTGCACTTATACAGGAGCCCTATGTGGGAAAGGCCAAAAGGATGAGCAGCACTCAGGGGGTCAGAATTTTCCAGAATACAAAACAGTGTGAAGGGACTGTTAAGGCAGTGATTGCTGTCTTTGATCCGGACTTAAACGTAGTACAGTACCCAGACCTAACAACAGACAATATAGTCGTAATAGACATACAAACAACCGCCTGGAAAATAACCATCGTGTCGTTCTACTTTGAGCCAGACCTACCTATTGGACCATATCTAAATCTTCTAAAATACATAGAAAACAAACTGGGGTCGTCTAGAATGATCATGGGGGGAGATGCAAATGCGTGGAATGTGTGGTGGGGAAGCAGAAAAACTGACCCAAGGGGTGATGAAATGCTGGGAACACTCGACCAAATGGGCATGCAAATACTCAACAAAGGGGAAACTCCAACTTTTGACGTTATCAGAGGACAACAGCGATGCACTAGTATTGTCGATATAACAGCGTGCACCGAAGATATCATGGCAATCATAGACGACTGGAAAGTGCTAGAATGCCTGACTAGTTCAGATCATAATGGCATAGAATTTAAAATCCAACTTGAGAACTCCACCGGCATCAAGGTCAGCAGAACAACCAGACTGTACAATACGAAAAAAGCAAATTGGGCCCAGTTTCGTGAGAAACTGAACCAAATTATAACCACCCTAGAGCTTAAGCAGAAAATTGCACAGATCAACAGTACGGAAGGTATTGACTCAGTCGTACATGATGTAACCCTTGCAATAAAAGAGGCATGTACCGACGCAATGCCAAAAAAGAAACATACGGAGAAACTGAATTTACCTTGGTGGACCGAGGAGCTTGCCACAATGAAGAGCGAAGTAGCCACGCTGAAAAGACGAATTCGATGTGCAGCGCCAGTCAGAAAAGACAAAGTTGTGAAGGAGTACCTGGAACATAAAGAAAAGTATGAATTAGAGGCAGCCAAAGTTCAAGTCAGCAGCTGGAAAGACTTCTGCGAAAAACAAACGACGGAGGGAGTGTGGGAAGGTATATATAGGGTAATGAGCTGGACATCTAAGAGAGAGGAGGACGTACCAATGGAAAAAGAAGGAAAAATCTTGGATGCAGCAAATTCTGCAAAGCTCCTGGCTGAAACTTTCTATCCCAGAGACAGAATAGAAGAGGACAATCAAGAGCACGCAAACCTGCGAAAACAAGCGGAAAAAGTGAATGATGGGGACCATACTGATGTATACGATCCACCGTTCACTACAGAAGAGCTAAAGAGAGCCATCAAATCTTTTAACCCCAAGAAAGCACCGGGTCTGGAGGGCTTCACCGCAGATATATGCGCGCAATTTATACAAAACGACCCGGATCTATTCCTCAATCTCCTGAACAAATGCCTGGAGCTGAACTACTTTCCCCGAGAGTGGAAAAAAGCGACAGTGGTCGTACTACGTAAGCCAAACAAGGACTTCTACAATACCCCAAAGTCATACAGGCCAATTGGCCTATTGCCTGTGCTGGGAAAAGTGTACGAGAAGATGGTAGTGGCCAGACTAAAATTCCACATACTCCCGAAAATGAGCACTCATCAATACGGGTTTATGCCGCAAAGGGGCACAGAGGACTCCCTCTATAACCTCATGCATAACATCCACACAGCATTGGACCAGAAAAAGATAGTTCTGATCGTATCCTTGGATATAGAGGGAGCCTTTGATAGCGCCTGGTGGCCCGCCATCAAGATGAGACTCGCAGAAGAAAAGTGCCCAATTAATTTGAGACGAGTAATAGAAAGCTATCTTAGCGATAGATCGGTGAGCGTAAGGTATGCTGGCGCAGAACATGAGCGAACTACTGAAAAAGGATGTGTGCAGGGATCGATTGGTGGGCCAATCCTATGGAACCTCCTCCTGGATCCATTACTGAAGGGTCTTGGGGAGCGTGGACAACAATGCCAAGCGTTCGCTGATGACGTGATCCTGATTTTTGAAGGACACACGGCCACAGAAATACAAAGACAGGCCAATGTCGCTCTCGAATATGTAAGACTGTGGGGTGTCACCAATAAGTTAAAATTTGCGCCACACAAAACTAATGCTATGCTTATAACGCGCAAACTTAAATATGACACCCCACATATCACCATGGGAGGGATCGATATCGGTATGTCAGGCGAAATCAAGATCTTGGGACTGACCATCGACAACAAGCTGACTTTTAACACACACGTTGCGAATGTATGTGCAAAGGCGGTGGCCATGTACAAGCAACTTTCAAGAGCAGCAAAGGCCAGCTGGGGCCTCCACCCAGAGGTTATACGATGCATTTACAATGCAGTGGTGGAACCAGTGATATTATACGCTGCTTGTGCATGGGCACCGGCCGCAGGGAAGGTTGGGACGCAAAAGAAACTCAACGCAATACAGCGTAGTTTCGCTCAGAAACTGTGCAGAGCCTATAGGACGGTTTCACTTAACGCCGCCCTAGTACTGGCTGGGATACTTCCACTGGACCTCCGAATCCGGGAGGTTGCATCCCTCTACGAGGCCAAGAAGGGAATGTCCCATCCGGTGCTAGGAGATAGGGAAATAGAGAGGATGTCCTCGGCCCTGGAAGCCCCCCACCCAGTGGAACTGGTTAGGTTGGATCTCGGCTGTTTGGACAACGAGGAGCAGTACAATAATCACAATGACTACACACTACGCATATTCACGGATGGGAGCAAGATCAAGGGAAAAGTCGGTGCAGCACTATCCATCTGGAAAGGCGAAGCAGAGACTAAGTACCGAAAACTTGTTCTGCCCCCCTACAGTACTGTGTACCAAGCAGAACTCGTTGCACTGTGCGAAGCAACCAAGGAGGTCCAAAGAAACAAAGAGACTAGCTGTGCCATCTATAGCGACTCCATGGCGGCTCTGCAAACCGTCGTGAACCCCGAAGCCCTCCATCCCCTGGCAGTGGAATCACGGCAGGCCATTCAGAACAGCCAACTCCAGAACAAAAGCGTGAAATTGTTCTGGATTAAAGCACACGCCGGTTTGGAGGGCAACGAGAGAGCCGACGAGCTCGCCAAAGAAGCCGCCCTAAATTCAAAACGCAAGCCAGACTATGATAAGTGTCCGGTCTCATTCGTCAAACGCAGTATCCGCATGGAAACGCTTGGCGAATGGGAAAATAGATATAAAAATGGGGATACCGCGGGAACGACCAAATTGTTCTTCCCTAGCGTTATCGAAGCGTACAAGGCGGTGCGAAAATTCAAAGCCAGCAAAGAACTGACTCAAGCTTTTACAGGCCACGGCGGATTCTCTGAGTATTTAACAAGGTTTAAGTGCAAGGATAATCCGGCGTGCACCTGCGACAACGAGACTGACCAGACAATCACCCACTTGCTTCTTGACTGCCCGAAATACAGCCTTCAGCGATACGACATAGAACAAAAATCCGAAATTCCAATGGTGGCAGAAAACTTGCCAAGATTTATAAATAGTAAATTTAAAAACATATTTTTAAGCCACATAAAACAAATTGTATTAGACGTAAATAAACAAAATAGTGATAAGAAAAGTGCCTAAACAGTATATTGTTATATACTTGCTTAGTCATAAGAATAGAATATGTAAGAAATTTAATATTGTAATAAAAGGTAGTATAAGCTTAAAATTAGAAAAGAAAAACTCTTCCCGAAAAATATTTAGATGAATAAATAGATTTAAGATATAGAATAAAGTAGAATAAGAACATGTAAAATTGAATTCGGGAGGGTTTTTAGCCAGTAAAAGTCTGGCACTGCCTGGGCCCTCCATTCCCAGGCGTCCTATGAGGATTTTTCTCCAGCCCGAAGTCAATTCCCTTAGCATATAATAAATAATGAAAAAATAGTCTCCGATCATGTTGGAGGAATGTGTAAATATAAAAAAAAAAAAAAAAAAAAAAAAAACCTAACCTAACCTAACCTAACCTAACCTAACCTAACCTAACCTAACCTAACCTAACCTAACCTAACCTAACCTAACCTAACCTAACCTAACCTAACCTAACCTAACCTAACCTAACCTAACCTAACCTAACCTAACCTAACCTAACCTAACCTAACCTAACCTAACCTAACCTAACCTAACCTAACCTAACCTAACCTAACCTAACCTAACCTAACCTAACCTAACCTAACCTAACCTAACCTAACCTAACCTAACCTAACCTAACCTAACCTAACCTAACCTAACCTAACCTAACCTAACCTAACCTAACCTAACCTAACCTAACCTAACCTAACCTAACCTAACCTAACCTAACCTAACCTAACCTAACCTAACCTAACCTAACCTAACCTAACCTAACCTAACCTAACCTAACCTAACCTAACCTAACCTAACCTAACCTAACCTAACCTAACCTAACCTAACCTAACCTAACCTAACCTAACCTAACCTAACCTAACCTAACCTAACCTAACCTAACCTAACCTAACCTAACCTAACCTAACCTAACCTAACCTAACCTAACCTAACCTAACCTAACCTAACCTAACCTAACCTAACCTAACCTAATCTAACCTAACCTAACCAGTCTCTCTCCAGCATCCGACCGTGCGGGCGCGTTTGCGCATCGCTCCTGATTGGCTGCAAGTCGCCAACAAGTGGGCTTCGTTTCGGCAGCAGTCAATAACCGGGTCGCCGACAAGCAGCCATCGAGTCGCCAACAAGTCAGCAACAAGTGGGCAACGGTTGCCTGCAGGTCTCCAACAAGTCGGCTAGGTGTGGGCGACTGTCGCCATCGGCGTCGCCATCAAGCCGCCATCGAGGTCCCCATCAAGTGGCCTACAGGACACCAGTGAGTCGCCAGCAGATCGCCAACAAGTGGGCTTCGTTTCGGCAGCAGACAATAACCGGGTCGCCGACAAGCAGCCATCGAGTCGCCAACAAGTCAGCAACAAGTGGGCAACGGTTGCCTGCAGGCGGGCTGCAGGTCTCCAACAAGTCGGCTAGGTATGGGCGACTGTCGCCATCGGGGTCGCCATCAAGCCGCCATCGAGGTCCCCATCAAGTGGCCTACAGGACGCCAGTAAGTCGCCAGCAGATCGCCAACAAGTGGGCTTCGTTTCGGCAGCAGACAATAACCGGGTCGCCGACAAGTAGCCATCGAGTCGCCATCAAGTCAGCAACAGGAGAGCAACGGTCGCCTGCAGGCGGGCTGCAGGTCTCCAACAAGTCGGCTACGTGTGGGCGACTGTCACCATCAGGGTCGCCATCAAGCCGCTATCAAGGACGCCATCAGGTGGCCTGCAGGTCGCCAATCGAGTCGCCAACAGCTGCTCTCGCCGGGATTTGCACGGATCGCCTGTTTTCTCCGTCTGTGACATTGTGACTCTGGTGGTGCTACTTCGGTGACGTAAAATTTTCTAGTTTCTCCCGCAAATTCTTTTCTGCGCTACTTCGGCAAACTTTTTACCATGGAGCCTGACAAACCCTATGAGAAGAGAAAAAAGGAACTTACACCGACTTATTCTGACGCAGGAGTACCCCAAGTGCCTGATGACTTTTTCTCTGATAATGAAGATGATGCTGATGACACTTCTGTGGTCAAGGACCCAGCAACTACATATAAGGAAAAAATCTTTGAGTTTACAAAAGAAATTAAAGGGAAGTTGACGGAAGGGAAAAGTCTCACGAAAAGTAATAAAAACACTATTCTTCAAATTCTCATTGCTATTCAAGAAACTACTACATCGCATTGCTCGTCATGTTCATGCTCTTCCGGCTCTTCCAATTCTCCAAACAGCACTGCACTTGATCGAGCAACGGTGACTGTAATTAAAGACACCATAAAAGAAGAAATTTCAAAAATACAAAAAACAATTCAAGTTAAAGTTAAAGAACCGAAACCCACTTACTCCTCCACTCTTAAGGATACTTCGCCTATTAAACCGAAAAAGTTAAAGATCCCAACTACTAAGCCAGCCATCATAATAAGTCCGACTAAAGAAGTATTCAGTTCTGCCGAAACGCATGAATTAGTAAAAAGTAATATCACTTTCAAAGACACAAACTTTGCGCCAGCTAACATCAGGTACGTCTCAAACAATAAAATCAGCATGGAATTTGACAGACCGGAACAAGTGGATACAACGCTCAAGAAAATCCATGACTCGAATTGTCCCATAAAAGCAGAAAAATCCAAGAAATTAAAACCAATGTTCATACTTAAAGGAATATCAACAGACATACCACCGGAAGAATTGACAGAACTCATAATTAAGCAAAATGAGCACATCAAGAATGTTATCTCCACTCAGGACGACTTAGTTTTTAAATACAAGCGCAATAACAAAAAGCAAAATCTGTATAATGCTGTCTTCATGACTACACCAATCATCTGGCGAGCAGCTATAACCGCTGGCAAGCTCAACGTTGACCACCAGAGAGTTTATGTCGAAGAGTACGTACCCCTATTACAGTGCTACAAATGCCTTCAGTTTGGCCACACTAGGCTCAGATGCACTAATGAGGACACAATATGCTCACATTGTTCTGCTATGACGCACGATTTCAAAGACTGCCCTGTTAAACATGACAACAATAAAGTAAACTGTTACAATTGCGACAAACACCTCAAAAAACATAACTCTAGCCTAGCAAATCCAAAACACAGTGCTACTTCAAATGATTGCCCGAAAGTTATCCTAATGGAAGGGAAACTACGTACCCGGATCGACTATGGACAATAAAATCATCGGTGAAAACGGTGACATCAGAAACAACGCTACAGTAACTTCAGAAACAACGGACGCAACTGTGACTTCGGATGCAACAATGCAAAATGTACCAAAGTGAAATTTATATCGGTGACTTCAGTGATCCTTGCAACAGTGACGTTTTGGTGACATCGGTGATATTGGTGACGTCGGTGACATTGGTGACATCGGTGACTTCATTCAGTGATTCCAGCGACTCTGATGATTTGGTGACTTTAAAAGATCTTTGAGACTAATTTGGTGACATCGGTGACTTCAGTGATTCCTGTGATCCTTATAATTCGGTGACATAAGTGACTCCTGCCACTCTCATTACTTAGTGATATTGTGACAACGCACATCGATGATTTGGCGACTATGTCTTATTCACTTTAATTATTTCTAAATAAAAGTAAAAAATTCTCACGTCTAGGGAAAGCAATTGATACATATAAAAATACAACAATCTTGTCAATATTACGGAAATTATTTATCTATAACTTTATAATTATTTACTGCTTTATAAAAATAATGTTGTGAACATAAAACACAGTACCTATAACATTGTTGTATCATAATAGTATTAGTTGCATATATATTAGCACTAAATAAAACCATTATGTAAACAAAAAGTAGACAAACAGGATGTAAATAGGATGTTTATCTTTTAGTGTATATCATTAGCGCTTAAGATAAATGTTTGTTAAACACTGACTCAATAAAATCCTCTTGTGGGCGGTTTTACCTCATGGGAGACATCAAAAAAAAAAAAAAAAAAAACCTAACCTAACCTAACCTAACCTAACCTAACCTAACCTAACCTAACCTAACCTAACCTAACCTAACCTAACCTAACCTAACCTAACCTAACCTAACCTAACCTAACCTAACCTAACCCAGTTGCGCTCTTGCCACGGTCGAGTTAGCATCTAAACCAAAGTTGCTCCGCACTAAAAAATCGATAAATATACGAAAAAGTTGTCCGATTTTCATAAATCATATATCACAAGATAGAGAAAAGTGTGTGCTTTAAAGTGACTTTTGAATATTCAACCTTTTTGCAGTGCAAAAGTGAAATATCCACAAAATACTCAAGAAATAGGGATTTTGGACCACTTTTCTTAGTGAAAATGGTGAACGCTGCGTGATCTAGCGTGTTACCCCCTGTTTTTTATTGTGCGAGTAGAGGGGCTCTCATAGCCCCCGCTTTTTGACACCCGCAAATTCACCCGGACGTCATGGCTTCTGAAGTTATCAAGACATTCCTGAAAAATCCACGTGGTTTTTCTAACCTCTAAAACCAGAAGCAGTGGACTTGGACATCTGAAAATTTGCTGGGATCTTCTTTGTGACTACAGAAGAAAATTTCTGCAAGTAGAAATTTTTTATCACCTTCCAAAAAATTTTTAAAATTAATTATAACTCTGAACTTTGCCAGCTCATAACTTTAAGTGTAAAATGAAAATTTTGGTTCTGCAACTGCTATTCCCTGCGCGCTTAAGTGAAGAACAATAAAAATTTTTTTAAAGAATTTTAACTCAAAAACTGTAAAACGTGAAATCAAAACTGTAAAAAACTTTTTAACTCAAGATTTATACTAGTAAAAAAAGGTATTTCTTAATATTTTTGATTGCATCGTAATTGTTTGTACTTTCTTTACTTTATACATTTTTTGTAAAATTTTACCTCTAACGGTTCCTGAGTTATCGATTTTTCAGTGATTTCTGTTAATAATTCAATATCTAATTAAAATATGCTATTTTTGGTCACGTGATTGGCCTTAGTACACTCATCTGACATTGGATAAGCCCAAACCCTGGGCTTCTAACGTCTGTATCGGCGGAGTTGAACAATTTCCGCCATTTTGTTTTTTGTTTTGAAATATTGAAATCGTTATAGCTCAGGAACCAGTGCAGTTAGAAGAAATTTGCTGCCACAGCTATTTAGAGCGCATCTTTATCTACGACAATTTTCAGGTTTCAGGCGTTTTCAGACCTTGAAATTTTTTAAACCTGAAAACATACTCAAGAGACGCAGTAGGTCAGGACGAATCCCCTGACACCAAGCACGAGTCTCTACGACATCCGGTTCCGGATTTATTGGCTTTTAAAGCCAAAGTTTGACATTTCGGCGGCCATATTGGATTTATTCAACCTGCCGTAACTTCGTATCCGAGGGTCCTAGAGACTCGAGTTTTGGAATTTAAACTGACAAAAACTTTGTCCACCCGGTCCTCGCATTTCAGGCCATTACGAGTCGGAAATTTTTCAGGCCCCTGAAAGGGACTTTGACAAAAAATTTGGGCTAATCCAAGGCAAACAGTTCAAGCGCCGTTCTTCTGCGACCTCTGGAAGAGCCGCTATCGCAGGTCGAAGTTTGACCTTGGCAGCGCGGACGCCATCTTGGAAAACTTTAAAGCTTCATAATTCCCCAACCAAGGGTCGTAGAACAAAACGGAAAAATCTTGACATTATATCTAGGCCTAAATTATACGATCAGTACAGTTTCAGTCGTTTTCAGGAGCTGAAAAGTTTTCAGCCTGAAACCGAATCCAGAGTGTGGGCCTTCTCGGGCACAGTCAGATAAGCCCTCACACTTGAGTTTTGGGCTTGTGGTTCCGGAGCTATCTCTATTAAAAGCCTATCTGGCGGCCATCTTGGTTTTAAAACCATAACTAAAAACGGCCATAGCTTGGGAACTAGTTGCCCTGGGGCACTGGTGTTTGGTATCTCTGAAAAGGGCCCGGTAAGGACTACACGTTGGGACTACTTTTAAAGCTCTACGTAGAGCAAAAATTTTTTGACTCCGTAGAGACATATTTACATTTATTATCTATTAAATTTGAACCTCTAAATATACCTACAAAGGCTCTATTGAGCCAGATTGTTAACATTTGACCTGTGTTCTCATTTTTAGTTGACAGTGGTGCAGTAGCACATATTTTATTTTCATATATTGTATATTTCGTGTCTTGTTTCTATTTTATATTGTTTTAGATATAGTTTAAATTCTGACGTTCAAATCTGTTGATTTATTAAGTTGCAACACCCTTTACACTGTTGCAAGTTGCTCTATTTTTTTTATTTTTTTTATTTTTCTGTGTGTTTTGCTTAAATTTGACGCATTCCTCAAACCATGTTTGCCCGAACACCGATAAAACCAGTCGATGCAAAGGAGAAAAAGAAATCTCCACCAAAAACCCAGACTCTGTCGACGACAAATGTTAGGAAAAGCATCGAGAGACTAGAGACTGAAAAAATCGGAACCCAAAACCCGACTCCGACTACCGGAGCGTCTAGCAGCAAAGTCCTACCAAGACGAGTGCTTGCTACCCGCATGGCTGACGCCAAAACAATATTGGTCTCGGCCAAAAATAGTCTCAACCACGCTGGAAATATTAGGAAAGACCTAAAACAAAACGTTTTGGAAGCATTGGACAAACTCTACCAAATGATAAAAGACTCAGACACCGAGAATCAGGATATTAGCAGCACCGGGCCTAAAATTGAAAAAACCCCTGAGGCACCCGAAGAGATGACAAAAGGGGTAACCGAGGAAAGAAACAGCCTAATCACCGAACAGTTAAAAGAACAGAGCCGTCTCCTCCTCGAAAACTGTAAGAAAATAGACGAACTCAAAGAAAGGATAGAAGAGCAACATCACCTCTGGAATAAAAAATCCTACGCCGAAGTTACTTCGCTCCACCCAACCTCACACCCTCTCCCACAGAGTGCACTGCACTCTGTAGTTGTAACATCCCAGGACGAAACCGAAACTGGTGAACAAGTACTTACAAAGGTCAGAGAGGCGGTTGACGCGAAGGACGGATGGATTAGAGTAGAAAGAACTAGGAAGGCGAAGGATAGAAAAGTTATTATGAGCTGCAAAACTAAAGAGGACAGACAGAAAATAAAACAAAGACTTGAAAAGGCTGGAAAAAACCTGGTTGTAGAGGAGGTGAGGAACAAAGATCCCCTCTTAAAAATCTTGGATGTTTTCTCTTACAATAATGATGAGAGGGTATTGACGTGCTTCAGAAATCAAAACCAAGAAATCTTCCGCGACCTAAAAGAGGGAGAAGACAGGTTTGAAATCAAATTCAAAAGAACAGCCCGAAACCCGCACCAGAACCATATCATCCTGAGTACTTCCCCAACCATATGGAGACGAGCCATCGAAGCCGGAACGGTCTACATTGACCTCCAACGCGCTCGAGTCGTGGATCAGTCACCACTGGTGCAGTGTTCCAGATGTCTTGGTTATGGTCACACAAAAAGGTTTTGCGTAGATCCAGCAGACCTTTGTAGCCACTGTGGAGAGCCGCATCTCAGATCACAGTGCCCTGAGTGGCTGGCGGGAGGCGAACCGTCATGTAGAAATTGCACTGTAGCAAAGCTGGAACATAACAACCACAACGCTTTTAGCAATGAATGTCCTGTACGCAAAAAGCGCGACTTTATAGCGCGCATGTCTATAGCGTACTGCTAAGGGCACTCAAGTGGAAACCAGCAAATACCGAGTGCTTCAATGCAACCTCCAACGCAAAAAGTTAGCCACGGACGAATTGATGATCGAAGCCACAAAAAGGAAGGTTGCGATAGCGTTGGTCCAGGAACCATACGTGGGTGCGTCCGAAACTATGAAGTCATACCGTGGAGCCAGAATCTTCCAACACACTGGACCGGGGGTAACAAAAGCAGCTGTGATAATCCTCGACCCAGACTTAGATATCACACAACATCCGGACCTCTCCACAAACAACATCGCAGTGGTGAGCGTTAGTACAAAACAGTGGAAACTTACGGTGATCTCATACTACTTCGAACCGGACAAACCCATAAAAGGGTACCTGGATCAATTAACCGGAATAGTCAAAACCTTGAAACGGAGGCTTATTATTGGAGGAGATGCCAACGCAAAGAGCACCTGGTGGGGAAGTACAGAAATTGACCACGAAGGGGAAGATATGGCCGGCACGCTGCACGTACTGGATCTCAACATCTTAAACAAAGGCGACACCCCCACATTCGACACTATTCGTGGAGGGAAGCGCTTGACCAGTTTTGTAGATGTGACGGCCTGCACCACCGACCTGCTGAACTTGGTGGATGACTGGGAGGTCATCATAAACCTCACCAGCTCTGATCATAATGGGATAGCCTTTACCATCAATCTCAAAAAATCGGTTGGAATGAGCGTCCAAAGAACAACTAGATTGTATAATACAAAAAAAGCGGATTGGAAGTCTTTCCAAGATGGACTGAACCAAACAATGACAGAAAACAATCTGACCATAGACGAGATTGATAAAATAAACAAGGTCGAACAATTGGAACAGTTCATTGAATCGTATCAGAATACTATCACCGAAACCTGCAATCAAACTATACCTAAGAAGAAAAACTTTGAGACGCTTACCTTACCATGGTGGACAGAAGAGCTGGAAAAGATGAAACAGGAAGTCACGACTAGGAAGCGCAGAATCAGAGTCGCTGCTCCGATAAGAAAGCAGAAGGTCGTTGATGCCTATCTAGAAGCCAGAGATAATTATGAGGCAAAGGCAAAGGAGGCCCAGATTGTGAGCTGGGTGAAATTCTGCGGCACACAGGACAAGGAAAACTTATGGGAGGGCATATATAGGGTCATAGGGAGAACGGCAAAAAGAGATGAAGACGTACTCCTCGAGCAAAATGGCATCACTCTCGACGCCAAATCATCGGTAGAGCTGTTGACAAAAACATTTTACCCGGAAGACCTGGAGGAAAGCGATAACACAGCTCATCGTGGAATAAGAATCCGAGCGTCAACAGTCAATGACATACCATCCGAAGAGCCAAATGATCCCCCCTTCACTACCACGGAGCTATATACCGCACTGGATTCCCTGAACCCAAAAAAGGCGCCAGGTGCCGATGGATTCACATCAGACATATGTAGCAACGCTATAAAGAATGACCCAAAACTTTTTCTGGCGGTACTTAACAAATGCCTAGACCTGCATTACTTCCCGGTTATCTGGAAAAAAGCTACGGTTATTATACTGAGGAAACCAGGAAAAGATACGTATACGAGCCCTAAATCATACCGCCCTATAGGCCTATTACCTGTCATGGGAAAAAATTATGAAAAAATGTTAGTCGCAAGACTAAAATATTACCTGCTGCCAAGGCTAAACCCCAACCAGTTTGGCTTTATGCCCCAAAGGAGCTGCGAAGACGCCCTCTATAAACTAATGCAGCATATAAATGCCAAGCTCGATGAGAAGAAAATAATAACCATTGTATCATTGGACATAGAGGGCGCCTTCGATAGCGCCTGGTGGCCAGCAATAAGAGTCCAACTGGCAGAGGGGAACTGTCCACAGAACACAAGAAAAGTCATCGACAGCTATCTTGAACAGAGAACAGTTACAGTTAGGTACTGCGGGGAAACTTACAGCAAAGCAACTAACAAAGGATGTGTCCAGGGGTCAATTGGTGGACCCATCTTATGGAACGTGCTACTAAACCCCCTCCTGAATACTCTCACCTCTGAAGGCACCTATATACAAGCGTTTGCTGACGATGTTGTGATGGTATTTGATGGACATACAGCACAAGAGATCCAAATCCAGGCCAATGCAGCTCTCGAACGTGTTCGTGTGTGGGGTGTTGAAAACAAGCTCAAATTCGCGCCCCATAAGACCAATGCAATGGTAATCACACGCAAGCTTAAATTTGACACCCCGCTCCTGAGCATGGGGGGGACGAGCATCGCCATGGCTGGGGAAATCAAGATGCTGGGAGTTACGATTGACCACAAACTCACTTTTAACGCTCACGTAACAAGCACATGCAAGAAAGCCATCAACATATTTAAACAACTCGCTCGAGCGGCAAGGGCGAGCTGGGGCCTTCATCCAGAAGTGGTCCGGACAATATACACAGCAACCATTGAGCCTATAATTCTGTATGCGGCTGGTGTCTGGGGCCCAGCTGCTGAAAAACTGGGAGTGCAAAAGCAACTGGGCACTTTACAGAGAGGTTTCGCACAAAAAATTTGCAAGGCTTACCGAACTGTCTCTCTGAACTCTGCGCTGGTCTTGGCGGGGGTCCTCCCTCTTGATCTCCGGGTGAGAGAGGCCGCTTCTCTATACGAGATCAGGAGGGGGGCCCCCTTGCGCGTGCTGGGGGATAGAGAGATAGAACGACTAACGCCAGCCACAGAATTGCCACACCCTGCAACATTCGCAGACCTCGACATAACGAGCCTTAAAAACCGCGAAGACGTCGAAGCAAACAGCAGCTGTGCGGTAAAAATCTTTACAGATGGCAGCAAGATTGGCGGGCGGGTTGGTGCTGCGCTCTCCGTGTGGGAGGGTGACGCAGAAACCCAAACCGTAAAGCTCTGCCTGTCTCCTTACTGCACAGTATACCAGGCGGAACTGTTGGCCGTCTGCGAGGCTACAAGACGGATGGAAGCCATGAAAGCGCTGACTTTCGGAATCTACAGTGACTCCATGTCAGCACTGCAGACGGTCACAAACCTCGGCTCTCTCCATCCATTAGCAGTAGAAACCCGCGAGAACATTAAAAACCTGTCTCGCCAAAGCAAAACTGTGTCTTTGTTTTGGATAAAAGCGCATGCAGGGCTGGATGGAAACGAACGAGCAGACGAACTGGCTAAGGAAGCTGCAAATGCCTCAAAGAAACGCAAACACAATTATGAACTATTTCCCATCTCATTCGCGAAAAGACAGCTACGGCTTGAATCGATTCGTGAATGGGATGTGAGATATAAGTCAACAAATGTCGGTAAAATCACCAAAGTTTTCTTCCCGGACGCTGCTGCTGCTTATAGTGTAGTCAGAAAATTTCAACCAACCTTTCTAAGCACACAACTACTTACGGGCCATGGGGGGTTCTCCGAATACTTGTACCGATTCAAGTGCAAGGAGAGTCCCTCTTGCATATGCGATCCTAATAAAGAAGAATCTATTCTCCACATCGTACTAGACTGCCCTGTGTTCGGCTTGGAAAGGTTGGAACTGGAATATCAAATAGGCATGAAACTTACAGTTGAAAATATTAATAGTGTAATGATAGATAAAAGACGGAAAAAATTCTTAAAGTATTGTTCTAAATTAATACAAATTGTAAATAAGAGAAACAAGATGTAAAAGTATGATGACATTATATTGTGGAATATATTGCACATCATACACAAAATAAATAAGAATAAAATTAAAAAAAAAACAGTAGCATAATCAAAATTAGATATAGTTAAAGCTAAGTAAATCTGTAAGCAAAAATATTAGTTGTAAGAAAAACGTTTAAATGTTTAAAAAACTAAATAAATAAGATTGTGTATGTTGTACCTTTGTGACCCCATAAGCTAAGAAAAGCTGCAGGACTCCCGAACGAAAACCCGGAGCCCTGTACCACCCTATCCGATTAAGGACTGAAAATAAATAAAACAAATAAAAGTAGAAAAAGTCCATGTTAAGCTAACTACTGTCTCTGATCTCCATGTCAGAGGACAAACAAGCAAAACATACAAAAAAAAAAAAAAAAAAAAAAAAAAAAAATAACAAAAAAAAAAAAAAAAAAAAAAACCTAACCTAACCTAACCTAACCTAACCTAACCTAACCTAACCTAACCTAACCTAACCTAACCTAACCTAACCTAACCTAACCTAACCTAACCTAACCTAACCCAGTCGCATCTCTCCCGTGAACGAGCAAATATCGTTTTCTTGACGCTCCGCACGGAAAAATCGAAAATAAATAGCAATTCTTATCCGATTTTAACGAAACAAGTGCGAGATTGTGTGGAACAGTGAGACGAATACAGTGACTTGTCGAAAGTGAAAATTGGATTTCAGTGCAAAGAACCAGAAGGAAATAACCGCATTTCAGGTTAATTTTGAACTTTGTACAATTTTTTACTCGGGATTGAGATCGACGACCCATTATTTTTATTGCATTTCCCAAAGCGCTTCAACTGGGACTACAATATGGAATTTTTAGAGATTTTTCCACCCGCACGTTTTTCAGTTATTCTGAAAAAACAATAAAACACGTGCTTTTAACCTCGAAATCGATGAAAGAAGGAAGTGCACTAGAAACCTGAAACAAAAACTGACAAGTGCTCCAGAATCACCTGATTCCGATTCCGAAAATTTTTCAAGTTTTGAACTTAATTTGGCGAAGTTATTAGCTGAAAATCATCCTGAAAAGACAATTTCATACAGTGGATACTAGGAACAATTTGTAATTTCTGCTACTGCTATCCCTTGCGCGCTAGGAATATCTTTCAAATTCCGAAATTTTCATGAATTTCAGTCGCTTGCTTCTGAAAATATAGTTAAAAATACACATTTTCAGGTTTTTTGTTTGTATTTCGGTAAATTGCAGAACTATAAAATTTTCTCATTATGTACTTTATAGCACCTATTTTTTGACAAATTTTAAGATTTTTTACAGAATTTTTGGGCCACTGGTTTCAGAGATATAATTTTTTTGCCAATTTTTGTTAATTTCTGGTTAAGTACCACTATTAAAATTATTTCGGTCCCACTTTTGGCTTTTCTAACTAATTTCAGACCTATACAACCCCAAACACCACCCCAGTAGCTCAAAAAACGCAGATTTTGACATTTTGGTGCAAATTTGCAAAATTTGCACTAAACTTCAAACACGGATTACTCTGGAACCAGAGGACCTACAAACCTGGTTCTTGTAAATTCTGACAGGTACACAGGACTGTTTTCAAGATTGACCCTTTTCAGGCGATTTCGGTGCCTGAAATTTTTCAGCCCTGAAAGTAATTTCAAATTAACCGGGAAGTCAAGCCGATTCTCCCGATACCCCTCACATCAAATTCGGACCTGTAGTTTTTACGCTACAATACTTTAAAGCTGTCGTTTGACAGATAGGCGGCCATCTTGCTTTTCTTTAAATAGACGCTACACTTCGATCTTTGGACGTAGCAAACCAAAATTTTGGATTTAGCTTCAATAGTATCGCTTTCACATACAATATTAATTTCAGGCGTTTCAGAGGCTGAAAATTTCAGGCTCCTGAAAATCATATAGGCGGAAAGATCAGCTCAAGCTCTTTACGAAAAGTCCAAACATCGGATTTCTGCGACTTCTGTAGCCAGAGCTACAAGCCACCAAACATAGCTTTTGACAGCTGAGGCGGCCATCTTGTAAAATTTCATACGTGGATAGCGTCCAAACCAGACATCGTAGAGAGCTGATCTCGACGTCATTGTTCTTTGCTCGGCTTGGACTTTTTAATCTGGAAGAGTCAAACCTAACCGACAAAATTCCGGATCTGAAAATTTCAGGTCCTGAAAATATTTTTTACTAACATCAGACGATAGTACTCGTCGATACAAGAACTTTGAGCCCAATATCGGCGAAATCGGACGTGTACTTCCGGAGTTATATCGATTGCACTTTTTACGCACTTTTTATGCACATTTATGCACAATTGCACTAAAATCTTTGACATCTGATAGCTCCGGAACCACTGAAGCTAGAAAGCCGATATTGGTGTCGTTAGAAAGGGCTTGCAAAGCTCTTTTGTTATTTTTGACAATTACAGCTCTACATAGAGTTTATTTTAAAAATTGTAGAGACCATCTCTCCAAAGTAGGAGAGTATATTACGAAGACTTTATTGAGTCTAACTACCCTTTTTCTTTACTTTTTGTTAATTTTAAGACCTTGGCCTGTCCTTTACAGACAGGACAAAATAGTTGTAAGCCTAGTTACTAAGTTCTCGTTTTAACTGTTAGACAATAGGTTTCTTGCTGCTTATAAATTCTTATTAGCGTGACTATCAAGCAAAAAATGAAGCCTACAAGAACACCCCCTAAAGCCCCAATGGAGGCTAAAACCACGCCGAGCGTGAAAGAGAATGTAGAGAAGTTTGGGGGAACCGCTCCAAAGACAACCAAACATGGAGGAACGAAAGCATTGCTTCCTACAAAAGTTGACAATCAGCCATGTAGCTCTTCATCTGTAGTTCCAAACGCTACAAAACTCCATAAGGACGCCCTCCAACAACTTGAGCAGTCCGGCAACATTAAAACACCCATAAAGGCCACGGTCACAAACAGCCTCAACGGACTCTACGCCATGGTTGGGAGGCTCCAAATGGAGAAAAAACAGCTACAGGAACAGCTAGATTTTAAAACTGTTGGATTGGAGCGAGGGGATGGTAATTCAGGCAGCGACCCAGATATTATGCCCAGCATGCTTGATAGCAAGCTGGAGACCATCCTCGGCGAGGTACGCGCAACCAGAGAAGCGATGGTTGCAGAGGTTGTCGCGATAAAACAATTCACATCACGATCCCCCTCACTATCCCCTAAGGGACAAAAACCAGGAGACAACAAGAGGGTAATGCAAGAGCTCAGTGAGCTGCGTAACATTATTGTTCACGATGTAGTGGACAATGTAAAACGTACACCGCATGCCGCGTTAAATGTCAAACTGGAAGACATAAAACGGAATGTCATCGACAACCAAAAACTGATCGTGGAAGCTAAAGGGCAGATCACGGAGCTTGGAAACAGCATTGGTGGTGTTACGGAAGAAGTAAAAAAATTGCCAACATACGCTGAAAAGGCTGCAACTCCGCGTCTACATAACGAGAGTGTATCAGCCCCGAAACAAACAACTCATGTGCGGCAGCCTCTGCACTCCGTGGTTATCTCATCAGCCAGTGAAGACAACATTACAAGCTCAGCGGTCATAGACAAAATAAGGACGGCCGTGGATGCAAAAACGAGTGGACTTCGAGTGGAACGACTACGGAAGGCCAGAGATCAAAAGGTAGTCCTTGGTTGTGACACTAAAGAAGAACTAGATAAGATCACAAGCCGTATTAAGAACTCGGACCTACAATTAAACGTGGAAGCGGTTAAAAACAAGGACCCTTTGCTAATTTTCAAGGAAGTTATGACCTATATGAACGACGACCAAATTGTAACAGCAATCAAAGTTCAGAACCAAGATCTACTGAAAGACATCAAGGAAGAAGACATGCGGTTGGTCGTTAAGTATAGACGAAGAGCCAGGAACGAATTTCAAAACCATGTGATCGTACAAGTGTCACCACAGATATGGTCGCAATTCGTGGGAGTAGGCAGGGCGCACATCGATCTGCAAAGAGTGAGAGTCGAAGACCAGTCGCCCCTCGTCCAATGCACAAAGTGCCTAGGCTACGGCCACAGCCGAAAGTACTGCACCGAGACGGAGAGCGCATGCAGTCACTGTGGCGGAGCGCACCTGAGGGCTCAATGCCCGGACTGGATGGCGAACACTCCACCTACCTGCCGTAACTGCACCCACGCAAAGCTAAATAAAAACGACCACAATGCTTTTGATAATGAATGCCCCACCAAGAAGAAATGGGACAGACTGGCCAGATATAGTGTAGCATACTGTTAAGGGCACCTTAGTGATTCAGAATACACAGGATGCTCCCAAATTACGGACCTACAAGGTCATTCAATCGAACCTCCAGAGGAAGAAGTTGGCCACTCGGGAACTCTTAATTGAAGCGCAGAAGCGCAAAGCTGCATTTGCCTTAGTACAAGAGCCTTACATCGGAGCTCAGGAAGAAATGAAGTGTTACACCGGTACAAGGGTCATTCAAAGAACTTACAATAGATCCAAACCAATAAAGGCAGCCATAGTCGTATTTGACGACTCGTTAGAGATCTTGGAGTGTCCAACTTTGACCACGGAGAACATCGCAGTGGCAGTTTTGAGAACAGACTCCTGGAAGCTGGCGGTGGTGTCTGTCTATTTCGAGGACCACTTACCTATAGAGCCTTACATTGACCAAATAGAAAATATCAGGAGCAGAATCAATGTCCCACTGTTTTTGATGGGGGGAGATGTCAACGCCTGGAGTACCTGGTGGGGAAGTGTAAAGGAGGACTATAGAGGAGAAGTCCTAGCAGGTTCCTTGAACGACCTTGGCATGCATGTCCTGAACGAGGGTGATATACCCACGTTCGATACGATTAGAGGTGGTAGGCAGTTCAAGAGTCATGTCGACATCACGAGTTGTACTCATGATTTGTTGCATGCAGTCAATGATTGGAAGATAGAAGAAGGTCTTACCAGCTCTGATCACAACGCAATCACCTTTCGTTTAGAATTGGGCGTGCCAAGGTCGGGAAGACCAAGCAAAACCACCAGGAAATACAACACCCGAAAGGCAAAATGGATAGACTTCTCCAACACACTCAAAGAAAACCTACAAGGAAAACACATTGATAAGAACCACATAGACAGAGTAGAGACAAAAGAAGAACTAGAGAAGGTAGTCAAAGACTATACTCAAAGTGTGGAAGACGCCTGCGACCAAAATATCCCAAAGGTAAAGTCTAGGGAAACAACAAAACTGCCATGGGTCACGGAGGAATTATACCACCTTAAAAAGGAAGTGGCAACGAAAAAGCGCCGAATCCGATGCGCCGCGGCCTGCAGAAAGGAAACTGTAGTAAGAGATTATCTGGACGCTAAAACAGATTATGAGAAGAAGGCCGAAGAGGCACAGATAACGAGCTGGAAAGAATTCTGCACAAAGCAAGACAGGGAGAGCCTTTGGGATGGAATTTATCGGGTAATTGGTCAAACATCTAAGCGCCACGAAGACATGCCACTAATAAACGGAGACCAAGTATTGAGCCCGGAAGAATCGGCCGCTTTCTTAGCGGGCACATTCTTTCCCGTCGACAAAGAAACTGACGACTCGATAAAACACAGGGAGATAAGGACTAAGGCTAGGGACTCAATTAACGATATAGGAGATGAAGCTAAAAATGATCCTCCATTCACCCTAGTTGAATTGCGAAACGCAGTCCACAGCTTCAACCCCAAAAAGGCTCCGGGCCCGGACGGCTTCACAGCCGATATTTGCCAGTCAGCTATTGCCGCAACGGAGGAAGCCTTTCTAGCCATCCTCAACAAATGCGTCGAACTGTCGCACTTTCCATTGCCATGGAAGGAAGCCGTGGTAATTGTACTCCGTAAACCGGGAAAGACCGACTACAACCAGGCCAAATCATATAGACCAATCGGATTGCTGCCAGTCATGGGCAAGATTCTGGAGAAGATGATGATTAAGCGCATCAAATGGCACGTTCTTCCCAAGGCCAATCCAAGGCAGTATGGATTTGTGCCGCAGCGCAGCACGGAGGACTCCCTCTATGATCTAGTACAGCACATCAAAGACAACTTGAAAAAGAAACTTATTAACGTCGTAGTATCTTTAGACATAGAGGGGGCCTTTGACAGTGCATGGTGGCCTGCGGTTCAATGTAGGCTCCTGGAGAAATCATGTCCCTTGAACTTCAGAAGGTTGGTGAGCAGCTATCTCCAAGACAGGAAAGTAAAGGTCCGGTATATGAGTCGGGAGCATCTTGAACATACCACAAAGGGGTGTGTGCAGGGATCCATTGGGGGACCAACATTCTGGAATCTTTTGCTGGACCCACTCCTAGATGAACTGGAACGACAAAACATCTACTGTCAGGCCTTCGCGGATGACGTCGTTCTGATATTTTCTGGCACGGATGCCATGGAAATTCAGGAGCAAGCGAATGGAGTGCTGGGCCGTGTGTATGAGTGGGGCATCGAAAATAAATTAAAATTCGCACCGCATAAGACGAACGCAATGATTATAACCAAAAAGCTAAACTTTGATGCCCCAGACATACGCATGGGACCGGCTTCCGTAGAGCTAGTAGACGAGATTAAAATCTTGGGCCTGATCATAGACAAAAAGCTCACTTTCAACAGCCATGTCACTTACGTCTGTAAAAAAGCTGTGAATATCTACAAACAGCTGGCTAGAGCAGCAAGGATCTCATGGGGCCTGAACCCTGAAACCATTAAAACAATATACGTAGCAGTCATAGAGCCGATAGTGATGTACGCAGCCAGTGTGTGGGCGGGAGCGACTGGAAAGATAACGGTGCAAAAACAGCTGAACACGGTTCAGAGGGGATTTGCGCAGAAGATCTGCAAATCATATCGCACCGTGTCTCTCAATGCCGCGCTCATATTGGCTGGGTTACTGCCACTGGATCTACGGATACAAGAAGCCGTGCAATTGTTTGAGGCCAAACGAGGGAGGCCCCTATTAGACATCTGCGGGGACAGACGAATAGAAGAAAGAGTGTGCTTCCTAAAGGCACCCCACCCAGCTACAGAGATTGAAATTCAATTCCAATGCCTAGAAAATATGCTTCCTGAAACAATGGAAAAACACCAGCTCACTGGACCACACATATTCACAGACGGAAGCAAAATTGAAGGTAAAGTAGGAGCTGCTCTGACATGTTGGGTGGATGGCAAAGAAACAGAGAGTAGGAAGTACAAATTGGAACCATTTTGCACAGTTTTTCAGGCCGAAATGTACGCCCTTCATCAGGCTATTCAAATAGCAAGAAGGTACCCAGTCGCCAACATCTTCAGCGACTCTAAATCTTCGCTCGAGCTCCTTAAAAACCAAAACGCGTTTCATCCTTTGGCGTTCGAAATTAAAAGAGAGATTGCTGAATTGCGACGCCAAAATGGGGTGGTGAACCTATTTTGGATAAGAGCCCATGTAGGAGTGCCTGGCAACGAAAGGGCTGATGAGCTGGCGAAAGAGGCAGCACTGCGTTTGAAGACGAAAGCCCATTACGACCGATGCCCGGTCTCGTTTGTGAAGAAGGGGATAAGAGCGGACATGGTTAGCAAATGGAATGATCGGTACAAACAAGGTGAAACAGCCAGTACTACAAAAATCTTTTTTCCCGAAGTAGTAGGTGCATATCGCGCAATAAGAAGGCTGACTCTCTCGCCAGTCTTAGTACAGGTGCTGACAGGACACGGTGGATTCGCGGAATATCTGTGCAGGTTCAAATTAAAGGATGACGCTGGCTGCATCTGCGATCCAGAAAAGGAGCAAAACGTTCCTCACATGATATTGGAATGTCCAGTTTTTGAAAGGCAAAGATTTGAGTATGAAACGATAGTCAAAGAAAAATTAACACTACAGTCGTTGCATGACCATCTGGCAAGCAAGAAAACTATGGGTCCCTTCAAAACATTTGTATTAAATGCAGCTAAACATTATATAAAATTGAATAAAACTAGATAATACTTAGATATAAACATAAAAAAAAATAAACAAAATGTAAACAAAAGTAAGTAGGTATAAAACAAGCTAATTATTTAAGTTAATTATAGAGTATAGAATAAGAAAACACTGCAGTAATACATATTATGATAATATGTATATTAACTGTAAGTATATAGAAAAACGAAATGTTAAAACAATATAAGATATTTAAAAAATAGTTAATTAATTTAAGAAATTGATTGCATAAAAATAGTTAAATAAGTATAAACTAATCTAGATTATAAAGTACTGCATGCTACACTAAAATGGCCGCAGCGCTCCCGAACTTAAAACCCGGAGCCCTGTACCAACCCAAAACGAGCAAGGACTAATAATAAAAGAGTCGTCGAAGTCCACGTCTAGCTAAAAATAAAGTCTCTGATCTCCATGTCAGAGGACAACAAGCGAAACGTACAAAAAAAAAAAAAAAAAACCTAACCTAACCTAACCTAACCTAACCTAACCTAACCTAACCTAACCTAACCTAACCTAACCTAACCTAACCTAACCTAACCTAACCTAACCTAACCTAACCTAACCTAACCTAACCTAACCTAACCTAACCTAACCTAACCTAACCTAACCTAACCTAACCTAACCTAACCTAACCTAACCTAACCTAACCTAACCTAACCTAACCTAACCTAACCTAACCTAACCTAACCTAACCTAACCAGTCTCTCTTCAACATTCTTCGAGTGCGGCACGGTGACATCTTTGCTGGTGACAGTGGTCAACTTGCGGACAACAAGTTGTCAACCTGCGGACAACTGGTGACGTGTCGGTGACTTGTGGACAACAAGTTGTCAACCTGCGGACAACTGGGGTGACGTGTCGGTGACCTGTTGACAACAAGTTGTCAACCTGCGGACAACTGGTGACGTGTCGGTGACTTGTGGACAACAAGTTGTCAACCTGCGTACAACTGGTGGTGTGTCGGTGACTTGATGACAACAAGTTGTCAACCTGCGGACAGCTGCGGACGGGTCGGTGACATGTTGACAACAATGCGGTAGGTTGACGACTGATCGGGGACATGTGGTCAGCAAGTGGACTATCAAGCGAACAAACAACTCAGTTCTGGTGACAAGTGGACAACAAGCTGTCCACTTTTGTTAATTTATAATGTGTGAAGTGGACAACAGCGCACAAGTGAACAATATGACGCCCGAGAAACGGACTCCGGAAGACGAAGAACTTGCATCCCTCCAGCATATAATGGGTCTTGCTGAAGACATAGTGGATAAAATCAAATCCAAGAAGAGTGTCACTGCAGAAATGAGGAATGATTGCGTCGAACGAGCTAAAGAGATTATTGAGTTTGCCCGTGACTTGCTTGTACAAGCCGGATCAAGGATTCTTGTCAATGATGCCATAGATAGAATCGAAACTTCCTTCAAACAAGAAATATCAAAACTTTCAAAACCTCAACCAACTCAAAGTAAATTGTCCTTTTCTGCAGTTGCAAAATCAGTGCCAAAATTCAAGCCAAATACTTCAAACGTACCAAAAACTAAGCCGTCACTCATTGTTTCACCAGTCGCAGATAATCAAACAAGACAAGAGGTTTCTGAGCAATGGAAAAAGAGCATCTCTTTTAAAACAGTTACTTATGCACCAACAAAAACTTACCCACTTCCAAAAAACAAAATAAAGGTTGAATTTGAAAATACAACTCAAAGAGACGACACACTGAAACGACTTACATCTAACACAGATATTCGTGTAGAACCTGAACAAAAACTAAAGCCTATGCTCTTGATAAAAGGAATCACAAGTGAAACTCCCACCACCGAACTAATAGAAATTATTGTTAACCAAAATGAGCAGATAAAGAACCTCAACCCTACAGATGATACAATAAAGTTGCGATTCACGAGAAAAAACCGACACGACCACCTTTACAATGCTGTTATTCTCGCTACTCCCGAAATTTGGAAAACTATTATCAATATGGGACGTTTGAATATTGACCATCAAAAAGTTCATGTTGAAAACTTCATCCCGCTTCTACAATGCTATAAATGCCTGAAGTATGGACACACACAGAAACATTGCTCTGCTCAACACAATGCATGCTCACACTGCGGAGCAGACAACCATCGCTTCTCTACGTGCCCAATCAAAAGTGAAAGTGATAAGGTCTCATGCTATCATTGCTCGTTAAGAAACACAAAGTATCGTCTTAAAACAGATACTTCTCATAGTGCAACTTCAGGAAACTGCCCGTTCCGAAAGTACATGTTATCACAACTACTAGAAAAAACTGATTATGGCTCACCTTAACAAGTTCCTGACTCAGCGTCCCGCACCCGAATTATGTTCATTCTTATAATAAGTGTCTCATTTAATTTTACTTTGTTTCTATATTTTATTTTTATATGTAGTCTTATAATTGTATTTATTATTATTATTTTTGTAACGCTCAAATTCAAGTAATGACTGCACTACCTACTTATAATGTTTTTCTAGCTATAAGTTACTGTAAACTGTCTTAAATTTTAATCTTATGTTATAATATAATTAACTTATTTTTAATTCATGATCGGAGAAGCAAAAAAGTAATTGTATACCGTTCGCGATGAACCTTTGCTGATCCTTAAAACTTAAGTAATGTCTGATAAGGTATCAATAAATTCCTCCTGGATGTGGTTATAACTCATAGGAGAAAACAAAAAAAAAAAAAAACCTAACCTAACCTAACCCTTTATTTTGTCCCGATGCGCGTCGATTTATTTATTGACCCTTGACATTTCATTACCGCGTTCTAGAATACTTACAGCGACATCTAGCGGATTGTATCAAAGTGTACAATGGCCGATGCTTTTTCGGTCGAAACGGCTAATATTTAGCTTATAGTTTATAACATTTGTCATTCGTGAGTGTTCTTGATTTTCAGCCTTTTCATACTGACGTACCCTCCCGTTTTCTATCAAAGTAATGCAGAGGTTTTTTTGTAATGAAATATATCTCTTTTTAGGGGCATGTATCCCCAAATATTAATTTATGTAATGAAAAGAAAAACGTATTGTTTTGTTTATCATGGAACAAGAGAAGTGTCCGTATTTTCTTCTCGTAATTATTGTAATTTTTTCAATAAAAGTAATAGTGGTAGGTAGGTAATAGTGGCGGAAAGAAAGCAGGGGAATATGTTATGCTTATGAGTATCCTACATAATAGATCATCTTAAACCTTAAGAATAAGAGGTATTTCTTTGAAGGGAATTCAGTATGTGAAATAGAAATAAAGGAAACCGATAATTATTATTCTTATAAAAGGTATTTATTATAATATGAGTATTAATTTTATTGTCAAATTGCTGCTGGTGTTATCACGTGTGATGTGCCGGCGCCGGCGGGGGGGAGATCGGAGGCGGCGGGTGCGGGGGGCTGCGGTGCTGCGGGCGATTCTCGACCACGTTTCAACTGTAAGCATAAACACATGGTTTTGAACAATTTGCAGGTACAAACAGAATGAATTCGTTTTTCGATTAGTTAAAACAGTTTATTCGTATTTGTTTTGATATGATTAGCAAATTATTTAAAAATATTGTTGGCGAGTGGTGGTGTGTGTGAGTGACCTTGTGCTTGTTGTGCACGAGGCGCGTGTGGTTGTAGAGCGCGGCGTGGTACGTGAACGCGGCGCCGCACGCCGCGCAGCGGAACGGGCGCTCCCCCGAGTGCGAGCGCAGGTGACCCTCTAGCGTCTTCTTCGTCTGGGAAACATCAACAAATTGCTAAATTCAAGTTTATGTAAACTTACCCGGGCCGAATCGAAACGCAACAAAAAAATATATTTTCGAAAGATGAATTTGTTTGCATGGATTGATGAGCACTTCTGGACAAACGAATCCGCAAGATGGCGCTCGGCTGCCGAACTAGCTGCCTAATGTACTTTATTCAGATTAAGGCGTGTGCACAGCGTCATCTAGCGGTTTAGTTTGTCCATAGAACGTAAGTTTGATACAGAAGTGTTGTGTTATAAGGGGTGGAGTATGTGAGTAATGTTACCGTGTAGGCTTTCCCGCAGGTGTGGCAGACGTGGTCGCGCTTGGCGCGCTGCCCGCGGTGCACGACGCGCACGTGCGCGCGCATCCCGCCACGCGACGCGCACGCCTATACAGGTGTACAAAGAACATACGGTACAGTTAGTATTCCATACGACGACGAAGAGAAAGTTACATCCAGTGAGAAACAAGACAGCTATGGATAGCAAATTGAATTACTATGAAAATTAGATTGTTGTATGCGCTACATACATAGGTACAGCCGGGCACGGCGCAGCGCAGCGGCGTGGTGCGCAGGTGCGCGGCGGCGCGGTGCTCCGACAGCCGCGTCGGGGAACTGAACCCGCGCCCGCACTCCACACACACGTGTCTGCAACACAAACAATAAACACACGTCGTGAATAGGTATTTTATGGTACACAAATTAACTTAAAGTTTAAAAACATTCTTTTTATCCTTCAATAGAACGTAAGCAAATCCAACAACGCATGCTGCTTGCGTATTTCCAAATGTATCACGAACAAAATGTGAATTTATGTTGTTTACTCGCAAATGGAAGAAAAGCATTATACTAGACTCAACCAAAATGCTAATGGTTTCGTTTACGTTCTCGTCCTTTCTCCAACAGAAATTGGTCTGTTTGTGGCTAATGCCATAATGTAATATTGTGGTGCTCACTTGAAGGTGTCGGGGTGCGCGTGCTTGCGGCTGTACTTCATGTGGTGGTAGAGCGTCAGCTGGCTCTTGAACGTCACGTCGCACTGCAACACAACACAACAAATCAATCACATACACAGCATGAAATAGTACATTGCTCGCGCGGTAAGAGAGGGACCGATTGCAACGAGGGTGTAGTTTGAGGCCCTCAGCTGCACATCATACACACGAGTCTGCAATCGGACTTTTTTCCGAGTGATGCATAGTGCTTTATACTACACCTACGACAATAATAAAACTAATACTCAACAGCTTGTGCTAGCTAGTGTGGGGGTATAAAATAAAGGATCTCCCACAAATTACTGACCGACCGAGTCAGTTTTTATGGGAGGTCCAAAAATTTTTTCATATTTCAATCTATGTTTTTTGGGGAAAGTTGTTCACTTTCATAGGCTGATTCACCCCTCAAAATATTTGCAGTTAATATTTTTACACCTTATATTATGGAGCGTGCTTGTATATGTAGTGAACAGCTGAGCACTGATAGCGGCGAGCGCAGCGCAGGTGAGCATTGGGTACCTGGTGGCAGTAGAGGTGCTGGTGCCGCTGGTGCGTGGCGGCGTGCAGCTGCATCGCCTTCTTGAACACGAAGCGCCGCCCGCACCCCGCCGCCGGGCACACGTGCTCCTTCACGCCAGAGTGGATCCTAACAGAGGGAAGCCGTCTATCAAACTGTAGACAGAGTGAGTATAACAATCAATTAAACTCAAATTATTGTTTTGACAACTTATTGATTGCCCATAAAAGTCCACAATTTTACCACTCGAGAAAAAAAATCCCGATAGTTGATTCTTGTGTTGTGTTCAGTGCTGTTCGTAAATGTGCTTGTCGGCTTCACGTCGGAAGTTCGTAAATATCGCATTGTGTAAACCCCCTTTTTAAGCGAACAAGATGCATGCAGTAGCTCGAGACGCCGAGGCAATGTTTTATATGCCACCGTCATTTTGTGTTAGTTTCGGACTCAACCGACATCGGCGCGCGCGACCTCCGTGCCCTTGCTCGCCCAGTTTGCATCCGACAGCCTTCGCGTAAACTCGCGCTCACGATATTGTGTAGTTTCGGAACTGGGAGCAAAGAAGATTCGAGAGGTGATCCACTGGCTGGCCAGCCTGAACGAGTTCCTTACGGCGGCCGAACATACATCAAAAGGTCAGTGGTATTTAATGCATTGATTAGGTTATCGAGTTGCACTTTGTTCCTTGTTCGCTTCGCGCCGCGGTCGTATGTGCATCATACCTTCAAGCACATTCGCGTTCGTCAAAATATTACTTACAGTCCACTTTAATTTCAAATTCGTCGAAACCCAACGCCTATTCGCAACATTTTGGTCCTTCGAGCCGGATTTATTTTGGATTGTTTAATTCGTAAATTTCAAAATTTGACAAAATTTGCACTTCGACCGTTGCAAAAATCTCGTTCCGTCTAGACACCATCTGTGCTCTGAGCATCCTTTGTTCTTTGCATATGGCATCGCGCCATTTTTTGTCGTTAAAGCAAACTGTATTTCATAATCTTTTTCGTTTATTACGTAAAACTAATTCGTTTCGGGTTAAATTTAAGATTTTTTTTTATACTTTACCCGACAGCCCCAAAAAGAGGGCGGTGTTTTTTTTTTTTTTTTTTTTTTTTTCTTGTCTAGTAAAAGTTCTAAAATTTAATCTCGTTTACTTGAACGCTAGGCTATTCTACTTTGGTTTCGCTTTCGTTCACGCAAAGGATATTTCGGCCATTTTGTGTGGAAATTTTCGTGAGGTAGGTACCTACCGTCTCAAGTAAAACCTAGCGGCTTTTCAGTTCGATCGGTACAGTATTTTGTTGGTTAATAAATATTCGTACTTATCAGTTTTTCTTTCCCATTGCATCATTCAATTACGTCTAATTCATTTTTAGTCGATCTCGGAAGTCTTTGTCTAATCGAGATTTAGTCGGGTTCACACTATACGATTTTGATACGATAAAAAAAAAAAAAATCATGTTAAAAATTATTTTTTCCTAAATTTCGCTTCAGTTGCTCTAGAAGATCAGTATACTCTACTTCTTTTTCCTTCTGCTTCTCTTCTTTTTGCTTCTTTTTGACAGTTCGTGTTAAAATCCAAAATGTCAGAGGACGCTAACAATCTCAGCGTTCTTTTGCACAAGCGAAACTGTATCGACGCCGAATTGGACACTGTCGTGCAATTGGGTATCGAAGCCAGTTCAAATGCAGACTCATACCGTAAATTCATGGTTTCTTGTGTGGAGCTGCCTCGAATCCAAGACCAATTTGAGTCTATACAGACTTCAATTGAAGGCCTAGAGATGGAGGAGAAGCAGGCGCTCAGTAAAGATCATGCAGAAATTCGTTCGGCTTTTAATGATCTCATCCGTGAGATAAAATCAATCAAATTCGATTTCGAGCTGCAAAAGGAGGAAGCCGTGGAGCGCGCCCGGAAGGAGGAAGCTAAGGCAGCGCATGAATCCACTCTCAAAAATCAAGAAGAGAAGGCGATTGCTCCGGTACAACTGCCAAAACTCTCAGTGCCTCCATTTTCTGGAGATTTTCGTCAATGGAAGCCTTTCAGCGAAATTTTCGTTTCTTTAATCGATAATGACAAACGGCTATCAGATGTGGCAAAGTTTCAGTACCTGCTGTCGTATGTCCGAGGTGACGCTAGCAAGCTACTTAGGGGATTGCCTGTCACAGGCAGCAATTACCAGAAGGCATGGGGTATTCTCGAATACAACTTCAACAACGAACGCCTGATTGCTATGCAACACATGGACTCCTTGTACAAGTTACCCACTCTGAATATAGCTTCTGCTTCGGGTCTGAGGACCATCTTAACTGGGTTTCTCGAGAACATGGGTGCTCTCGAATCAATGGGATTCCCAATTGATAAATGGGACTTCATGCTCTATTACTTACTGTATCGGAAAATCGACCCAGCTACTCGTAGAGATTTCGACAAGTCGATCATTACAAACAGAATTCCCAAATTTCATGAGCTTCGAGAGTTTTTGGATAGAGAAATTATCTCTTGGGAGTCATCGCGATCTTTTTCCAGGGGTAATCAAAATTTTAACTCTAACCATAGTGGAGGTAGCGGTTCTCCGTCTACACCTCGTATACATGCCTTAGTCTCTGGTTCGTCAACAGAAGGAGCTAAGTCGACCAAATGTATTATGTGCAAAAGGCTGCCTCATTCGTTGGTAGCATGTCACCAATTCAAAAGGAAGAATCCTTATGATAGGTTCGTATTCGCTAAGGAAAATCGGCTATGTTTGAGGTGTCTAAAACCTATGCACGATTCCAATGACGCACAGTGTGCTCTCATTCGGTGTTCTATTTGTTCTGCTTCACACCACTGTGCATTGCTTCATTTTGCCAAAGACAAAAGGAATGACGAAGGGGTTAAGGAGGAGTCGGGTTCAGATCCGCGTAGCTTTAGTGAAGGAACTTCATCAAATGTAGTGTCGCTCTGTGCGGGTAAGGAGGAGCCCGAGAGAAAGTTCATGGTTCATTACACAGCCATGGTCTTGATTCGCGATTCGTTGGGCAACATCCATCGAGCTCGAGCGCTAGTTGATCCTGGTTCGGACTCCTCATTCATTACTGAGAGTCTCGTATCACGGCTGGGGCTGCCGCGTCGCAAAAGTTCTACCCCAATCCACGGGATAGGTGACGTAGTTACTCGGTCACGAGGAGCAGTCTCTACCGCGATCAAGTCCCATACTGGTTCGGGACCTGAATTTCATTTCGAGGGACTGATCATAGGTCGTATCACTTCGGATAAACCCAGACTCCCACTAGAGACCGAGTCCTGGTCTTTTCTTTCGCATCTGGTCTTAGCTGACCCTACTTTCCATACCCCGTCACCCGTGGAGATTCTTATTGGTGGTGAAATATATGAGGAGATTCTTCTTGGGGAGAGGATTCGTGGCCCTCCTGGGACTCCTGCTGCCGTTTCCACCTCATTGGGTTGGCTCGTAATTGGAAAGGTCGACAATAAATTCGTTCGCAATGGAGACAAGTCTCCGTCCTATTCGTCGTTTCATATTTCGAGTTCGAATATTGAGGAACGCCTCGACCAAAGTATTCGTCGCTTTTGGGAGATTGAGTCGATCCCTGAAAAGCCCATTTTGTCCCCTGAAGATCAACGCTGTGAGGAGATTTTCGTTAAAACTTACAAGCGGCAAGATTCAGGTAGGTACGTGGTTTCGCTCCCATTTCGAGATGGAGAACCTTCGTTGGGCGAGTCTCGCCATCTGGCACTGGCTCGTCTTCGTTCGGTGGAACGTCGATTCGCTCGTGACGATAAATTCCGCCAAATGTATACTGACTTCATGGATGATTACCTTGAATCCGGTCACATGGAGTTAGTCACTGAAGAAATCAAGGGCAAACATTGTTTTATCGCACATTCAGGTGTTCTAAGGCCTTCGTCGACCACTACTCAATGCAGGACGGTTTTCGATGCCGCTGCTGCTACGAGTAATGGAACTTCTCTGAATGATACTCAGTTGGTGGGTCCTAAACTGCAAAAAGATGTAGGGGATCTTATCTGTAATTTTCGACTTCATGCTGTTGCTTTCACTGCCGACATTCGCAAAATGTACCGGCAAATTCTGGTAGATGAAAAACACCAGAACTACCAGCTGATTCTATGGCGAAAGACTCTAGACCAGGAGCCACTAACATTTCGTCTAAAGACTGTGACATATGGGTTATCGTCATCGCCGTTCCTGGCAATTCGTGTCTTGCAACAGCTCGCCCATGATCATCAGTCTGACTTTCCGGAGGCTGCAGAAGTTCTTCGTCGTTTCACCTACATGGATGATGTGGTCAGTGGGTCAGATTCGATTGACTCCGCCGTAAATCTCCAGAGGCAGCTAATTGGTTTGCTGCAGAAAGGTTGCTTCGACCTCAGGAAATGGTGTTCGAACAGTCCTGAATTTTTGGACAGACTCCCCGACTCGACCAAAACCATAGAATCAGCTACGGTCTCGTTGGACGAGGACGGTTCGGTAAAGATTCTGGGGCTCGCTTGGCATCCTTCCAAGGATGTATTTTCGTACAGCGTCAGGTCTCTGAATGACCAGGTGACGAAACGTGTCATTTTATCCGAAACGGCACGCATTTTTGATCCTCTCGGATTCTTGTGCCCAGTCATTATCTCTGCCAAAATTCTGTTCCAGGAACTTTGGTTAGCAGGTGTAGACTGGGACGCAGAGGTGCCTGACGCTGTTCGTCATAAGTGGCTTAGCCTGGTCAAGGAGTTCCCAGAACTGTCCAAAGTCCAAATTCCTCGGTTCGTGCCCACTAAAGGCTGTCGAGTTCAATTACATGGTTTTTGTGACAGTTCGGAGGTAGCTTTCGCAGCCGTCGTTTATTTTCGTGTCGTGCATCCGGACAACACCGTATCTGTACACATTCTGACCGGAAAGTCACGTGTCGCGCCCAAAGGTGAGAAAAAGCGTACGCTCCCACGCCTTGAGTTATGTGGAGCTACCGTTCTTGCCAAACTTTTCGATTGTGTTCGTCGTTCACTTGCATCGCAAGTAAAAATCGAAAAAGAATTTGCATGGACCGATTCTAGTATCGTCCTGTGTTGGTTGCGAGCTTCTCCTCACAATTGGGCCACGTATGTCGCTAACCGAGTCTCAGAAATTCAAGAGATCATATCTCCAGAGAAGTGGAAGCACGTTCGCTCCTCGGACAATCCTGCGGATTGCGCTTCGCGTGGTCTCACACCATCGCAAATTGTTGACCACGAACAGTGGTGGACAGGTCCTTCTTGGCTTCGTTTGCCGGAAGAACAATGGCCAGTTTCCACCGTCGACCTTAAAAGCGTGCAGGTGCCTGAGCGACGAGTTCAGAACGTGACGGCTCATGCTGTTAACTCTGAGGGTGAACCTGCTTTCGTTACTCGCTTTTCGTCGTTTCGCAAGTTGACCAACGTGATGGCGTATTGTCTTCGATTTATAAAAACTTGTCGTACAAAATCAAAGATAACTGGACCATTGACAGTACGAGAGCTCCAGGATTGTTCGTTTCGTCTCGTAGGGGTCGTTCAGAGGTACTGGTTTCCAGCAGATATCCAGAATCTGAAAGCCAAAAGGCCCTGCTCAACTGGCCTACAGCGTCTGAATCCGTTCCTTGATGAGCTCGGGCTCATCAGGGTGGGCGGGCGTCTGAAGTATTCGTCACTCGATTTCCATGCAAAACATCCATTGTTGCTTCCATCGAATAGCCATCTGACGGTTCTCGTAGTAGACCACTATCACATTTCGAATTTACATTCAGGGCTACAAGCAACATTGGCTTACATCGCCAGGTACTATTGGATTTTGTCGGCCAGAAGAGTAGTCAAGCTGAGGCTATTCAAATGCATGAGATGCTACAGACATCGTCCGACAGTGCTGGAACCGATCATGGCTGACCTGCCTGAAGCACGCATTCAACAAGTCAGACCGTTCGTCAAAGTCGCAGTTGACTATGCGGGCCCAGTCATGACGAAAGTTGGTACTCTTCGAAAATCCAGAGTCGAAAAGTCATACATTTGCATTTTCGTATGCCTGACTACACGGGCTCTGCACATTGAGCTTGCCTCAAATTTATCGACAGACGCTTTTTTGGCCGCCTTGCTTCGCTTTACCCATCGTCGAGGTTCATGCTCAGACATATATAGCGATAACGGCAAAAACTTCGTTGGCGCTAGCAGAGAGCTCAAGGACCTATATAGGTTCATTGAGCAAGAGAATAGCCAGATCAGCCGTGAGATGTTGAAGGAGAAGGTGACATGGCATTTCAATCCGCCAGCTGCTCCACATTTCACGGGAATCGCTGAAGCTGCCGTAAAATCGGTTAAGTCGCATCTCGTTAGAACAATTGGAAGTATCACGCTCACTTTCGAAGAGATGGTAACAGTTCTAATTCGAATCGAAGGTGCATTGAACTCGCGCCCACTGTGCCCTTTAAGTTCAGACCCGAATGACCTCGAGGTTTTGACCCCAGGCCATTTTATAATCGGCGAACCTATCAATTCGGTGCCAGAAATGGACCTCACAGACCTGAATATCAACCGTCTGACACGGTGGCAGCTACTCCAGCGCTTCGTCCAGAGTTTTTGGAAACGGTGGCATTCCGAGTATCTGCATACCCTGCAGCAGAGAAAGAAGTGGACGAAATCCACTGGCAATTTGATCATTGGTACGCTGGTGCTAATAAACGACCCTAACGTACCACCCCTTCAGTGGAAACTAGGTCGCGTTTCAGAAGTGCATCCCTCGAGAGACGGTGTCGTCCGTTCTGTTACCCTAAAAACCCAACAGGGTCTAATGAAACGGCCTGTACACAGGCTGTCTCCTTTACCTATCGAATAAAAAATAAAAAAAAAATAAAAATAAAACTAGTTTCGTAGTTTTCTCATCGTATTTAGTTAACTTTAAATAAATTCCTACCTTATATATTTTTGTTACCTCTAAATTTTTCCTACCGATACATTTTAAATTTTAAAATTAAATAATCAAACTCGTCTGTCACTAGAATGTTCGAATCGGGGTTAAAATTCCATTTTAACGGTGGGCGGTGTTCGTAAATGTGCTTGTCGGCTTCACGTCGGAAGTTCGTAAATATCGCATTGTGTAAACCCCCTTTTTAAGCGAACAAGATGCATGCAGTAGCTCGAGACGCCGAGGCAATGTTTTATATGCCACCGTCATTTTGTGTTAGTTTCGGACTCAACCGACATCGGCGCGCGCGACCTCCGTGCCCTTGCTCGCCCAGTTTGCATCCGACAGCCTTCGCGTAAACTCGCGCTCACGATATTGTGTAGTTTCGGAACTGGGAGCAAAGAAGATTCGAGAGGTGATCCACTGGCTGGCCAGCCTGAACGAGTTCCTTACGGCGGCCGAACATACATCAAAAGGTCAGTGGTATTTAATGCATTGATTAGGTTATCGAGTTGCACTTTGTTCCTTGTTCGCTTCGCGCCGCGGTCGTATGTGCATCATACCTTCAAGCACATTCGCGTTCGTCAAAATATTACTTACAGTCCACTTTAATTTCAAATTCGTCGAAACCCAACGCCTATTCGCAACATTTTTGTTTCATTGTAAATAACACAGTACCTACGTGACAAAAAAACGAAGGAAACAAACACAACTCTCGGAAACACAGACACACAAAAAACGTATAACGCCGCCATAATTAGCGTTGCCGAACTATCGATAGTAAAACTATCGATAGTTTTCCTATCGAAACCCCTATACAATCGATAGGCCAATCGATAGTATCGATACTATCGATACTATCGATTGTTCAGAATGAGGCAATACTATCGGTCAGCTTCGATAGTATCGATACTATCGATAGTATCGAAGCTGACAATCGAAAAAACAATCGATAGTATCGATAGTATCGATAGTTTTGGTCTATCGATAGTCGGCCGATGAGCGATAGTATCGATCAGTCAGGTATGGATTATTTATTTTACATACATATAATTATCATGACTTTATCTCTTGTGGGGTAGACAGAGCGTTCACGGTCGTAAAATTACTCAGTAAAGCGACAGTAATCATTGCTTGCTATCGCCGCGTCTGAGGGCCGTTTCAGTAATTCGCGTATCACTAAAGTGACAGGTTGTCAGCCTGTCGCCTAAAATTGCAATACACATGAAACCCATGGGAAAGAAATAGGATGATGCTATTCTTAGCCGGCATCCCACGGCTAATGGGTTAATTATTGTATATGGATTATTTTAAAAGATTTTTTAAATTTTAATAATTAAAGTAAATTTATTTAGCCATAGTATTTAGCAATGAATGAATTAGTTATACAATTAGATACATAAAAATACACCTATAGTTTTAAAGGCATTTGCACACTAGCTGCGTGCGCCTGCGTCCGTGCGTGCGGGAAAAAATAGTATGGATATGACAGGAGAATGAAATCGACGCATCATGTGATGTATCACAATAGATACCTACGCATCACCTGTCATGTCAAGTTGTAGCGACCTCTGGTGGCTACAACATGAAGCTCACTCAAGTGGTTCACATGCATACAAGACGCAACAGGAGTTCTCAACATATCGGAGAGATGGCGCCACGTGACAGAACAATGGGCCTGAAACGCGATATCGAAGTGTTCACCGCGCAACGCCTATATACAACTTCCAATCCAATCCAGGTGGACCCGTCGGTCCCCTGGCCACAACACCCGGCCAGGCGGGTAGCTACCCTTTTCCCGACACCACCTGGATTCATCCTGTCACCCGCCATTAAGTAATAAAACAAAAATTTTACAAGAAAGGCTATTATGAAATATCTGATTATATGCAGGATAAATCTCCATGGGAGTAGTTTTAAATGTATAAAGTTGACTTTAAATGACGAAACAGGTAGAATTATCTTCTGTATATATATTATATAGTATTTTATGTTTATTTCAGCATAGCCATTTTCGGCTATTAATTTTTTTTTTTTTTTTTTTTAACTTAGCTAGGGTAGCTTAGGGCATGAGCAATTGTATTTAGAATATATATTTAGAATATTTATAATATATACTGAAACGGCCCTCAGACGTGGCGATAGCAAGCGACAGTAATGATTACTGTCGCTTTACTGAGTAATTTTACGACCGTGAACGCTCTGTCTACCCCACAAGAGATAAAGTCATGATAATTATATGTATGTAAAATTATCCATACCTGACTGAACGATACTATCGCTCATCGGCCGACTATCGATAGACCAAAACTATCGATACTATCGATACTATCGATTGTTTTTTCGATTGTCAGCTTCGATACTATCGATACTATCGATTGTTTTTTCGATTGTCAGCTTCGATACTATCGATACTATCGATACTATCGATACTATCGAAGCTGACCGATAGTATTGCCTCATTCTGAACAATCGATAGTATCGATAGTATCGATACTATCGATTAAAAATCGATAGTTCTTACTATCGAAAAACTATCGATAGACTATCGATTGTCTATCGATAGTCCACTACCGAGCGGCAACGCTAGCCATAATTGCCGCAGTGTGTGTATAGCGGGCGGGCGTGTGTGTATAGTGGGCGGGTGTGTGTGTATAGTGGGCGGGTGTGTGTGTATTAGGGCATGAATATCGGAATCTCGGAATATCGTAATATCGGAATCCCGGAGCAAAAGTTCCGATATTACGATTCCGATACTAAGTGATCAAATATCGTAATATCGGATTGAGAAAACTTTATTTGAAAACACCTGGAACTTACTTTGTAAAAAACTGTGGCCATTATTATTATGTTCTCTTGACGCCCGTTACAGTCTTTTTATCTCACGAGCGCAGCTTAGCCATACTTGTGTGTGTTATCTCTTTCTCTTTTCGTTTTGGACACCGAGTCGTCATGAAAAAAATGGGTTCTTTTATCTCTGGCCACCATCAATTTTGCCTCGCCCACAGAATTCAGCTTGATGTCATCGATACATTATACAAAACAACTACCACTACCGAAACCGAGCCAACAACTACTGATGAAGCCCTACCCGAACGGTCTTTTCAGCATGAAATCGAATCCCTTAACCGCTCAAACTCAGAAAGCGACGAAGATGACGAATTTGACGAGTCATCAATGGACTGCGGTGGATTTGAAGTAGAAAGTGCACAAGTTCGTATTGGTGATCCAAGAATGTACAAATATTTAATTGGCAAAGTACGATGTCCTGTAAGATCAATCAAGAAGTCACCTCTCAAAGCCGATGCTTTAAAAGCTTACGTTTGTAAAGAATTTAAACAAAGAATTTTCTAAAAATGAAAGATTGCATCTTCAATCAAGCTTCTCATCGACATTAAATCAGATGTATCCTTTACAGATGAAGAAATCAAAACATTGACCGATCTTAATCGTACTTTAAAAGTGGTAAAATTTATTGTCCTTTCTCTTTGCCAACGTGACGCTACGCTGTATACAGCAGACACAGCATTGAAATTTATACTTAATAAACTTGACCAGCAAAACACATATTTGAGTTCTAATCTAGCTGCAAAATTGCGAAGCCGAATTAAAGAGAGACGGCTACTGATAACAGGAGTTTTACATTACCTTCATGATACTGAAAGCTTTAACAGTTCTTTAGAAAATTATACATTTCCCAAACCAACAAGTGACGAAATATGTGAGAGCATTGTAGGTCTGTTAAAACGCCTCAAATACAAAGAAAACGCAACTAGAACTAATATTGTCACATAAATAGAGACGGAACAGATACCTGGTGTAACATTGTCATCCAATGAAGATGATGGGCCTCTTTCCAGGATTGCTACAGCAAAGAAGTTGGCACTGGAGCAAGAATTTCGGAAGGAAATGGAGAAATGCAAAAAAAAAAACTAAGCTTCCGTCTGATGAAATTGATCTTTTAGGATTTGTCATGACAGAAAAAGCCATATATGAGAATGAAGGTAAAAGAGGAGTTTACCTAACACAAGCATACACTTATCTTACATCAGTATTACCCACAAGTGTTAAAAGCGAGCGTGTCTTTTCGTCCGCAGGATATTTTTGTAAAAAAATAAGGAGTTCACTGTCAGACAAAATGCTAGATGCCTTGTTGTTTTTACTCGTAAGAACCTTGGACGAAATAACCACTGGACGCGAAACGATGTCATTTCACCCTTTACCCCTCTAGCCACAAACCCTGAAATTTTGCCAAAGTTATCTAACCGCAACCGTCAGTGTCGCTTCAGTGCTACGAGAGAAAACATCGCTTTAAAAATGGTGAAATGTGCTGTATTGCTTTGTAAAAACTATAGCCATCGTACAAGCAATATTTCTTTTCACTCGTAAGTATATTTTTGTCCTGTATTTTGTGTTATTTACGTAGAAAATTAATAAAATATGCAAGGTTGGATCGTATAATACGACACAATAAAAAAGGTCATATTTTATAGAACATTTCAACCAATATTTGATCGTACTCTAATTAGTCGGTTATTATCAGTCATTTTTTCATTCGTTCAACAATTACATTCAGTCTAGTGCTATTCAACTTTCGATGAAGGATATCGATAAAAATAATAGTAAAGTCTATTTTATTTAAAAGTGACCTAAAATGTGTGTGTACGTGTATATGTGTATTTTGTGTGTGTGTGTGTGTGTGTGTGTGTGTGTGTGTGTGTGTATGTGTGTGCGTGTGTGTGTGTGTGTATCTGTGTGTGTGTGTGTGTATGTGTGTGTGTGTGTGTGGCCTACCCGCTGTTCCATACGTACGCTTTTCCCAGCGTTACTGTCTTTTTGTCTCACAAGCGCAGGTTAGCCATACTTGCATGTTATCTCTCTCTTTTGGAGAAGGCCTTGACTTCGTCTCATCCTTCCAATATTACTCGACCAGAAATTGATCCATTTTTGTCTATTGTCATAACGTACTATTTTATCCGGCATGAAAGTGTTTCTATTTTAAACTGACATCACAGTATTAAAGGTCCATTTTTTTAACACTTAACGTTTTACATGTACTTACCTGTTTTATGTTTTTTTAGGAATAAGTTGATCAAAAACTTCATTCAATCATTCATTCGATGTCGATTATCGACTATGGTACAGCACTGTCTTTGACATACTTCATAAACCGGAAAAAATCAAAACTGTCAGAAGTAAAGAGATGATGATGCAATACGTGTACATTTCAATTTGGAAGAATAATATTTGTCCTTTCCTCCCTCCCCCCCAATATTGGTTGAATGAGTTTTCAAACAAATTCGATACGTTTCGCGTCCAGTGGTTATTTCGTCCAAGGTAAGAACGCATTATCAAGAAAAACGTGTCTTTAAAAAATAAGTTTGAGGCATTCAGCCGCTGTTTTTTATATTTTTGATAATTGTTTTTTTATTATTGTTGATTTTGCTTGCCTACTTTGATATTATAAAAAGTGTATTAATGTTGATTTTAAGAAAGTTTAGTAATGAGTGATAATAGTAACGAGAAATCTGTGATTTTGTGCTTATAAGTTCCATATTATGAACAATTCGATCTATAAACCTGTCTTTTATTTTTTCTTTATGTACCAAAATATATCCCTATACAATTATAATCCAAAGTAATAATATACTTACACGTAATTAATAAAAAAACGCGTGAAACTTAATTTTATGTGCAATTCCGATATTAATATCGGAATTCCGATATTGAGATCTGATCTCGGAAATCAGTATCTGAATTGAAAACCTTCCGATATTGCATGCCCTAGTGTGTATAGTGGGCGGGTGTGTGTGTATACTGACTGCAGGTGCGCCCGCAGCGACGCGCGGTCCCGCAGCGACTTGCCGCAGTGTGTGTGTGGGCAGCGCTCGCGGCGCGCGTGCTCCTTCAGGTGCGTGCGCAGCTTGCCCAGAGTGCTGCAAACAACGTTATACATCAAAATAAGCATTCAATATTTCTAAATTTTTCCAAGTTCTAATTTGTGCTATACTATAGCATGTCAATTACAATATTTCCACTGGATAATTGGATTGGATTTCTTTTTGTACGCGGATCGAGTCGGGTAAAAAATATAAATAAAGGCACTGCCTATGGACATGGATGACCTGGCCAGGTTAACCACACGGCATGTAAGTTTAATTGATGAAGCAGTTTGATATTTTGTCCAGGGGGCGGTACCTGGCGGTGTGTCGGCAGACGGGGCACACGTGCGTGGGGGGCGCGAGGCCGTGCGCGCGCGCCGCGTGGTCCGCCGCCACCGCCGCGCGCGACCACAGCGCGCCGCACACCGCGCAGCGCCATCTGCACACCACACACACAACTAATATTATGACAAACAATTACCAACGAAACCCGAATTTCATTAAAGAGACAAAAAACCAAAGTAACGGACATACTCAAGAAGTTGAGACGGGTAGAGACGGGAAAGAAAAGTGTGATGTTAAACCGATGGACAGTATAGAGTTGGCGTGGATGGAAAAGGCAGCTGGTAGTAACTGGGTGATATTAGGTAATGTTTCCATCCAGCAGGCAGAAGACTGCATATTATGCAATGGATGGAAACATTACGCTATACGCTAAAGAAAACACAAAAAAAATTGTTTTATTTTTGTTCTATCTTTGAAAATTATCTAATGTTTTCATCGTAAATGGAAAGGGAAGGACCAACACTACACTTTTCATTGTGGCCCCAAAATCGTCTACCATGGGAGTTGTGTGGGGTGGGGGGATTTGCTCCCAGTTTGGACAACCTAACATTGTCCTAAAATAAATATACTTACTTCTGTACTTCGAAGAATCTGAGGGCACGTCGGTCCCGGTTGATGTCTATGATTACCTATACAGTGGTTGTTGCCTTTGGTTTCGGAATCATACGAGCCATCAACCCGGCCTTGGGGAGGACAGGGTCATCTTCCCTGTTTTCCACCTAGGTAAGTCCTGTCCTGCGCGTCCTTGTCGCGGGGGTGGGCACTCCACACTTCAGTAGGCCGGAGCGTGTGAGTGGCGAAGTTTGGGCAGGGACCCAGTTCCACAGGGTATATTGTGGACCCCGTACCCAGGGTTACGGGTGAAGACCCTAACGGTAGTTGTGGCGGAGAAGGTGTGCTTCGGTACGGTACATACTGGCGGATGGGGCGACGGATTCGGAGCACCGTAGGCGACATTAAGGTTAAACCTGAACAAGTCGGCAGCTCCTGCAACCAATTCGGCTCCACACGTAGCAACTTGTTTGTTCCTGTGGATTTAAGTCGTCGAGGTCGAGAGGGGGACACGAATGCTGGGCAAGTTCGTGGCTCCTAACTGCGTCCCAGGCGATGCAGCGTCTGTGGAGAGGCCACTCCACCTACAACTGACTAGTTGTGGACACAACACGGGGAGTCGCAGTCACCGGTGATAAGTCTGCGCTAATGGGCGTCAGCGCGGGCGCCAGGGGTGACTCTCGACGGTGGGATAGCCCATCGCGGCTAATTGACTAGTTATCGCCCGCCTCAAGCCGGGCAGCCCCCGGTCAGTAAGGTACCGGTCCGCCCCTCATCTTGCGCTTCTATGGGTGTGTGAAGCAACAGTTAGGTCACACTTTCTGGAACAATGATGAGCATTGTGAGCACCTGGCAAAAGTAAAAATAAAACCAAACCAAAAAATATAACCCAAACTAATTTGACGCGATTTGCCACCTGGAACATAAGAACAATGCTTCCCGGTAATTCAGACGCGCCGGACCAAGACTCAGAGCTCCGAAAAACAGCTATCATTGACCGTGAGTTAAAACGCCTTCGCATAGATATCGCGGCACTCCAAGAAACCCGTCTGTCGGACGAAGGAAGCCTCCGCGAAGAAAATTACACCTTCTTTTGGCGTGGCAGAGATATTGGCATGAGACGTGAATGTGGGGTTGGATTTGCTGTCAATAATAAACTGTTATCCTGCATTGAAACACCGTCTGGTGTCTCCGAGCGTATGATGACCCTAAGAGTGCTGACTGACTCGGGCCCTATTACACTCATATCAGCATATGCACCTACATTACAAGCTACACCCGAAGTGAAGAATAGTTTCTATGAGGACCTAAATACCTGCCTCGAGACAGTCCGAAGATCCGACAAGCTTTTACTTCTTGGTGATTTTAACGCCAGAATCGGCAACAAGGCTGAGGACTGGCCTGATTGTATGGGCGGCCACGGAATCGGCAAAATAAATGAAAACGGCCAAAGGCTCCTGGAGTTGTGTGCTACGCACTCACTCTGTATTACCAACACATTTTTCCGGCACAAAGATATTCACAAAGTGTCTTGGCGGCATCCGCGCTCGGGGCACTGGCATCAGATAGATTTCATAATAACTAAGAGATGTGACCTTCGGGACATGCTTGACACACGTACGTTGCACAGTGCAGACTGCAACACTGACCACGCATTACTTATGGCAAGGATTCGCCTGACACCAAAAAAGATACACTCTGCCAAGAATGTCAGTCGCAAATTGTCGCTCAACACAAATGCCATTTCGGATGACATTCTGTATGAACAGTTCGTAGCGGAAATCAATAGAAGGCTGTCCTCAGAAGTACTGCTGGAGCTGCGAGGTGTTGAGGATATGTGGTGCAAAATCAAAGATGTGATTTCGTTTGAAGCTCTACAGAAATTCGGAAAAGCGCGCAGAGAAGTGAAAGACTGGTTTGCTGAGTACGAAACAGAACTTCAGCCACTTATTGAGAAAAAAAGGATTGCACACATAGATCTGAATAACAGCCCAAATGACGCTCGAAAAAAGTCTGCCTATAAAACTGCAAAAGCAGATCTACAGCGCATGGTGCGTCGCTGCTCTAACGAATTCTGGGTAAACCTATGCGAGTCTATACAACACTGTCGTGATATTGGTGATTTCAGAGGGGTATATCAAGGTATCAAGTGCGCCATTGGACCAACCATCAGAAAGCGTGCTCCCATCAAAGATGCAAACGGTGTCCCCATAAATGACAAGCTAGGGCAACTGGATAGATGGGCTGAACATTACACAAAGCTTTACTCTGAGGAGGTTAGCATCAGTCCCGACGCCCTGGTAAACTTGCCGGTTTTCCCCTTGGCTTCCGAACTTGACCACCCACCTTCACTCGATGAGTTTCTTGCCGCTCTGAGGACACTTAAATTAGGAAAAAGCCCAGGCCGTGACAATTTGCCTGCAGAGATAGTACGTCTTGAGTGTGTTGCACGCCCACTATACGCTCTACTCCAGCGCTGTTGGGAAGAGGGCAATATACCGCATGACATGCGTGATGCAGACATAGTTACCCTTTATAAAGGTAAAGGAGACAGAGGCGACTGTAACAACTATAGGGGAATATCGTTATTGAGTATTGCCGGCAAGGCTTTTGCAAAGGTTGTTCTGAAAAGGCTAGAAGTTTTGGCCCAACATATTTACCCAGAAACACAATGCGGATTTCGCGCTGGTCGATCCACTAACGACATGATATTTACTCTTCGCCAACTGCAGGAAAAATGCCGTGAACACCAAGTACCATTATACATAGCCTTCGTCGACCTTAACAAGGCCTTTGATACTGTTAGCAGGAGCGGCCTTTACGAAGTGCTACAAAAGATTGGCTGTCCACCGACTCTGCTTTCCATAGTAAAGTCTTTCCACGATACCATGCGAGGCTCTGTAATGTTTGACGGTGAAATGTCTGCAGCTTTCGATGTAAACCGTGGTGTAAGGCAAGGTTGCGTACTAGCACCAACCCTCTTCGGGATATTTTTCTCAGCATTAATACTTGTTGCCTTCAAGGACTGTGACGTCGGAGTACATCTGCATACCAGGAAAGATGGAAGGCTTTTTAACATCAACCTTCTAAAGTCGGTAACTAAGCGTGATGACCTGATTGCTAGAGAATTTCTCTATGCGGATGATGCTGCACTGGTTGCTAATTCTGAGGAGCACTTGCAACAGCTTATCACCAAATTTGGAACAGCCTGCGAAATGTTCTCGATGAGTGTCAACGCCGGAAAGACTGTCATTATGGTTCAGGGTACTGACTACCAACCAAATATCAAACTCAATGGCGTTACTCTTGAAGTGGTTGACAATTTTTGTTATCTGGGTTCCACTACTACGTCAAAACTATCCAATGACAGAGAAATCAACTCCCGAATAGGCAAAGCGTCTACCACATTTGGAAAGCTCCAAGATCGCGTTTGGAGAAATGAAAAACTATCCATTGCTACGAAAGTCCTTGTGTACCAGACTTGCGTCCTCAGCACTCTTCTCTACGCATCGGAGACATGGACTACATACACTAAGCAAGAACGGCAACTTAATGCGTTTCACATGCGCTGCCTACGATCAATTTTGGGTGTGACCTGGAGAGATAAAATGTCTAATGAAGCTGTTCTATCCAAGACAAACTGTACCAGCATAACAGCAATTTTGAAACAGGGAAGACTTTGTTGGCTGGGACATGTACATAGGATGAACCCAGAGAGACTACCACGACAAATTATGTTGGGACAGATCGCGCACGCTAAAAGACCGGTAGGACGTCCTATGTTAAGATTCAAGGACTCCTGTAAGCGTGACATGGAGAGCTTTGAGATTAACGCTGAGAATTGGGAGAGGCGTGCTGAAATGAGACCCGAATGGCGTCACCACCTAAAAGCAGGAAAAGTGAAACACGATGAAGCCTGGCTAGATAATTTGAAGCAGAAAAGGCTCCGAAACGTCATGCCGCCTCCTTCGGACTCAAGTTTTGTCTGTGATAGATGCGGTCGTAAATGCCGAGCTGCTATCGGACTCCATAGCCACAAACGAAGATGTGGCAAATCAACACAAAACAATAACTGAAAACTTCACGGTCGCTGCAACAATCGTCTGAGAAGATGTCGTGGCCAATGATGGTTGTTACAAAATTCATTCTTCTTAACGGTATCCCAGATGAATTTAGGAACGACGTACGACCCGACGAATTGTGGTGGCAGTTTTTCAACCGCCTGCTATTATTAGTAGGCCTCTAACATGGTCGTGTAACGACCGGCACGGCGTCCAAGTGATCATAGAGCCAGCAACCGGGACCGACTTTTGTACCTAGGTATGTCAGGGAAGTGTAGTTGTATGTTAGAGCATTGTAGTTGTATGTTAGGGCAGTGTAGTTATATTTAAGGGCAGTATTATTGTATTTTTGAATTGTGTAATTGTATGTTAGGTCAGAATGATTGTTTGTTACGACTTTTTAGGTATATTTGTGAGCTATGTAAATGTATGTTAGAGTAGTGTTCGTATGTTAGGGTGGTGTATAAGTATGTTAGGGCAGTTGTGTTAGTGTGATAGTGCTGTTTTTGTGTTAGGGTATGGCGGTTGTATGTTAGGGCAGTGTAGTTGTATGTTATATGGGCAGTATACGTAGTTATATGTTAGGGCAGAGTTAGGTGTATGTTAGAGCAGTGAAGTTGTAAGTTAGGACAGAATGGTTGCATGTTAGGGCAGTGTAGTTGTATCTTAGAGCTGTGTGGTTGTATGTTAGGGCAGTATGGTTGTATGTTAGAGCAGTGATGTTGTATGTTAAAGCCGTGCAGTTGCATGTAAAGTCTATGTGGTTGTATGTTAGGGCAGAGTGGTTTCATATTAGGGTAGTGTAGTTGTATGTTAGAGCAATGTGATGTTATGTTAGGTTAGTCTGGTGTATGTAAGAGTCGAAAGTTGTATGTTAGGGTAGTGTGGTTGTTTATTAGGGTAAAAAGGTGGTATGATAAATTTGAAAGAAGGTCTTAAAACCAGGTTGAAATTTAAAGACTATCTATTCGTTTTAAAAAAAATTACGTATATTATTTAATCAAAATAGTAACATTGGAATTATTATTATTAACGTTATCATCAATACGTATTAAATCGAATACTTAATAATAACAAATGATTATTTGCACTATTGCAACAGTTTGCGATGTGTTTATTTTCATAACCAAAACTTTTTGGTTAGCTTTGTTCATCACGTCGTATTTTCTTGCGTGGTGATAAGTTGGCTAGTTGGCCTTCCGCCTTGGGATTTTATTGCGTGAAACTCTTCTATAAATTTTATTACACTTTGTATTTTTTGAGTTGTCCATTCTATTTTTTTACTGTTTGCATTAAGCCCACTGTAGTAGTTTTGTAACGCTATGTAAATTCTTCCTTGTTCACAATTAACTCAGTTTCACTGTTTTCTTGATGGGAGACTCGATGTCCGATATTGTGCTATTATTAAACGGGATTTCAAATCATGTAACACAGTTTTTGAATAATTTAAAACAACAAAACACGCAAAATCAGAATGTTTAGAGAGTAACACTTCTAATCAATTTTATCACTGAAACACCACTACTTTTGTTAAACAAGGTCATGTTTCACTTGAATAATAACTTTTAAGCACTAGTTTTATACTTTTAAAGACATTTTAACCCGAAAATCATGAAATAATTACAATAACATTGTTTGTTTATTCGTGAGCACCAGCGAAATGACAAGCAAACATGGCGGCACGCGAATCATGGCCCTCGATCAATCAGAACGCGAGGCGCGTTCCGGTGCACGTCGCATCACAATTACGCTATTTTATTTATTAGATAGATAGATAGATAGATAGATAAATGCTTTATTCATATTCCTGCATCACACACATTTACATTTGTAAGGAAATATAAAATTATAAAATTAAAATACATTTTAGTTCATCCCACACAAACATGTGTTATTAATATTGTAATTTCTTGCAAAATGATGCGTTAAATTGTAACACATGTGATGTAGATCACAATATCTCGATAGATTATAATCAAGAGGGATAAATTGTAATATTACATTTTACATGATTTTCCGGTGACATATACATAGTAAGAGTAGGCATCAGGTCCGACAGGGCGAGGGCCGAGCAGAACTTGAGCAGTTACCTGACGCGGTGCCGGCGCTTGTGCGCGGCGAGCGCGTGCGGCGCGCGACAGCGCACGCGGCACACCGGGCACTCCAGCGCGCCCGACGACTGCAACACACAACATCACCATCATTGCACTCATACGTCTGTCATAAGACGATTTGACAAACACAGGGTTGCCCAGGACCTGCGCCACCCTCTCGGCCTCCCTGGGCTCCTCCAGCACACAACACACGCGGTAATTAATGGGCTATGGCAACCTCTGCCTGGGAGATGCTTAATTTCAAACAGGTTTTCAACCTTAAGGTGAACGCACACTTATCCCCGCATCGTACGAACCGAATTTTGGAATGCTTTATATGAAATGCTATGAAACCCCGCACATATGTCCGAACCGAAACGGTTAAATCGGTCGATTCCGGCAAATGTCTAGGTCTCATAGGATTGAAATTCCAAAAAATTCGGTTCGTTTGGTGCGGATAAGTTTTTGGTCACCTTGAGCAAGACACCTTGTTCTCAACATACACTCTACTACTCACTCTATACAATGTACTATTGTTTTGAAATAAATTGAATTGAATTGAACTCAAGGTGGCGCTATGTGATAAAAAAAATAGCATGAAGCGCAGTATTGCAATGTTTACTGTGCACCGCATATACAACTCGCAATACAAGCCATGTGTCGGTAGACCAGACGGTCTCTTGGTGCCTGGGACCAACACCCGGTCAAGCAGGGTAGCTACCATTTCCCAACATCACCTGCAACTGTATAGGTAGAATGTTTGACCTGGTCGTGTTTGCGCATGTGCACGTCGAGCTTGGCGCGTTGGTTGAAGCCGAGGGCGCAGAGCGCGCAGCGGTGCTCGTGGCGCGTGTACGCCTCCGCAAGCAGCATGCGCTCCCGCTCCGCCTCCACCTGCAACATTCACAGGCATCTTACATCCCGCGCCTGCCCTACAGCTTCAATACTGCTATACTAAGAAATGATTCTGAGATTATTCAAACCCAACCTTTGCTCCTTTCGTGTAGCGCATCAGCAACTCCAAAAGACAGCCAAACATATTTGTCTTACTTGCCATATTTGCCCTGGAATACCATGCCTACCAATTCCAGGACCGAAGGCACTATTAACATCAAGATCAGAAATGAAAGTAAGCAATAAATGCATAATATTGCAGGCATGCCATCAAACATTTTATTATATGAGCATGGACCTAGACAGGGAGTGCTGCCATCTAGAACTATTGTAGAGCTCCTCACGGCTTAACACTACACGCACCTGTCCCCAGGTGAGCACGACCATCTCGAGCGCGTGCGGCGGCACGCCGAGCGCCGCGAGCCGCGCCTCCACGCGCGCCGACCGCACCACGCCCGCCGGCTTCTCGCGGTAGCCGCGCCGTCTGCCCCCCGCACCTGACACTGTATCGTCCGTTGCGACATTCTCAGCTGGCGCACAAAACAAATATCTAAATAGCACACTGGCTAAAAGGTCAACAGCTCAGCAATCATATTCATAATATATCAAGCATTAATAGGGAAAAATTACTTCTTATACCGTTTTCTTTTTTCCGCTTTCCTCTTGCTTTTCTGTTGTCTTGTTTAAGTTTCTTCACAGTGAGTGGTTCATCATCAGATTCATTGAAGTCCTCCATGGATGGTCTATGTTTAGTTTTGTTTTTCTTACCACAAGACTCATCTTTTTCCGATTCATGTTTGAACAAATCCGAATTAAAAACAGCCTGTAAAAACAATGTTGAGTTTAGATAACTTAGAACTTTTGCATTAGAAGTGAACATGATATAAATAAAATCATTGCTTACTTCAAATCCTAAAACAAAATTTATAGTTATGTATGAAATAGGTACTTAGCATTTCTTTTCTCTTTTTCATAGTCGTACCTTTAAATCCTGGTCATCCACATCATCTACTGCAGGTTCTCCTAAATCCTCCACAAACAGGTGCTCCACTCCGTCCACATCATACTCCTTGCTCTCCAGTTTGATCAACGGAGTACCGGGTGCCTCATCCAAGGACTGGTTACCCAATTGTTCCTCATGTGACATGAAAAGTGTTTTATTATTGATATGACATGATAATCGGGAGAGAGATTGTAGTGATCCTAGGTGTCTGCTATTTAAAGTTCCGTAGAGGGATGTCTGAAAATAAAAAAATACTTAAGTTAGAGAAACATCCAAAATTCATGAATAACTTTGAAAAGGTAACACAATCCAACAGTCTAACCCAACTCGAAATAGTTTCAACTAGTTGTTAGGCGCTGTGCCATCTGGCACCACGGAAGACCAGTGTTACATGCAGCTCACCACTGCTTGTAACTTATGCTGAGTGGTGACCCTTTTTAGTTACATAAGTAGGCATATAAAAACTATGTATTTTAATTTTAGAAACTTTTTTAAAGTGTAACTAAAATAAACGTATTTTCTTTCTTTCTTTCTGTGTGTTATAAGTGACCTGTTGGTGCAGGCGCACGGTGGCGAGGGCGACCCGGCGCCGCAGCCGCAGCGCGGCCCGCACGCCGCCCGCGCACTCCCAGCACACCGACACACCATCCCAACGGACTGTTTCTAACTGTGTACCAAACCAAACAACGATAAACAGTTTATACGATACATAATTGAGTGCACTTCTAATCTAAATATAAAATATATTATAGCTGTAATCAATAATTGTGTAAATAATCAAATTCTAGGACCCCTACCAGGAAAAGGAGGACCTTAGAGGAAGATCAAAACTTATTTGAAATTGAGTTTGTTTAGTGTTTACATACCGTATCCTGAACAATATCTTGGAAGTACCGCCACGCAGCGCCTGTGAGAGGCTCGAGCCGTCGGCCAGAAGTAAGGCAAGCAACGCAAAGCTCATCCATTTTTTTATCAATACTTAAGTAAATATAATTTCTGTATATAAATATAAAATAAATAAATACTGAAGTAGGTGCCTACGTAAATACCTACAATACCTATCAAAATCTAATTTATTGTTTTGTTTATGGCGTTTATTTATGTTATGATTTCGCCAGTATCAAGTTCCGTTACAATCACGCGACTGATATCGTCGTCGCCAACTCGCCACAGAGGTCGCTACGCCACGCACGACCCACGACCACGACGACATCCGACGGGAGTTATGTATGAAGCGTCACGTCGTCGGGTGGCGTGGGGTGGCGTGTCTAGAGTCCGTTTCAAGAAATAGTTCTTATTGCGTTATGTTGTAAAATATTCTATTGATTTAAAAGTAATATCACAAAATAACTACTGGCTCGCGCTAAATTCTTTATTATGGGGTAATATTATAAATGAAAAAAAAAGTTTGTTTGTTTGTCCGTATGTCCATTCACAACAGCGCGAGATGATACGGATATAACTTATGAGTGAGTATTTTTTGTATGTAGTTAGATAAGAGGCGGGAGATTGATGTAGGCTAGTTTTTAGCGCGGGAAAATATTTCATTTCTAGGGAAACAAGTTTTTAAATAGCAGCGTATGAAACAAATTAAAAAACATAATTATTTCATTGTTATAATAAAGGTATAGCCCATGGGATAAGGCTTGATTTGTGTATGTATGTATTATTATAAATAAATGGTATTATTATAAACACGGCAACACTCATTTCCAATATTACTGCTGCCATCATAGGAACTTTTCGTTAAAACCGACTCTAGTCTAGTCAAAGAAAATATTACGAGTAACTAGGTATATGGATTTGATTGACAAAACACGCGTCACGTCAAGTTGGGTGTTAGCCGTCAGTTTCCGCACTTTGATAGTCCGGTTTCCGGGACCGACTTCCTCAGCCGGGGGCCGGAATGGAAAATGAATGCCTAAATTTTATTCGTACGGAATTCCGAGCCAGGATCGTGTCAGCGCAGCGCTAAGCGAACGTATGTCTGTGTGTTAAGTTAACTGTTTGTGTGGCACCAAGTAGCCTTTGTTTAAAATGTGTGAGCCATAGGATAGGACCTGTAGAAAAATATTCTTGAATATGGAACGTCAAAAATGGCGGGAAAAATTCCGGTTGGAAAAAAACCGGTAGTCTGCGGCAAGTCTACGGAACGGAACCGCATCCGGCACCCGGATAAAAAAAAACACCTACCTGTGGCCAGCAAAAGACGATTATAATGTTATATTGTTTTTCTTGAAATAATACTGTATTTAGTTGCTTTGAAAGAGAATTTTTATTTGTAGTAAGCGAATATTTACAACCAAGTATTAAAACGAAACGAATTTATACAACTTACCTGAAAGAGAAACTAGGTTTCAAGCTATTAATTCCTAGTATCTATTTAATTATTTTACAATTTTTCTACATAATAGAATATCTGTCGAATACAATGTGTCATTAGTTGTGTCAAAACAACTCAAGAATAGTTTAAACTAAAAATAAGACATTATAGCTTGGACTCTCCCATCATCAATCTGTTAATAAAATATACTCAATTTAATGATATTAAGTTATAATTCAATTAATTTTACAATTTATATGTATTTCATATATATTATATATTTTATTATATCTATCTTACATATTTTTCTTTTGTCTTCCTTTCTCTTCACTACATGTTATAACTTCTACCCTCCTTTCCATATAACAAATAACATATATTATTCATAGTTACACTTTGCTGTCTTTGTTGTCTGTGATGTCCCTACACACTTTGTTATTTTTAATTTTAGGTTTCCTGTCTGTTCCAGTCCAAACAATTCAAAATTTTCTACCGAACAATCTCCTCACGTGTTAAAGTCAACTTACGGTCATTGGCAAAATACGTCTCAAACAAAGCATGTGAAGCCATTTGAAAAAAAAAAGACATTATAGTCAAAGACCTTCGCTTGTCCGAAACAAAATGGACCTAAAAAAAAGATAAAATTAAATACCATGTGGAAAAAAAGCGCGGGAAACTTCGTGGTGACAGGACGTTTTTTCGTGTTTGGAAAATTCAATTTTAATTTTAATAGTGTAAATCTATCAGGATAGTCTGGTATTGTTAATATTCATATTATTTTGTGTATATATTTCATAGTTAGTGTATATTTGCGGTGGATTAGGTAAGTTTTGTACATATTTGATCGATTGTAAATTTTGTATGCACGATCCCCCCGATGAAGCTCGGGGGGGTAAAGGCGGGTTTTGGCCTAGCCTGAATCTCCCCGTAGGTTCTTCTATTACGATTGTTCCTAGCGATGAACTAAGTAAAATGGATACAGACGGTTCAGTATCGTCAATAACCGGTGATGGTACAAGTCAATCGGGTCGGAAACGGACTCGGTTCATACGGATTTGTCGTGATTGTTCTAAGCGAAGGAAAAAGAAGGTTGACGGTCACCCAGTGGGCGATAATATTTGTCAGTGCGATAATATAGGAAATATTGATGAAAATACTATTGTCATGAAAAAAGTTACCCCCCGTCCGCCTAAAACTCAAACAGCTCACTCGCAACCGCAAGATTTACGTAATGCTACTGAAAAACAAAACACTACTGAATCCGTTAAACAAAACAAGACTCAAGAGGTTCAACAAACAGAGCTTCGTCAAGTGGGAAGGAGTGAATATCTGCCTTCAGATGTTGCTCCTTTTTTAATTCATGTTCAAAAAATTGAAAATGCCCCCAACGATGGAACTATTTTGCACCCGATTGCATTTGGAAATTTCCTAAGGAAAAGCCAATTCCAAAATATTATTCCTGGAAGTGTCAAAAGAATCGGTAGAAACCGATGTACTGTCTCGTTTTCAAAATTCAGTGACGCAAATAGCTTTTTGCAAAGCCATCTTTTGGAAATGCACAAATTCAAGGCGTTTATACCTACTTTTCATGTCACGCGTATGGGCTTGGTCCGTGGAATTCCAGCGGATTGGAGTGAAGAAGAGATCAAAAGCAACATCTCTACTCCTATCGGTTGTGGTAATATTATGAAAATACGACGATTAAACTATAAAGTCACAGTCAATGGATCCAACACGTGGAAACCCTCTGAATCTGTGGTAATCACTTTTGATGGCCAAGTTTTACCTAAGCGTTTGTTTTTATGCTACAATGCTCTTCCAGTAGAGGTATACGTTTATCCAACTATTCAATGCTTTAGATGTTGCAAATACGGTCATACAAAAATGCAATGTCGTGCAAAATCCCCAAAGTGTTTCAAATGCTCGAAAGATCATCTCGGAGAAAATTGCGATATAGAAGAAGATAACTCAAAATGCATTATGTGCGAAGGTTCCCATTACGCGACTAACAAAAAATGCCCCGAATTTGTACGACAGAGAGAAATTAAACATACCATGGCTCATAGCTGCGTTTCATATCTAGAAGCTAGCAAACTCTTCCCTCCCATTGCAAAATCTTACGCGGATGTTTTAACTTCTACCCGTTCTGCTTCTGTTGAGTTAAATGATTCTGCTCAAAATTCTTCAAATCGTTCAACATATAAAAAAACTGTTTACCTAAAGCCTCGATCAGTCCCTAAGGCTCAAGCTGGTTATGACAGGGCTGGTCATAATGATTTACTTAAAGAATTTGAAGCTCCCCAGCCTCAGAATGGTTGTGCAATACAGCCTAGAGAATCAAAGTCTGAAGAGACTACCCTCAATGCAATACTTGCGCTAATTCACACCCTTTTGCAGTCAAATTTATTACAACCGTCCCACGTTGCCCCTGTTACAGAAATTTTCAACATGCTAAGTACCAATTATAATGGATTCAAAAATAATTCAATGGAATTGCAGGAGCATAATTCCTAAAAAAAGTGATCTTATTTATATGATTAATAAATATAAACCAGTTTTAATTGCTTTAGTAGAGACATGGTTGAAACCAGGATATGTTTTCAAAATACCTGGTTATACCTGTCTTCGAGATGATCGATTAGATGGGTATGGTGGTGCAGCCATGCTCATCAAAAACTCCATCTTATTTAGTCAAATTAGTTTTTCATCTCATAATTTTAATAACAGAATTAATCTAGTCGGTGTTAAGCTCGACAACGTTTCTGTAGTTTCAATTTATCTTTCTCGTTCTTCATCTGATGTTCTCAATGAATTTAATGACATCCTTTCAAATTTAACAGGGCCGGTCTTAGTCTTGGGTGACCTCAACTGTCATCATCAGTCGTGGGGTTGCGGTATTACAAATCATAGCGGAGAGCGATTGATAGAAATATTGGATGCACACAATTTATGTTTATTAAATGATGGGTCTCCAACCCGTCGCACGAATCCTAATGAAAATATCAGTGCTGTTGACTTGTCTATATGTTCTCCTTCGTTAGCTTCATCTTTATCGTGGTTACCTTTACCTTCGACTTTTGCTAGTGACCATTTTCCTCTTCTTATTTCCTCACTTTTATTTAGATGCCCTAGCGCCCGGAGGCGTCAGCCTCGGATGAAATATAAGTTAAACAAAGCTGATTGGATCGAATACAAAAACCTAGTTGAGAGAAAATTATTGGAAATTCCTGAAATAGTTCGTGGTGGTGAGACTGATTCATCTAATGCTTTGGCCCGTTGTTTAGTAGAAGTGGCTGATCAACTATTCCCCATTAAAAATATTTCTTCAGAGATGATACCGTTTCCCCCTTGGTGGGATGATGAATGTTCGGAAATGGTAAGGAGAAGAAAGGATGCTGAAAGGGAGTATGCTTTGAATATGTCAGACGAAAATTTAGATAATTTAAATGATATTGTGAGAACTTCTCGACAGTTTCTTAGAGATAAAAAACAAGATGGCTGGAGAACATTTTGCTCCTCACTTTCTCCTACAACATGTCCTTCAGAAGTTTGGAATAACATTAGACGTTTTAGATCTGCGTTCCGTGAATCATGTTCATCCTTGGCTCTTTCACCAACGATAATGAATGATTTCCTTGATAAGCTAGCTCCTCCTACTGTCCCTGAAAATAATAATCTTGTTACTTTACTATCTCATTCTTCCCATCCATTACCTACATTAGATTCTCCGTTTACATTGTATGAATTGAAAGGGGTGCTGTCGAGTGTTAAAGACTCCGCCCCAGGAGAAGATGGCATTCCATACTCCTTTTTTGTTCATCTCAGTGACATGACCTTAAATTACATCCTTAATTTGATAAACTCTGTTATGGTGTCTGGTAACATTCCGCCTTCATGGAGATCACAAGAAGTCATACCTATCAAAAAACCTAATAAACCTGCTGATGATGCCGCTTCTTATAGACCTATAGCTCTCTCAACAGTTTTATCTAAACTTGCTGAACATTTAGTTAAAAATCGATTAGAATGGTACTTAGAGCATAACCAACTATTAGCAAACAGTCAATACGGTTTTCGTAAAGCAAAGTGTACCCTAGATAACTTAAGTATTCTTACTACAGATATTCGATTAGCATTTTCCCTAAATAAATCCGTAGTTGCTGCTTTTTTGGATATTTCAGCGGCTTACGACAACGTCATAATTTCAATTCTTAAAAATAAACTAGAAGAACTTAAAGTACCCAAGATGCTAGTTAATTTCATTTTCAATTTGTTGTCTGCCCGATCTATATCTCTAATAATTGATGATGTGAACAAAATTACGCGTACAGTTTATAAAGGTTTGCCGCAGGGATCTGTCCTTAGCCCCCTGCTTTATAATATTTACACTTATGATTTGGAACCTGCATTAAATGACTCAATAAACATCTTACAATATGCTGATGACTTACTTTTATATTCAATAGATGGATCATTAGAACTCGCAAGCAATTCGCTTTCGTCATCACTTAGTTTATTGAAGGCCTGGTTGGATCGCAATGGATTAGATTTATCAGTAACAAAAAGTTGCGTTGTAGTTTTTTCCAGAATGAGGAGAGTCCCTCAAATCTCTGTCAAATACAATAATCATACTTTACCAGTTGAAAAGACTGCAAAATTTTTAGGCATTATATTAGACAGTAAGCTCACTGGTGTTCCACACTTTGAATACGTTGTGTCTAAATGCGAGCGACTAATTAACATCATTAGATGTTTGTCAGGCGTTTGGTGGGGGGCTCATCCCTTTTCAATGAAACTTATTTATAATGCTTTAATTAGGTCTATTCTAGATTATGGTACTTTTTTGTTAGAGGGAGGAAATGTGCAAGGTCTTAAAAAGTTAGATTTACTTCAAACAAAAGCTCTGCGAATTGTTGCTGGAGCAATGAAATCTAGCCCTATCAACGCGTTGCAAGTAGAATGTTGTGAACCTCCATTAAAGTTAAGAAGGCAATATCTAAGCGATCGGTATCTGTTTAAATCATTTCAGTTTTCGAATCATCCACTTCATTTAAAACTTCAGGCTATATCAGAATGCATTGAGACATCCCGTTATTGGCGACATAAATCTATTCCATGTCTTATACAAAGTTATAGAAAATTTACATCTATCCATCAACACATTTACCGCTCTCCAGCTTTGCCTCTGTTTGTTACCAGTTATGAATCATTATTAATTCAACCTATTATTCGCTATGATCTGGGTATCAGGAAACAAGATTTGAATGCGAACATTCAGTTTTTGTCTTCGATTGATAACGAGAATTGGCAGGACAGACCATATCTTTACTGACGCATCGAAATCCTTGCCTCATGAATGTGTCGGTGTAGGTCTATTTCTTGTAAAAGTAAAACTTCCTCCAGAATTTACTGGTGAATGTTTGGGCATTCTTAAGGCATTGGAATTAATATTATTAATGAATTTGAGCAAAACGGTTATCTTTTCAGATTCTAAAAGTGCTTTACAGGCATTAGATAAGTTTCCGTTTAAAATGAAACCCTATTATCCAGTCGTGTTTGAAATTCGTAAACGCCTTGAATTATGCATGTCTAAAGGTTTATCCGTATTATTTTCTTGGATTCCTAGTCACTGTGGCATAAATGGAAACGAAAAAGCTGATCGTTTGGCCAAAGAAGCTGTGCATGATGGTGACATGGTTCCATTTATAAATTACGTTCACGACATAACTGCTTTGCCCAAAGTTTATCTTCAAAACTCTTGGAGTGAGCTTTGGACAGATAGCAGTCAGTCAAAGGGGAGATCATTTTTCAAAATTCAGCCGAATATTCCCCCAAAACCATGGTTTTTTAAAACCAAGGGGTCTAAATCTGTTACTTCTATTATTTCACGAATGCGATTGGGTCATGTCTGTACACCTTTCCACTTGGCGAAACTAAACATTGTTAATAGTGATATGTGTGAGTGTGGGGGCGATGTGGGTGATTTAGATCATATATTTTTTGCTTGTCCACTTTATGACCGGACTTCTTTTCTCCACAACCTATTGGCTCTCAAAGTTCCTTTTCCTACTCGAGTCTCATGTCTTATTATGTATCCCATTTTGTATTTTAATGTACTATCTTCATTTATTACAACAAATAATATAAAAATTTAATATGTATTTCCATTATATTATACCTGACTATCCTTACAAAATTTATTTCTTCATAATAATTTAAACGCGTTTTGTTTCCCTACCTTTTACTTGACATTGGCACAAAGCAAACTAGTGCCACAAACACAAAAAAAAAAAAAAAAATACCATGTGAGTGAGTGATCTGTGGTAATGGCTGCCTACTGAACCGTAGATAGAGAATAGTACTGAACTGACTGACAAGCATACGCATCTGCCAAGCGCTTTCCTGTGAAATTATTGTAATAATCTGGGTCGTTTGTTATTATTACCTTATTGTGTGGTTTTAATCAAAATAAATTTATAGAATGGAATTGGTGAGTACTCTACACGTTATTTGGATTGTACCATTAGGATAAAATATAATTCTAAATAAATAACCTATAAATAATTTGTTGCTATTGTTATCGGTGTTACATCTCGAACTCGTCGCTCTTGCACCAGGTTTCTTAACTTTCTCGCGTGTTTTTTTTTATTTTCTTCTCTTTTCCTTCCATGTAGGTGGAAGCTTCATGTAGAGTAAGGGGATCAATAATGATGTGCAAATTGCTCTTGGCTGGTATATTCTCTACTTTCATGATAAGTACTCTTAACTCTAGACATTGTCTTTACTCTGTATGCAAAGTCAGGTCAAATCCTACAGCCACATTCACTATATTTTATTAGGAGCAGTATTCAATAATCTTAGATCCACCATAGGCCTCTTCTACAGCATATTACATTCATAGGGCATTCACATAATATTCGCCATTCAGTCATTTCTACCCACCTTTATTTAGGTGATGGCTCCATGTGGCCACAGAGGGTGTCCAGAACTATGTTGGAGTGATTATTATTATTATTTAGAGGGCTGACAACTACTGCTACCTTTGTAGATCTATTGTAGGCAACCCTTTACATTTAAACAACAATTTAAGTCGGGCCATTCTTAGAAAGGCCACAACTTGTTTGGGAACAAGAGTATGGACCTCCACTGGGGACAACATGTGGCCACCCGTAGTCCGGCTCCTTGTTTGCACAAATGCCTCACATTCGCAAAAGGCATGAAGCAGTGTCTTGAATCTCAGCACAGAGTCTGCATTTCATGAACTCAGATAGCCGTATTCTGCAGAGATGCTTGTTGAGATTAAAGTGCCCAGTTCCGGGGCCCTTGTCGTCAACCTTACATTATTCAGGGTCATTAACAGTATACCAGAAGTATGTTTCGAGGGACTCAGGGATTCCCGGATCCGCAGGTTTGAGTGTGTTACACATGCTGATCCTTTTGAGAGATCTTGAGCTCATTGAGTGATACTATGATGTGATTTTTAAAAACAGGATTTTACTGCCACTACGGGAAGTAGCGGTTGTGATTTACAGATACTTTCTTTAAAAAACTTTAAAATTTCATTAAAATATGTTATAGCTGTATTGTGTTATTAGTTGCAGGGTGGCGATACGAGCATGTTGCAGCCACCTCTACCGGGCGTTCCTCCCGCGTCCCTCGGGCCCCCCGCTATGGCCGGCGTAGGGGCGGGGATGGGCGCGCCGCCGGGCTCCTGCGCGCCAGGTGAGTATCATAGTGAACCCCACCCCGAGGCAGGTGTGATGAGCGGTGCACTAACGGCGCTGGCTGTGCTCGCTGTTGCAGGCGGCTCGAGCGGCGCCGGGAGCGGCGGCGGCGGCGGGCGGCGCGCGGCTCCACGCTACTCGCGTACTGCGACGCACTCACATAGCCCTAGCCCGCGATGCTCAGTGATCAGTTCTGCTTTCTGTTGCAGGCTAGATATAAGTTAGGTTGTTTAGCGGCCGGCGGCGGCGCAGCCGGGTGACGGCGCGACCACATACAATGTACCTACCTCCTGATATCTGCGCTCATTCGTAGCTCCGCCCCTCGTACGCCTCGGAGCCCTATTATCATTTCGAGACCCACTTTATTTTTATTTTTTTAAAGATATCAATCATTAATCATCCCTACAAGCTAAGTTGAGTTCAATGTTATATTTGTTTCTCTTGTACTGTAAAAGCTGAACTTATGCAGTATAGTTGTGTGTCGGGCTCACGGGCGCGTATGGCGTGGGGCGCGAGCGCGGGCGCGTGCTGACCGCGTGTGTGTTGCAGGGCCGGCGGCGGCGGGCGGGCTGCTCTACGACCTGCAGCAACATGGCGATGTCTACACGGGTGAGTCAGCGCGTCACCAACAGACTGTCCACTGATAATCATGGGCCTGGCCCAGTAGTGGCTTTGCTAGCCTTATACAACACCCACTGCTGCAGGCTCAAAATAGGTTGATGCTATTTTAAGCATACGTCGTGTATAGGCTGAAGCTGAACCTTTTCATAAATTAGTAAAAAAACCTTATCAACATGATGCCTGGTTGGTGTACAGCGGTGTGAACAAATGGAGTGCTAAAGAAATTACTAGTTAACGAGCCTGCAGCAATTCTATTGTTTTTCTAGAAAAAAAACCTCTCTAAATGATTTTCATCAATTACACCAGATATAAGAACACAATTGTTTGTAATACAATCACATCTCCTGCAATTAAAAATTTTACATAACTTTATGTTCATAACTTATATCCATATCTTGATAATAATTAAGAAATATTCTTTTAGTAAGTACAAGGAGATAAATATATTTGCTGCACCTGTAACTTAAACTTCAATTTACACAACAGTTCATTGCTCGACATGGCCTCCCCCTACTGCGGAGTATTGCCATACTCACCACACTTGGTTAGCGCAATACAATATGTTGCAATGCCGACAGAGCTATCTGTAACACATGACACTATAGTGTTGTATGCGCGGTCAGGTCCGGGCGCGCGGTGCTCGACGCTGCCGGCGATCCTGGGCGGGTCGCTGCCGCGGCTGTCGAGCGAGCAGGCGGACGCGGTGGCGCGCGCCAAGAAATACGCCATGGAGCAGAGCATCAAGATGGTGCTGATGAAGCAGACGCTGGCGCACCAGCAGCAGCAGATGGCCACGCAGCGCACGCAGGTGCAGCGCCAGCAGGCGCTCGCGCTCATGTGCAGGTGAACTACTGTTCCTAACATTCTTATCTTACTTACTTTATCTCTCCTTCCTTGATTGTAATAAAATTAACGAGGATGTATCACAATGCATTCCATATTCTGAGGAGCACTTTTTGGAAAACATCTCTAGTAGATGACTGAATGTAAACACGCCGCCGGTATACCGGTAAACCGTTGGTTCAAATCCCTTGTGTCATATTTGCTGCGATGTGCACTAGTGGGAACTAGTGATGAGAGCGATACCGAGAGGCTGGCCCCGCGCGAGCGCCGTCCATGACCCACTGCAGCTGAAAAGATCTGATCAACCACCTCCCAACTTCCCTTTGACTGGCTGCCTTATCATGTGTTGACGGTGAGCGGTTGTCGCAGGGTGTACGTGGGGTCGATCTCGTTCGAGCTGAAGGAGGACACGATCCGGCAGGCATTCCTGCCGTTCGGGCCGATCAAGTCGATCAACATGTCGTGGGATCCGGTCACGCAGAAGCACAAGGGGTTCGCGTTCGTGGAGTACGAGATCCCGGAGGCCGCGCAGCTCTCGCTCGAGCAGATGAACGGCGTCATGCTCGGCGGGAGGAACATCAAGGTCAGTCACAACTCAATATCAAACATCGTCCAATCTACCTACCTACCATCGTAATAAGTCTTTCTACTTACGCTATTTTAACATTTGTATTGCTTTTTCTTTATTTACTCAAACCGAAATATAATCGGAAATGAGAGCCAAAAAAATTGTCATGTTAGAAACTTCAAAAGTCTAATTTCCACTTTATTTTAGTATGTAGTTACATGACAAATGCTAGATAAAAGTTGATTGATATAAGAATTCGGGGTGAAAATTCAAATTCTTTTTCGTTTTCTATTATGGAATGTACAGTCAAGCTTTGGCTGGGTTTACAGTTAGGGCTTTGAACCGCTCTTACGTCGCGCGCATCAGACTTATACTGGCGGTTCGGGTGTCGTACTGGACGTGAGTTTGATTGCGTGGTACTCGTATTATACACATATTGTGAATGTGTGTGTGTGTGTGTGGTCGCAGGTGGTGGGTCGTCCGTCGAACATGCCGCAGGCGCAGGCGGTGATCGACGAGATCCAGGAGGAGGCCAAGCAGTACAACCGCATCTACGTCGCCTCCATACACCCCGAGCTCACTGAAGATGACATCAAAAAGTAAACTCATTGCTCTATTCTATATGGAAGGTTATATTATGGCTCTGCCATTGTAATGTGTATAACTTATTCAGAATGTTTAATGTCTCGAGATTTTGTTTCGTGTCGTGGTCGAGTGGAAGCCCTTATCGAGTAGTATCACTAGTTATAGTTGTAACGGGTTTTTACTGACGAATTCATTTTAATTAGTTCTCAATATTTGTAGACATCATGATCACTGAAGTATGAATAATGTAAACGACCGTGAAGTTTAAAATTTAGTGTTATTTATAAGTACGAAGGCGTATATTTGGAAATGCCCCACATGGACCTTATTTAATTGTGCTATTAATCTTCACATGAAAAGCAATGTCGTGTGAGGTCGGTTTAGAATAGCACGGCAGTCGTAAGAGGCGACTAAGAGACTCGAGGGTTTCATGTGTATTATAACTTTGGGCAACAGGCTGACAACCTGTCACTACAGTGATACATGAATCATCCGAAAGGACAGCTGGAACCTTTATATTTGTCAAACGTGGCGAATGCGACCGTATTTTAACGGCCGTTACCACTTTGCCTACCCCGCAAGGTCGTAGTCGTGAAAGTCGTGATATGCATGCATATTGCATATGCATGAAATGGCTATGTAAAGTAACGTGTAACCCCTCCCCTTAGCGTGTTCGAGGCGTTCGGTCCGATCACGTACTGCAAGCTGGCGTACGGCGCGTCGGCGCACAAGCACAAGGGCTACGGGTTCATCGAGTACGCGACGCTGGGCGCGGCGCTGGAGGCCATCGCCAGCATGAACCTGTTCGACCTCGGCGGGCAGTACCTGCGCGTGGGGCGCGCCATCACGCCGCCCAACGCGCTCGCCGGCCCGCCGCAGCCGCAGGCCATGCCCACCGCCGCCGCCGTCGCCGCCGCCGCCGCCACCGCCAAGATACAGGTCACCACGCTACTTACTTACTTGTCGAGATTCTTCCTACGAATAGGTTGAAATCAAAACTGAAAATCTATTTTTTCCAAGAACCGACTTCAAAGGACGTATGAAAGTGCAAATATCCTTTTCTGGTCGGTTAATATGCCTAAAACTTTCTCCTAAGCATGAAAATCCCTTTTTTAAAAACTGCATCAAAATCGCTTAATCCAAACGCGGGATATTCGCGGACAAACATACATACAAACGGGTCAAACTGAGGACCTTATTTTCTGTCTGTTAAAAATGTGACCAACACCTTAATATATTTCAGCTTACAGAACTATACTGGTGATCGATGTGTTTGTATGTATATCAATGCTATGCTTCCCTACTAATGTTTTCACAAAACTTTAAAGAGTGCTCGAAACTCGTCACTTCAAAGAGTTTTATTTTCATAAGCTAAGAAAAATGAAATGGTTTTGTTGCAGGCTATGGACGCAGTGGCGCAGAACGCGGTGACGCTCGGGCTGACGAAGCTGACAGCGCTGGGCGTGCCCCCCTCCGCCGCGCTGCCCTCGCTCGCGGCGGCGCTGCCCGGCGCGCTGCCCGCCCTCCCCGCCATCCCCACGCTGGCCGCCTCCATCCCCGCGCTCCCCGCGCTGCCGACGCTGGCGGGCGCGCTGCCGGCGGCGCTGCCCGCGGCGCTCCCGGCGGGCATCCCGCCGCCCGGCGTCGTCATCCCGCCGCCGCCCGCCGCCAGGCCGCCACCGCCACAACCACACTACGTGAGTTGCCACGTACTTTCTTACTATTATTGTCACTTATGGCTTTGCGTTAGGCACTGATTGAATCGTCTATCGCCATCGTGCGGATTGTCCGCGTGCGTGGTTCACTTTACTCAAGCAGTACAAAAGAAGTGAGTGAACTTCGGGCGTGTCCTCGCAATGCGGAGCTACTCGAACTGTCCGCGCGCAGTGCACGCCCCTCAAAATTTTTTAATGTCTGTCTGTAAAAAAAGTCATTCTAAAATTTTATTTTCGTTTGCAGCCCAACGCCAGCGAAGCGGCGGCCCCGCCCCTTCCCCCCGCGCCCCCGCAGCAGGCGAGCGCGGGGGGTGCGGGGGGCGCCGGAGGGGGGCCCGCGGTCAACCCGCAGACGGTGCGCGGGGGCATGGGTGGCATGGGCGGGGGGGGCGCGCCGGAGGAGGGGGGGCAGCAGGCCGCGCTGCAGAAGAAGCTGCTGGACTCCTCGCCCGATACGCTGCAGCAGCAAGAGTCACTCTCTATATCTGGTAAGCTATACCACACCTCCCAATGTGTTATTCTAAAACACATTTGCACGATTGTACACAATTTGTTGTCCAATTCTGGACCAAAAGCCTATGTTTACAATTCTGAAAGTTAAAACTTTGACATTTTTAAAACGCGTTAGCATCTACTTGCTATTAGCTCTAGCTTAATTTAAAAGTCGGCCGTCAGTTCATGTCATTTATAAGTGACTAGCGGCTGCTCACGGATATGAGCGCGCGGAAAAGTCATCCCGTTGCATCCCACAGGAAGATTTTTGGAGATAAAAACTATCCTATGTGTTAATCCAAAGGTTCATTCTCATGAAGTAATTTTCGTCGCTTATTTTATGAGACCTGTCCAGTCCAGGCTATACTTCAAGAGGCTACTACATTTTGCAATGTTCACACTTTTTATTTTATTTTTTTAATCGCTTGCGACATTTTTTCGCTTAGCGTATGTATTACTGACACTTGTAACATATTATACATTTAAAAGAACACGTTTTGATGGAATCTATAGCATTTATTCCTGAGAGAGAGTAAAACTTGATGCTGTGATGTTTAGAATGCCGTGTGATCCCGGCTTAGAATAGCTTCCCCCACATCCTACCCGCGGGTGTCGTAAGAGGCGACTAAGGGAGTCGAGAGTATTGGTGTATTACAATTTTAGGCGTCACTGACTGACAACCTGTCACTATAGTGATACACATGTTTTCTGAAACAACCTTCGAAAACAATCCTCGAAAATGACAGACGTGGCAATAGCGACCGTATTCTTACGGCTGTTAACGCTCTGCCTACCCCGCAAGGGATAAAGGCGTGATAGAGTAAAACTGGCAGTATTCCGTCATATGACCGTATTGCCGACACCAGTAGCATCTGTTTAACTTGGGCCCGGATTATAATTATATAGAGAGTCTTATCCTCGAACCTCCGCTACATCAAATGCTACTTTATATCGAAGGTACCCTGCAGTGAATATGACATGTCAAATGTACTTGAAATCGAGAGTACCCTTTATACCTTGTGTATGTTGTTTGCAGGTCAGTCGGCGCGTCACCTGGTGATGCAGCGGCTGATGCGGCGGCGCGCGTCACGCACGGTGCTGCTCTGCAACATGGTGCGCCCCGAGGAGGTGGACGAGGCGCTGCATCATGAGATACAGGTAAACGCGTCACCTGGTGATGCAGCGGCTGATGCGGCGCCGCGCGTCACGCACGGTGCTGCTCTGCAACATGGTGCGCCCCGAGGAGGTGGACGAGGCGCTGCATCATGAGATACAGGTAAACGCGTCACCTGGTGATGCAGCGGCTGATGCGGCGGCGCGCGTCACGCACGGTGCTGCTCTGCAACATGGTGCGCCCCGAGGAGGTGGACGAGGCGCTGCATCATGAGATACAGGTAAACGCGTCACCTGGTGATGCAGCGGCTGATGCGGCGCCGCGCGTCACGCACGGTGCTGCTCTGCAACATGGTGCGCCCCGAGGAGGTGGACGAGGCGCTGCATCATGAGATACAGGTAAACGCGTCACCTGGTGATGCAGCGGCTGATGCGGCGGCGCGCGTCACGCACGGTGCTGCTCTGCAACATGTGCGCCCCGAGGAGGTGGACGAGGCGCTGCATCATGAGATACAGGTAAACGCGTCACCTGGTGATGCAGCGGCTGATGCGGCGGCGCGCGTCACGCACGGTGCTGCTCTGCAACATGGTGCGCCCCGAGGAGGTGGACGAGGCGCTGCATCATGAGATACAGGTAAACGCGTCACCTGGTGATGCAGCGGCTGATGCGGCGGCGCGCGTCACGCACGGTGCTGCTCTGCAACATGTGCGCCCCGAGGAGGTGGACGAGGCGCTGCATCATGAGATACAGGTAAACGCGTCACCTGGTGATGCAGCGGCTGATGCGCGCGGTGAGGATTGTGCGAGACAATCTACGTATGTATACGTAGTGCACACTAATATACTGTTTTATTTATTGCAAAATTGTCAATGTGCTCCACGTATCCTTGTCACACTAGCAAATTTAATATTTCTACCCTGTTCTCAGATGACGCCAAAAAACCAAATATTTACTGCACATTTTGGTTTCAATATAGGATGTTAAAAAATCAACTGCCAATGTTTTAAACGTTGAATCAGTCCATGAAAGTGAAAAACTTTCCCGAATGAACATATGCCGAAATATGAAAAAAAAAAAATCGGCCTCCCGCCCATACAAAATCTTAGCTGCCCGTTTGTATGAGGGGTTAATTTTTTTATCATATTCCTATGTTCCTTGAGGAAAGTTGTTCAGTTTCAAGGGCTGATTCACCCCTGAACATAATTGCAGCTAATATTTTTACACTTTATATTTGTTTTATCGAGAGTTTCATGTGTATTGCAATTTTAGGCGACAGGCTGACAACCTGTCACTATAGTGATATACGACTAATCTGAAATGACTCTCAAATATTTGTCTGACGTGGCGATGATGACCGTAATTTTGCGGTCGTTAACGCTCTGCCTACCCCGCCAGGGATATTATAGGTGTGATTTGTGTGTTTATATTTGGTGTTCCATATAATGCACACCAGACGATACTTTAAAGGATGAATGAATTGCGCAATTTTGTATATCAATTGCTTAGAACATTCACCCTTTATAGATATGGCAAAGCTGGGTTTATCCGTGGTTTACCCCTCTGCCAGAATTCACTGCCCATTTGCCCAGAACGTTATATAAAACTGACATGTGGATACCAAGTTCTTGTAAAAATTATCGTTGTGTGCTGTACGTGTTACCTCCCCTCCCGCAAAAAGTGGCAGAAAAATTTGTTCTGTGATTGACTGTTTACCACACCTCCATAGGGTGAATTGTAAGGTGAAGTGTAACTTATATGTGTGTGTGTGTGTGTGTGTGTGTTTAGGAGGAGTGCGGCAAGTGGGGCGTGGTGCAGCGGCTGGTGATCTACAACGAGCGGCAGAGCGAGGACGACCTGCCCGCCAACGCGCAGGTCAAGATCTTCGTGCAGTTCCAGCACCCGGAAGGTACACATACCTACTTTAGTCACAAGTGATTAGACAGTGTACGGCGGCCCTTATAAACAGAGCATAGAACGGAACTATACACTTTCAAAATGTGAATAAAGTTCATTGACCTCTCAGGTCCGTAAGTCTTTGAGGGGTCAATCTCTTCGTGTGGGACACCGAGTGGTCCACCAATCTCTGACATGGTTGTGTAACGACCGCTGTCTAAGTCATCATAGACAGCAACCGGGACCTACGGCTTAACGTGCCGTCCGAAATACGGAACCATCTTTTTTACATACAATCGGGTGGTTCAGTCCGCAAATGTCTTAACCACACTGGGAATAAATTCACAATATTATAAATGTATTATAAATAGGTAGTGACCCTTTGAGATTGGTACCCGAAAACTTCTGCGGCACAGGCAGTCGCACTACCACTCGGCCACATCCATTGTCAAATACTACTTTGTACTTTACTGACTATTCGCCGATTAAATGATGTGCAGCGGACTTTATAAAAAAAACATCGGATGTAACGGAACTATGCTCTTTTCATACTTGGCATAAAGTTAATTGACCCCATAAGGTCAATTTAGGTCACTTGGAGGGGTCAATGAAACTTCTCATCAAAAAATGCGAGACACCTTACAAGTTTATGTTTTGTACGAATCACATTATTTAAAATGTGTGTTTATTTTGTAATATATCACTGATATCGTGTAAAAGTGAGTAGAATCAGGAACCAAATATCTTAATGAATGAAAATATCCCAAATTCGAAATAGATTCATACAGGTTTCGTGTTTTATAAAATCAACAAAACAAAAGTGTCTCTATTTCTCTCATGAGAAGTATAGTTTAGCAGTAACAAGGTTTACAAGTGCATTGTGTTCGCAGAGGCGTCGGCGGCGGCGGGCGCGCTCAACGGGCGCTACTTCGGCGGGCGCACCGTGCGCGCGCAGCTCTACGACCAGGACCTCTTCGACCACGGCGACCTCTCCGGATAAACCCCCCGCCCCCCACCATACCGCCTCATAGACATAAGACACTAGCAATAAACTTACCTAAGCAATTGTAATCTAATAATTATAGATAATAATAATACTGTTTTTTTGTATCAGTTTGTGGTTTTATTTTCTTAACAATGCCTAGTATAACATGAAGTCGCTTTTAGCGTTTCTCTGTCTCCTGTCTTTCACAAACTCCGCTAACTCCTCCTGAACCACGCAACGCAACAAAACATTTAAAAAATTGTGATTTATGGTATTTGAAAACGATTTATTCCTACCGGTTAAACGATTGATAGCGGCTGTAGGAGCTGGGCGGGCCGCTAGCAATCGATAAACTCAAGTAGGCAAAAGACCGATTTAAAAAGTGGAAAGCTGGAACATCCCTGGTTGCCTGAGGCAATTTTTTTACCAAGGAAATTCTTCTGATTGCCATGGTTAAATCCACGGACCAGAGAAGTTACCATGCGGCCGCCCCCTAAGAGCAACACGAATGTCATTTTTGCTCCGAGGTTAAGTCGGTAAACAGCGTGTGTAACCACTCTTCGTGTGGGACACTAAGTCGTCTAACGACCCAATTAACCCTAGAGTCGGAATTTTTCAACCGCCTTCTAAAAGTAGCATGCTTCTGGCGTGCAGTGACCAATTGGACTGCCCTCTAATATTCGATATTTTTATTTCTCACGGGAAAGCAACTTTTTTCCCTTGAGAACACTAGTCGCAGTCGCAGCATCGCCGGTCCAAAGGTCCAGTCTAGATAAAACATACTTAATTGAACTGTGAGTGTAGCAAAAGGGTCAATCCTGCTTAGCGGAAGATATAACGCGGATGATCAATTCGAGGTCACCGTCGCTCTGTCTGTTCACACGCGACAATGTAATGAGCTGTAAACGCAAGCATGCAGGAGCCGAGTCTACAGCCAATCAAACAACTTTTTGCAATCATTAGGTGACAGTTTTATACCGGTAATAAAAAAATAATTGCATTATTGTAATTTCTTTCTCGCTATCTGTCGCAGGTTATTGATAAAATCAGGTTTTGTTGAAAAACCTATGTAGGTTTAATCAAACACCGGCAGATGACATTAATCTTAACTCAAGTTTATCACAAAGCTAATCAAAGCTTATTTGTTGGTTAAGTTTTTTCAAAAACGTGAACTAAATTAATTGAACTAGGTATAAGAACCTGGACTGCTATAGGCTTATAATAAAGTTTTTGACAAAAACATGGATTTCCTTAGTTTTATGGCAAAATTGTCTGCCTTAGAAACTGATGGCGCCTAGGCTTTTGATCAAAAACCTGATTTTATCAGAAACATCTGCGACTTACAAATGTTTCAAAGTGGTTACAGTCTGTAATAGGTACAGTGTCTTGAAAGGCGGGCTTACGCCTTGTACACAAGAAAGTCGAAGTTTTCAGTACTAGAGTTATTTTGTTTATTTAGCGGATAGGTAAGCGACTACATTGAAATCATTGTTTGAGGATATTATAATATACCTACTCACAGCGCGATCCATTTTTATGAAAGTGATAAATGAGCTATATACCTACCTACGTGTATATAGGTAAGTTTTTTAGGAGGAGAGGAGCTTTAATGGACTGCATCACATCTTAAAATATTCGCTGTTGTTTTATTTTACTTCTTGTAAATTGAGGTAGGTATGTAGTAACGGAGGTTAAAGTTAAAAAAAAACTTAATAATTTTCAGCAAAATGAAACGGTCTTTGAAGCTAGTCGACTTCGGGGAGAAAGAAATTATGATTGAAGCACCGTGGGGCAAACTGGCTGGTGAGAAACTTATTTTCATTAACTTATCTCGAACTTACAACTTAGCACAGAATGTCGAACTTTTGGGTGGGATTAACAAAAGACACGGAGCAAGGCTTACCTATCTAGCTCCACCTTTTATGCTCATACATAATTAAGATATATACAGAGATCCTATAGGAGTTACTAAGTTACGTAGGTAGGAACTAATGCAGTTCAAAAGCGACTATCGAAATAAGGATTATGCTTTTCGCGCAAAAAATATTTTCCTTAGTTGTGAAAACCATTTTGTGTTGGTCCAGCGTTGTCATGGGGCTCGGAGGCAGACCCGCCGGTGCTGCTGGTGCACGGCAAGATGGACGTGGCCACCACGTTCCGGCCGCTGGTGGCGCTGCTGCCGCGCGCCTTCCACTACGTCAGCCTCGAGTGCCCCGGCGTCGGCAACTCTGACCCGTTCCCTAAATACGCCAGGTCGGTAATTACTCTACATTAGCATCATAATAATAAATACCTAGTTATCTACCTAAAAAATATCTGATATTAGTTTTTTTGGTTAGGTACACAGCTGTCGACATGGTGCCGGCCATATTGGCGGTGAAGCAGCACTTCAAGTGGGACCGCTTCATCTACATCGGACACTCCTTGGGAACCGTCTTAGGTGAGATCGAAAACTAGATAGTAACTACCTCCTACGATCTTTACTAGCGAGTTTGAAAATGGTTTTGAATTTTTTTAACTTACTTCAAATAAGGAGGTACTCAGTTTGACCTCTACCTAAGTATGTAGGTATGTATGGTCTTTGTTTGTCCGCGATTATCTCGCGTTTAAATGAACCTTTTTTTGTTTGATGCGGGTTTCAGAAAAGTATTTGTCAGACTTAGGAGAAGGAAATATGCCTAAAGCATATTAACCGACAAAAAACGGAGGTTTGCACTTTTATACGTCCGTTGCAGTCGGTTCTCTTTTTTAAAAAGTTAGGGATTTTGCCATTTATTATTGTTTTTATTTTTTCTTTTCGTGTGGGACACCGAATCTTCCAGAGTGTTATTTGAGTGGTAGGCACAGCACATAGGCCGAGTCATTTTCCGATTACTTATACTTCATACATAGAGGGTGTTGGTTCTTACCTACAGTTGAGTTGATGTCCTATGACAATGATCTTAGGGGTTAGGTAGGTAGGTCTTACTGCTGGGATTATGTGCGTAGAATAATCTGTTTACAGGTAAATACTTCAACTTCGCGTACCCTGGGGTCATCAGGAGAATAGTGGAGCTGGACCCGGTGCCGGCTCACGACGCCTGGAGCCCCGAGAGCTTCGGCGCTTGGTATGACACTTTCAAACTCAATCTCTGGTGAGTATTTTCATTCAGAAAACGACCCCAAGAAACTTAATTTCATGGAAAATTTTGTTTGGCAGGTATCATGTCTACTACGCGACCTATTATCGGGCGGATATTTACCAAAAGTACAATGCGCCTGAGGAAACAGCACCAAAGTACACTTACGAAAAAGTAAGTTAAAATATTATTGGGCAGGTCTGTAGGTACTTTATCAGTGCCTTCGCATGAGTACGAATTAAATAGTGCGTGGTGTATTCCAGGCTCTAGAGATGATGGTGCGCGCGCGCGGGCTGACGCCGGAAGCGGCCGAGCACATCCTCGAGCGCGCGCTCAAACCCGCCGGGGACGGCAAGTACAGGTGCGCTCTGTTGTAGTTTAGGCAAGTCCAGTCCACACCACCGACCAACAGCCACTACACTCACATACACCGTGATTGGTACGCAGATTCGATTGGACGTTGACGCACAGAGTAACTAATAAGTAGAATTTTACTATGCCTACAACAGAATAATTCGGCATCACACGGCAAAACGGACGGCTGAGGAAAACAAGAGAAACACACCTAAATCCTTCTCGTTACTGACCCAAAAAATGGGAATATTAATTAAGGCCCGTATTTATAAACCTCATTCAACTCTGAGATCGATCTTGACAGACACTGTTAGTATTGGGGCCAATTCTGGCGCGCATCGTCTAAAGCTAAAGCTAAAACTAATTCCTAAATTTTACGCGGATTTTAATCTTAGCTAAACCATTTGCTATTCCAAAACTCTCATCTTTCTAAATTTAGAAAGGTTTTAGCACCCTCTAAATTGTGTGTTACCATTTTAAGAATCTGGTGACCGAATGAATTAATGATATCGATATTAATTCCATAGTTTATTAATTTTTATGATTAAATAATACTTTTTTATGACCTTTCACACGTTTCCATATTTATTTTTTTGTAAAATTATCAAGTTTCTCTCCATATTTTACATAATTTTCGCGGCATTTGACAATTTACTGCTATCTGTGCTATCATTTTTTTAAAGTGGTCATGGAATTGCTGTCATATGACTTCTTTCCTTTTGTAGTAGATAAAAGCCAGTAAAAGAAGAAGTAAATTAAAATCGTCCCTACCGAAAGTTGCCTCCCATCATCTTCCCCCCCCCCACTTTCATATGACCCTATGGACGAGCCCTTTTCTTATATTGAACTCTCATCAGTACTATCTCACCTTCACGACTCATCCCCAGGAATTGACGGAATCCCTTATTCTTTTATAAAAAAATGTTCAGAATCTTCAAAAACAGTCCTCCTACATATTCTGAACAAGATCTATGAAACCGGGCTGGTCCCAGACATTTGGAAGCAACAAATTGTCATTCCCGTCTTAAAGCCCCAAAAAAATCCTGCGGACCCTTCTTCCTACAGACCCATCGCTCTTTCCTCGACCCTTGCTAAGATTATTGAGCACTTAATAAAAAATCGCTTGGAATGGATACTAGAAAATAGAGGTATCCTTTCCAAATTCCAGTTCGGCTTCAGGAGAGGCATGGGCACCATGGACAGCCTCAGTATATTGTCAACAGACATCCGCCTAGCTTTCTCGAGAGGGCACCACTTGGTAGGAGTCTTCTTGGACATTTCATCGGCCTATGACAATGTTCTCCTCCCTCTGCTTAAGCAAAAAATGCTACAGCTGAGCCTCCCAGCGAGGATGGTAAACCTAATTTGCAACTTACTGATGGCTCGATGCATCTCGGTCCGCATTCAGGGCTCCCTTCTACCTCCCAGAACTATATGGAGAGGCTTACCTCAAGGCTCCGTGCTAAGCCCTATCCTCTACAGCTTCTACACATCCGAACTGGAAACCACATGCTCCACTGAATGCAATATTCTCCAATACGCTGATGACATTGCCCTATACGTTTCTTCTGAGTCCAGCTCCGAGTGCTCCATCCGCCTAAACTGCGCCCTCGAAAACCTCAGCTCCTGGCTAACCGATCATGGTCTCTCTCTTTCCGTCCCCAAAAGTTCCGTTGTAGTTTTTACTCGCAAAAGATCTATTCCAGATGTCAACATAGTATTGAACAATGAAATTATAGAAGTCCAGGATAATGTTAAATTTCTAGGTATGTTTTTGGACTCCCGCCTATCTGGCACAACCCATCTCAGCTACATAAAAGAAAAATGCGAAAAAGGCATCAACGTATTGAGAGCGCTTTCAGGTGTGTGGTGGGGTGCCCACCCTTACACTCAAAAGCTTTTATACAACGCCCTAATCCGCAGCCTTTTTGACTACGGATCATTCCTCCTTGAGCCCTGCAATAAAGCTGCTCTATGCTGTTGGGATAAGCTCCAGGCAAAATGCCTACGCATTGTCTGTGGTGCCATGAAATCCTCTCCTTCCAAGGCCCTCCAAGTAGAGTGCCTTGACCCCCCTCTCCTCCTCCGACGCCAACTTCTCTGCGATCGATTTGTCTTCAAGGTGGCCCAGGATTCCTCCCACCCACTATTAACCTCTCTCTGCCAATTGTCAAACTTGATCCCTTCCTCTCCATACTGGACCCATAAAGTTTCTCCCTGTCTATACAAGAGCTACCAGAAATTCTTGAATTCTTCCCCCGTATTCCAATGCTCAGGCAATCCTCTGTTCTCCATCCCTTTCAAGGCCCTAGTATATAACCCCCGAATCCTAACCTTTATAGGTATAGAAAAAGACGAGCCTGGCGCCAACTCCCATTTCAACCAAATCATTAATGAAAAATTCCCGGGCTGGCTAACCATGTTTACCGACTCTTCAAAAAACTCACTTGAAGACCCGGTGGGATCTGCTGTCTGGGTCCCCCGGATGAACCTACTTTTGAGTTTCAAATGCTCCTCTAAATCCTCAGTATTCTCGGGCGAAGCCATTGCTTTATTTGAGGCTATTTCCCTCGTCGAATCTCACAAACTGAACAAAACCATCATCCTCACTGACTGCCGCAGCTGCCTCGAAGACATCCAGAAGTTCCCCCTCCGTTCAAAACCAGTCCACCCCATCAATCTTAAATCCAGGGAACTCTTACACAAATGTATCTCTTCGAACATTGAAGTAGTCCTCGCATGGATCCCTGGCCACTCTGGCATCGCTGGAAATGAGCAGGCAGACGCATACGCAAAATGGTCGATCTATAACGGCACGGAGACATACTGCTTCACACAAGATCTCAGCTTTATTACTAAAAGTGACTTGAGAGTCAAATGGTCGGAGGAGTGGACCGATGTGTGCCGTGAAAAGTTTAAACACTACGGCGGATTACAGCCCAATATTCCCTCAAAACCTTGGTTCTTTAAACATCGTGAATTTTCAAAATTTTCAACGTCAACCGCAATCCGTTTGAGACTTGGACACAACTGCAGTCCTTCCTTTCTAGCAAAAATAAGGGTACGGGATCACTCGCTGTGCGAATGTGGCCTGGCAGAAGGCACAATTGACCATATTTTCTTTGACTGTCCACGATACTCCTCTCTCTATGATGTTCTCCCCCCTACTGTCCCCCGCCCAGTCAACATGAGCTTCATCCTTTCTTCCATTGACCCGCCTCTTATTCCTACTCTTTTGAAATTTATTGAAAGACACAAAATTAAACTGTAATATATATAACGCTAGTTTTGATATATTATTTTATTGGTATTTATTTTTATTTTGGACCTGATTGTTTTACGTAATAGTTGAGAGAAACCGGTCATTTGGCTATATTTTGAGGAACCCGTATATTCCCCCACCTTGACACTGGCAGAATTGTCCCTGTAGACAGAAGCCACATCTTTAAAAAATTGAATTGAATTGAATTGAAGTAAATTAAAATCGTGTGCCGCACCAGCTCGAAAGAGGTCCAACAAAGGCAATGCTGGCTGAATATATGCACGCCAACATGGGATTAGCCCGTGGTAAGTATGTTTGCGTACTGAAACTGTTAGCGGATGTTTTCATACTTCTGAATTTTACCTATTTTGAAACATGGCTATATGTTATACATATAATTCTTCTGTTCTTTCAGGAAACACTGCTAGCCCAGAAATTTAACATTAATACATTTGTTCATAGCTTTACACATTTATCTTTTTCAAATTCCAGATTTGGTCACAGTGGGTGCAGAAAGTAATTACGAAGTACAGGAGAGACAGAGACCAGTGCCAAGGAACTAGAGGGGGTCCGGCTACTGTGAAACCATTAACTGACATAGACCTCAAAGTGTTGGAGGTGGCCGGCAGAGCAGCAGTTGATGGCTTTGCTAACCTAGAAACCCTTTTGGTAAGCTTATAATCTTGTAGGTATTCAATTATAATGTTTCGACCTTTGTAGCGCAGGGGCGCAGCAGTTTGCTCAAATTACAGAGATGCCATGTTCAAATCCCGATGAGACAACATAGTGATTTTTCGCCTTGTGAGTGTTGCTCAGTTTATTGTACAAAAATAAAGATGATACAGTGCTTTGGATGGCACATAAGCTATCGGTCCCGATTGAAAAATCACGTCAGAGGCTTTAAGGCAGTTTCGAAACTGTCTCCAGGACTTGTGAGGTTGATCGACTTTAAGGTCCACTCACTTAAATAAAGATCTCATACTGTATTAAGACTAAATTTTTTTTTAGTTAGAAATATTTTGTATTGTTACATTCTAGGTTCCCTCTGCACCTATCACAGAAGATGCAGCTGCGGATGCACTGCCTGTACCGGTCCAGCCTCTATCTGCACCCACGCACGGCCCAATTCGGCATACACCAGTTCCGGAGCCATAACAACCAGATGTCCAGCTTGCAGATGCTCTTCAATCTTCCAACCCAGGTCCATTCCGATTGTTAGGTACCAGTACTAGACTTAGTACTGATATTCAGCAGTCGAGGTCACATACCCATCATAATCACCTCAAAGGACCAGACAAGACGTCAGCGAATCCGACCAGCTCACTTGTTAGCTCGAGCATTAGACTAATGACCAGTAGAAACAATGAATGGTTCCGGTCCACAATGGCACAAGCTGCTGACGCCTTGGCCGCTGCCATCCGGGATGCAGGTCAAACAATTGCATCAGTAATACTGACAACAGTACGGGTGAAAATTGAGGAGCATCTGGAGGAGAATTTCTATGATGATGTACCTTAATTTAAAATGTGTGTCATAACTAATATTTTAGATTATATATAACGTCTATTGATTTTTTTATGTCTGAATACTAGATTATCACAGTTTGATAATTTTTTCATGTGATTATTAGATTAAGTATAATGTGATGATTATTATTAGGTAGTGTTCTGTGATTATTAGTTTCTTATGTCTTGATTATGCTTAGCATGGCAAAATTGTATTGTTAAAACTTGAAATTATAACTAACAATAGTTTCAGCTCTTATAATTGTTGATTATTTTATTTCTATAGTCTGATTAGATTATAACATGTTGATTTATGTAAGGAATATTGTTACTCCCTATTTTTAAACATAGTTGTAGTCACAGCATGACGTTGTAACTGGTTGAAAACTTTGAACTCTACGTTTATCAACCAGTCATAACATAATTGGCTTATAGCTGGTGCATAGATGCTGGTGTCAACAATGTCTTAAGTTACCCGCTAGTCTCATTTTCCCCCATTTGACTGTACCTATGAATGTGATATGATTTTATTGTTTTTATTGTCTGATTGCCACATAACATACTAATTAATGTAAGCAATAAACAAATACTTCAAACATGAAACTTCTTCTTCGCTTATTATTATTAATAATAATAGAACCAAATGACAAGAAAACTGCTATGCTGTCCCAGCTCATTAGATCACATTCTCAAAATGTTATTTGTTACCTCCGACACAAAAAGAGGGGAGTTATAAGTTGATGTGTGTCTGTGGCATCGTAGCTCCTAAATGGATGAACGGATTTCGATTCTGTTTTTTGTTTGTCTGGAGAGTGTTAGCTATGTTTCCAAAATATTGGACCTGCCGTTTGAAAGATATGAGTGAAACCAGGGATGAAAAATATATTTCTTTGAAATATACCTATATACAGGGTGACTGGAAAATTGATGCATTCCTTTCAAGGGATGAACCAGCTCATGAAACTGAACAACTTTCCCCATGGAACATAGGTCGAAATATGAAAAAAAATTTTGGTCCTCCCATACAAATTGACTTAGTCGTCGGTCGGTAATTTTGTATGGGTGGGCCAAATTTTTTTTTCATTTTTCGACCTATGTTCCATGGGGAAAGTTGTTCAGTTTCATGAGCTGGTTCCCTTGAAAGGAATGCATCAATTTTCCAGTCACCCTGTATATATGTTGGGTATCAAATGAAAGGTATAAATAACGTATACATCACGATTACGATCACCATTAAGCAAGTTTTATCAAATGGGTTTAGAAGTTATTAAGTTATTGCACTTCAAACCATTTCAAATTGACGTATTTACATACAGTTTAATTTTAAGCGGCACGTCTGGAGGTCCCGGCTAAAATTAGCGATGACAGTTCTAATTTCATCCTAAAGTGACCATCCTTCTATAAATATTCAAGAATGAAGTACTCACTAAAGACGAGGCTGTATGGTCTTAAGACCTATGCCTGTCCAGAATGGACGAAAGAACAAAAAAGTGGCCACCCTATGAGTAAAATTAGCGATGACAGTTCTTATTTCTTCCTAAAATGGCCATCCTAGAATAGCTTTTGAGCCGCTAAGTCTAAATTGAGTTTAAAATTTAAAATTAGAAACGTCATATTCAATTTAGTCTTGTCATTTGATTTTGACAGATATTTTAGAATAACAAAGGTGTTTAGGGGCTGTCAACTAAAGCTAATTATATTTAGCGGCCACTCAGAATTAGCCCCAATGACTGACATTTGTCAAAATCGCTCTTGAGATCGTTTCACACTTGAGTGCGATTTGTAAATACGGATCTAAGATACGACTGTGGCACAAAGTACTTTAATATATATAGGACTGTGGCCACAAAGTACTTTAATATATATAGACTGTGGCACTGCACGCACAGCCAGGTTGAAATTTTCTTCTAGTTTCTTAAATTTATTTTAGTATTATTAGCGTTTCGTTAGAGGGTTTCATGTATATTACAATAACTTTAGTCGACAGACTGACAACCTGTCACTACAGTGATACACGAATCATTTGAAAAGGCCCTCAATATTTGTCGTACGTGGCGATAGCGACCGTGTCTTTACGGCCGCTCTGCCTACCGCGCAAGGGATAAAGGCTTGCGTGATATATGTATGTATTTTTTACGCTATAAATTCTACCTAGATTTTAGTTTTAGTATTTGGGGCTAATTCTGAGTGGCCGCTAAATATAATTAGCTTTAGTTGACAGCCCCTAAACACCTTTGTTATTCTAAAATATCTGTCAAAATCAAATGACAGGACTAAATTGAATATGACGTTTCTAATTTTAAATTTTAAACTCAATTTAGACTTAGCGGCTCAAAAGCTATTCTAGGATGGCCATTTTAGGAAGAAATAAGAACTGTCATCGCTAATTTTACTCATAGGGTGGCCACTTTTTTGTGCTTTCGTCCATTCTGGACAGGCAAAGGTCTTAAGACTATACAGCCTTGTCTTTAGTGAGTACTTCATTCTTGAATATTTATAGAAGGATGGCCACTTTAGGATGAAATTAGAACTAGCGTTGCCGAACTATCGATAGTAAAACTATCGATAGTTTTCCTATCGAAACCCCTATACAATCGATAGGCCAATCGATAGTATCGATACTATCGATACTATCGATTGTTCAGAATGAGGCAATACTATCGGTCAGCTTCGATACTATCGATACTATCGATAGTATCGAAGCTGACAATCGAAAAAACAATCGATAGTATCGATAGTATCGAAGCTGACAATCGAAAAAACAATCGATAGTATCGATAGTATCGATAGTATCGATAGTTTTGGTCTATCGATAGTCGGCCGATGAGCGATAGTATCGTTCAGTCAGGTATGGATTATTTTACATACATATAATTATCATGACTTTATCTCTTGTGGGGTAGACAGAGCGTTCACGGTCGTAAAATTACTCAGTAAAGCGACAGTAATCATTGCTGTCGCTTGCTATCGCCGCGTCTGAGGGCCGTTTCAGTAATCACGCGTAATCACTAAAGTGACAGGTTGTCAGCCTGTCGCCTAAAATTGCAATACACATGAAACCCATGGGAAAGAAATAGGATGATGCTATTCTTAGCCGGCATCCCACGGCTAATGGGTTAATTATTGTATATGGATTATTTTAAAAGATTTTTTAAATTTTAATAATTAAAGTAAATTCATTTAGCCATAGTATTTAGCAATGAATGAATTAGTTATACAATTAGATACATAAAAATACACCTATAGTTTTAAAGGCATTTGCACACTAGATGCGTGCGCCTGCGTCTGCGTGCGTGCAGGAAAAAATAGTATGGATATGACAGGAGAATGAAATCGACGCATCACGTGATGTATCACAATAGATACCTACGCATCACCTGTCATGTCAAGTTGTAGCGACCTCTGGTGGCTACAACATGAAGCTCACTCAAGTGGTTCACATGCATACAAGACGCAACAGGAGTTCTCAACATATCGGAGAGATGGCGCCACGTGACAGAACAATGGGCCTGAAACGCGATATCGAAGTGTTCACCGCGCAACGCATATATACAACTTCCAATCCAATCCAGGTGGACCCGTCGGTCCCCTGGCCACAACACCCGGCTAGGCGGGTAGCTACCCTTTTCCCGACACCACCGGGATTCATCCTGTCACCCGCCATAAAGTAATAAAACAAAAATTGAACAAGAAAGGCTATTATGAAATATCTGATTATATGCAGGATAAATCTCCATGGGAGTAGTTTTAAATGTATAAAGTTCACTTTAAATGACGAAACAGGTAGAATTATCTACTGTACGATTATATTGTATTTTATGTTTATTTCAGCATAGCCATTTTCGGCTATTAATTTATTTATTATTATTTTTTTAACTTAGCTAGGGTAGCTTAGGGCATGAGCAATTGTATTTAGAATATATATTTAGAATATTTATAATATATACTGAAACGGCCCTCAGACGTGGCGATAGCAAGCGACAGTAATGATTACTGTCGCTTTACTGAGTAATTTTACGACCGTGAACGCTCTGTCTACCCACAAGAGATAAAGTCATGATAATTATATGTATGTAAAATAATCCATAACTGACTGAACGATACTATCGCTCATCGGCCGACTATCGATAGACCAAAACTATCGATACTATCGATACTATCGATACTATCGATTGTTTTTTCGATTGTCAGCTTCGATACTATCGATACTATCGATTGTTTTTTCGATTGTCAGCTTCGATACTATCGATAGTATCGATACTATCGAAGCTGATCGATAGTATTGCCTCATTCTGAACAATCGATAGTATCGATAGTATCGATAGTATCGATACTATCGATTAAAAATCGATAGTTCTTACTATCGAAAAACTATCGATAGACTATCGATTGTCTATCGATAGTCCACTATCGAGCGGCAACGCTAATTAGAACTGTCATCGCTAATTTTAGCCGGGACCTCCAGACGTGCCGCTTAAAATTAAACTGTATGTAAAAACGTCAATTTGAAATGGTTTGAAGTGCAATAACTTAATAACTTCTAAACCCATTTCATAAAACTTGCTTAATGGTGATCGTAATCGTGATGTATACGTTATTTATACCTTTCATTTGATACCCAACATATATACAGGGTGACTGGAAAATTGATGCATTCCTTTCAAGGGAATCAGCTCATGAAACTGAACAACTTTCCCCATGGAACATAGGTCGAAAAATAAAAAAAAAAAATTGCCCCACCCATACAAAATTACCGACCGACGACGACTAAGTCAATTTGTATGGGAGGACCAAAATTTTTTTTCATATTTCGACCTATGTTCCTTGGGGAAAGTTGTTCAGTTTCATGAGCTGGTTCATCCCTTGAAAGGAATGCATCAATTTTCCAGTCACTCTGTATATAAAGGTATATTTCAAAGAAATATATTTTTCATCCCTGGTTTCACTCATATCTTTCAAACGGCAGGATCAATATTTTGGAAACATAGCTAACACTCTTCAGACAAACAAAAAACAGAATCGAAATCCGTTCATCCATTTAGGAGCTACGATGCCACAGACACACATGGGTCGTTTTCTCAAAAGTTGTCTGGTTTGAAAATAATGATGAAAATACTTGAAGTTAATGAAATTGTGATTTTATATGTTTAACATATGGCATGAAAAAATGTTTTTCAAAAAATACTAGTTTCACAATGAAATTATAGCTATTAATTGATAAATTTTACATTTTATTAGCGGAGGTGGCCAAAAAGTCTTCCATTCCGTGACCAAATGTTTTGTTGAATTTTGTAAGTAAAAGGCGATAAATAGTTATTCTGAATGTTTTATTAGTCTCTAATATCACATTTTGAATTAAAATTAAAGGAACTTTACCATACATTATATCAATAGAAGATAATGGTAATCTTTGTTGTCCATTCCGTTACACTTTGGCAAAATATACTCTAGAAACTTTAATATTATTTTAAGTATGGCACTTTTATGGCATTTTTACTGTGAGTCTTAACAATCACATAACATAAAATAACTTCTCGTCAACAAAAAACAACATAATATAGCTTAAATTTTCTAAAATATGAGATCCAGAAAATAAAATCCGTGGGACAGTCACGGAAAAAACAAACCGGTAACGAAATAGAATTCTTAAGCCTAATACACATTAACATCAAATTTGGTACCAGATTATCAATCACTGTTTATTTAACAAGTACCTAAATAACAAAGTCAGGTAGTCTTGACGTTATTATTAGGAACACTTAGTAAGTCTTTTATGTTAATTTGGTTTCCATTAAAAAAATATATTGGAAAAGCTAAGACAACAAGATAGAAAAATAAATAATAATCATATGCACTAGGTTTTATAATTCCATTCCGAAACTATTCAATTCTTTATATACGTGACCGCTACTTTGGTTTCGAAAAGGAAGTCACGGAAACACTACTTGGGTGAATAATTATCTAATAAATTGTAAATTTGAGGATTGTAGCGATAACCCATGCTTAAAATTAATGCATCAATGTTCAGTGCACACGTTAAAAGTCACTTAGTTAATAAATGTAAGCTTTTTACGTTGGTTTTTGGTCTCGGTAGGGAGGGCACCAAAAATTGACACAGAGCACACGTGTTGTCAAAACTTCGCAGTCGACAAAATGAACGAATTCAATATGGAAGACTTGTCACGTGGTTTTTAAGAACGTTGCCATTTATCAGAAACACTCATGCAATGGTAACATTTTTGTTCCTAAACCAACAGAATATTGGTTTCGGAATGGAGTTTTCCACTTGAACGAAATTCCGACCCTACCAATTTTTAAATATTACCAATGAATCTGACCAGTTATAAGCAAAATAATACTTGTGGTAGCTAGCTATAAGGTTCATTTAATAAAAGAAACAAAAAATTACCGGCAATATTATTCATGTATTGTACAAAACAGTGTGTCTAATTTCTGGATCAACGTGGGACAAGGGAAAAAAGCTGTTTCGCAATATTTAAATGCACATTTTTTTTAATTTATTGTATTATTTTGTATACTTTAAGCATAAAAATAGACAGTATTGAGCCATTAGATCTATTAACCGTCAGAAAATCATTGAAGGATATAAAAAAAAAATATTTTTTTAAATATTGAACACTTGGGACATAGCATATCGCCTATGTACAAATTTTGAGAAAACAACCCACATAAACTTTAACTCCCCTCTTTTTGTGTCGGAGGTAACAAATAACATTTTGAGAATGTGATCTAATGAGCTGGGACAGCATAGCAGTTTTCTTGTCATTTGGTTCTATTATTATTAATAATAATAAGCGAAGAAGAAGTTTCATGTTTGAAGTATTTGTTTATTGCTTACATTAATTAGTATGTTATGTGGCAATCAGACAATAAAAACAATAAAATCATATCACATTCATAGGTACGGTCAAATGGGGGAAAATGACTAGCGGGTAACTTAGGACATTGTTGACACCAGCATCTATGCACCAGCTATAAGCCAATTATGTTATGACTGGTTGATAAACGTAGAGTCCAAAGTTTTCAACCAGTTATAACGTCATGCTGTGACTACAACTATGTTTAAAAGTAGGGAGTAACAATATTCCTTACATAAATCAACATGTTATAATCTAATCAGACTATAGAAATAAAATAATCAACAATTATAAGAACTGAAACTATTGTTAGTTATAATTTCAAGTTTTAACAATACAATTTTGCCATGCTAAGCATAATCAAGACACATGAGAAACTAATAATCACAGAACACTACCTAATAATAATCATCACATTATACTTAATCTAATAATCACATGAAAAAATTAACAACCTGTGATAATCTAGTATTCAGACATAAAAAAATCAATAGGTTATAATCTAAAATATTAGTTATGATATGACACACATTTTAAATTAATGTAACAACATCATCGAAATTCTCCTCAATTTTCACCCGTACTGTTGTCAGTATTACTGCAATTGTTTGACCTGCATCCCGGATGGCAGCGGCCAAGGCGTCAGCAGCTTATGCCATTGTGGACCGGAACCATTCATTGTTTCTACTGGTCATTAGTCTAATGCTCAAGCTAACAAGTGAGCTGGTCGGATTCGCTGACGTCTTGTCTGATTCTTTGAGGTGATTATGATGGGTATGTGACCTCGACTGCTGAATATCAGTACTAAGTCTAGTACTGGTACCTAACATTTGGAATGGACCTGGGCTGGAAGATTGAAGAGCATCTGCAAGCTGGACATCTGGTTGTTATGGCTCCGGAACTGGTGTATGCCGAATTGGGCCCTGCGTGGGTGCAGATAGAGGCTGGACCGGTACAGGCAGTGCATCCGCAGCTGCATCTTCTGTGATAGGTGCAGAGGGAACCTAGAATGTAACAAATATATCTTAATAATTTCTGTAATACAAAATATTTATAACATAAATGCATTGATTAACAAAACAAATTTAGACTTAATACAATATGAGATCTTTATCTTAGCGAGTGGACGGTAAAGTTGGTCAACCTCACAAGTCGTGGTGAGTTCACAAGTTTTAATACCAAATCGGGACGTGCATGGAACTTAAAATTGACATAAATAGAAAGGAAGACTTAATTAAGACGAAACAGATAGAATTATCTACTGTAGTACTTTTATTTTATTTTAGCGTAGCCGTCTTTTGGGCTATTAATATATTTTAAATCTTAGCTAGGGTAGCTTAGGTCCTCTGGTACAAATTGTTAATTGAGAATAGGAGCACTTTTGAGCAGGTTTTTGGGTGGTTTTCCTGTTCAGGGGGTCCGGCTGATTTACATGACACATGTAAATATATTTTTTGAAATATTTACTTTAATAGCTACATGCTAGTAAGTTACATGCTGTGTGGTCAGCCTGGCCGGCCCCGAGGCAGTGCCTTTTTTATCCCACTCGTGCCGCGTTTCTACTAGGAACATAAAATTGTTATAAAAAAGAGAAAATTGTGTCTGACAATTTTCTCTTTTTTACAATGACTAATTTGTTTTTAGCGACAGTATTGTATTGTAAATTTTTGACTTTCTGAAAGAATTCGTTGTGAATCTACTTGGAAATAAACGATTGAAATTTGAAATTAAATTTGAAATTTGAAATTTGAGTCTCGAAACTGCCTTAAAGCCTCCGACGTGATTTTTCACTAACCACTACCATTATGAGATAATTGAATATCTACAAGATTGTAAGCTTACCAAAGGGGTTTCTAAGTTAGCAAAGCCATCAACTGATGCTCTGCCGGCCACCTCCAACACTTTTAGCTCTATATCAGTTAATGGCTTCACAGTAGCCGGACCCCCTCCAGTTCCTTGGCACTGGTCTCTGTACTTCCTGTACTTCGCCTTCACTTTTTGTACCCACTGTGTCCAAATCTGGAATTTGAAAAAGATAAATATGAAAAATCATGAACAAATTTATTAATGTCTTGTTGTATGCTTAGATCTTAAAACTAACTATGACTATAGTTTACCGTGGGACCTGGGTGAAACTGCGGGGCAGTCAGCTAGTATATAACAAGTATTATTGATATAATAGAAACTTACGCTTTGCCACTCCACAACTGTCCTTCGACACCCTGAACAATTTAAATTACTTGCCACACCCGCCTAAAAAGCCGCAACTTCTGGGCTAGCGGTGTTTCCTGAAAGAACAGAAGAATTATATGTATAACATATTACCATGTTACAAATTAGGTAAAATTCAATTATATTACTACTATAATTATAGTTTCAGTACGCAATCATACTTACCACGGGCTAATCCCATGTTGAGATGCATATACTCGGCAAGCATCGCCTGCTGCGCTTTGCTGCACCTCTTTCGAGGCGGTGCAGATGCGTCCATTGCGGCGCAAATTTACTTCTTTGACTTCTGTCTACCACACAAACAAAACAATACACAAACTATGGTGGACTCTAGCTGGAGTTCACGCCAAAGAGAATATAATAAACTAGCGTGGTTCACGCCGCGAAAGAAGTCATGTCATGTCATGACAGCAATTTCCTGACCACTTTAAAAAAATATAGCACAGATAGCAGTAAATTGTCTAATGCCGCGAAAATTATGGAAAATATGGAGGGAAACTTGATAATTACAATAAAATAAATATAAAAACGAGAGTAAGATCATAAAAAAGTATTATTTAATCATAAAAATTAATAAACTATGAAATTAAAATCGATATCATTTATTTATTCGGTAACCTGATTTTTAAAATGGTAACACATAATATATAACTTAGCACTTAGCCAACCATAGACAACTTAGCGAGTGTTAAAACGCTTTCTAAATTTAGTTTGATGAGAGTTTTGGAATAGCAAATGGTTTAGCTAAGATTAAAATCCGCGTAAAATTTAGGAATTAGTTTTAGCTTTAGCTTTAGACGGTGCGCGCCAGAATTGGCCCCAATATGTACCTAGCTAATAGCTATCGTATTTGTTTAACCAACCTGTACCTATACAACCACATTTTTTATTCAGGTTTGTATACGACCAACGACAGAAAGAAATACCTAGACTGCCACTTAGCGCAGAATATTTGAGAAAGCTGTACACCTCGGTAACGACGCCCATTTTCGCCATACTCGCCCAAGTGATTGTAGACTTCTCCACGTACGATAAAACGCCCTTCATCATGGACGAGAGCGCGTGGCCGAATAAGAACTTCCGGTTCAAGATAGTGCCAGGCGGACATGACGTGCACATCAACAACCCAGAGAGCATGGCAGAAGATATCAGCAAGTTTTTACTGGAAGAATTAAAATCAAAGTTATGATTGAGCATGGTTATCCAGATCGATGCGCACACCAGTCGCTCAGAAAGTGCAGTGAGATCGGGGTTTCGGTAGTATTAAAACAACAACTTTTGATGTTGAGTATTTTTAAGGTGTTTATATTTACAAATACAGACTCTGGAAATGACATGAAATGGTTCCCTAAAGTTCTCACTAATTATTCTCAAAAAAATATATATCCTTAATAATTTGTGTGACTTGGGGGATTAATAAAATAAGAATGTGTAGGTTTAGAAGCTTCGCTCTACCACGCTACTAGATCTGATACATTTTTATTATGCTCTCGTCGCGGCAAAATTTTACTTAGACGTAAGTACTATACTATTAAAATATACTTTGTCTATGATTCCCACCCTTAAGGTGCACGGAAGTGTCCCTGCCAAGTCAAGATTCAAGATTTCAATCGTTTATTACCAAGTAGATTCACAACGAATGCTTTTAGAAAGTCAGTAATATACAATACAATTAATTATAGAATATAATGAATGAACAAGTTTATGTTCCTAGCAGAAACGCGGCACGAGTAGAGTCGCAATGACTTCCAGTCTAGCTCAACGGTTATAAAAGCATTTGTTAGTAGTTAACCCCACAACACAACCCACCTATTACGTTCTATTTTCTTTGAATATACCGAATATCCTTATATTATACTTGATACAAATAGTTCTTTAATTTATCTTAGTAAGCTACGCGATAACTTGAAAATTAGTACCTATGTGTGATAATGACGGAACAGTAATCTTTGCGTTTCAAGGTCAGATATTTTAGTGATTATTCTACTTACTACAATTCGTATGCCGGCGACGGCTCGAGCACACGCGTTGTAAACAATCAATATAATAATAATAAGTTGCATACCTACTATATTTTTGCTTGAAGTGAAAACCCAAATATAAGAGTTTTATGATTGTTCTGTCTATCTATAGTATTTTTAAAAATCTGATAAATCGGATCAGATTACAACTGAACTTTACGGCAATGTTTTAAGAAACTATTAGGTATCGCTAAACTCTTCTATGTGACTTCAACATATACAGGTAAGTTGGTTTGTTATTTGCCAATCTGAAGGATACCTTTTCCAAAGCTTCCAAATGCCATCCTACCTAACCTATCAATGCGTCATACTTTTCGTGAGCTGTGTAGTGAGTATAAATTACGTTCCAATTCACGTAAAAAATAATATGTACGGAACCAAAAAATTCATCGCATGTAAATAAGACTATTAAAAATGCGAGAATATTACTTACCATATCTTTTAAGGTACGATTCTTTCAGTGGGTCTCATAATTAATATCAAATATCTACAGAGTATAAAACTGGTATAAAATGCAGACGCCTCTAGTACTTCGTAAGTAAGTATAGTGTTCTATGATGCTGTTGAAGTTTCTGATAGTAGCCGCACTAAATAAAATAAAATATAATATACAATATCGTTTATCATTCATTTTCATTATCATTTATTTTCTGCTTTCATTTTTTAATTATATTTTTTCAGGCACAAAGCAAAATGGACCGATCATTAAAGTTAGTAGATTTTGCGGAGAAAGAAGTGAGCATCCAAGCTCCGTGGGGAAAACTAGCCGGTGAGTAGCTGTATTAGCATTGGCTCTCCTATTTAGCACAGAGTGTTGCAGTATGTAGTTACACACTTTTCAACTATTAAATTGTTACCAACTATTAAAATATTTTTTGTAACTTCTCTGATCTAAACAGCTTCAACAATTATCACGAAATTTCGTTTATAGGGCCCGATAAAGCGACGCAGATCGGTTTTGCTTTTCAGGATAGATTTTTTTTTGCTAAAACCGCTATCATAACACTGACCAATAAGTGCCTATAACAATCTTGTTTCTAGCGGTGTCATGGGGCTCAGAAGGAGACCCGCCGGTGCTGCTGGTGCACGGCAAGATGGACGTGGCCACCACGTTCCGGCCGCTGGTGGCGCTGCTGCCGCGCGCCTTCCACTACGTCAGCCTCGAATGCCCCGGTGTTGGCAAGTCCGACCAGTTTCCTCCTTATGCCAGGTGTGTTATAGTTTGTAAAATATAGGATGATCCCTACTAGGAAAATGGACCTTATGTCATAGCGTTTGCTCCAATGTCATAAACATCACATCATCCTATATTTTACAGACTATAGTTTGTAGCATTTGAAAATTTATATTTGTGATAAAGTTTATTTACCGAATGCACAACTGAACATTGCAGATTTGCCATTCGCGGTCTTTCACATAAAAAAATATTAAGTATACTTTATACTTATAAACACACTTAACAAAAACACTGTTCTAAATAAAGATGACCTATTTGTAACCTATAACGACATTTTAAGAAGGTACATAAGATACAATCATGAAGGATATTTTTGTAATTAGTGTTTTATGCTGCGCAGGTACACAACAGCCGACATGGTGCCTGCCATACTAGCGGTAAAGGAGCATTACAAGTGGGAGCGCTTTATCTACATAGGACATTCACTCGGCGCTGTTTTAGGTGAGATTGTCGCTCTTTTCTTTTTCAAAATTGCCGGCGTCTTGTTACTCTCTTGACAGACTACATTAATAATAAAAAAAAAAAAAAAAAAAAAAATGTTTTTATTTCCTCACAACATAGTACATTTTCAAAGGAAGTAGGTACATTATACAGAGCTCAGTTTGTAGGTACTTGATTTGGCAAAGTGCAGCGTAATTAAGATTTGCCAGTTTTGTTACAGATTCTAGGCTTCCTAGGACTTTTCAAACTACAGCCTCTTTTTGAACGTTTTTACAGGCATATACTTCAACCTTGCATATCCTTCGGTGATTACAAGAATGATTGAACTGGACCCTATACCAGCTCATGACCCATGGACTTCGGATAACTTCAGCGCGTGGTACGTCTTTTAGTATAACATCTTGCATTATACCTATCTAAAAGGAGGCCTCGAAGTAGGTAATTCCTTAGATACAAATAAAGTTTGTCTTGTTGGTAGGTATCAACTCTTCTACGGGGACTACTACCGTCAATACGAGAAGTACAACGCACCTGAGTCATCAGCACCTACGTACACTTACGAGAAAGTAAGCTAAAACTCGCCATTTTATCATACAAATGAATTAAATTTTCTGCAATTAATATAAGGTGTAAAATATTAGCTGCAAATATTTTAATGGGTGAATCAGCCCATGAAACTGAACAACTTTTCCCTAGAAGTATAGGTCGAAATATGAAAGAAAAATTTGGACCTCCCATAGAAATTAACTTGGTCGGTTCGTAATTTTGTACGGAAGGTCCAAACTTTTTCTTCATTATTCGACCTATGTTCCTTGGCGAAAGTAGTTCAGTTTCATGGTCTGGTTCACCCCTTAAAATATTTGCAGGAATTTTTTTTTTCCCTGTATACTATTAGCCACTGTGGTCCCACTGCAGGGCAAAGGCCTCCCTCACTTTCTTCCATTCTTCCATGCAGTGGGACGACAGTGGCAAAAAATTTATAAGTACTATTATTTTCTCTTAAGCCAGTAGGTACTTTTTCAAAGCCTTCACATTAGTGTTATTATAAAATTCATTGGGTCGTTGGACGACTCGGTGTCCCACACAAAGAGAGAGAGAGTATTATAATGCTACGTGGTGTTTTCCAGGCTCTAGACATGATGATTCGTGCGCGCGGGCTGACGCCGGAAGCGGCCGAGCACATCCTCGAGCGCGCGCTCAAACCCACCGGGGACGGCAAGTACAGGTGCGTAGGCGAGTAGTACGTATAATGCACTGCAGTCTGCAGTGCGGCAGGTAAGAGTATTTCTTTTGCCAGTGTCCCAGGGACGCCAGTACATACATGGCCCGTATAATGACGTCTTAAGACAGAATATAAATCCCTGATACTGAGGGGTCTCTAAATCACCCTCCGGAACGGAGTTGCGGAACATACATTTATGGGGGTGGCTCGGATAGTCCTGACTAAAATACTTCCGAATTTCGTCTTTAGACGTCAGTTCTTGAACCATCCTTTATCTTGGATAATATGACTTTACAAGTGTGTAAAAAGTGACAGCCAAGATCAATTTATGATTATTTTTAATTCCATTACATACCTTCGAAATACTGCGTTAAATGGTGGTTCAATTTGATAATATTTTAAAACTTTGTTAATACTATACTTATCAATTTAGCGACCTAATGCCCCTACTATATTATTTTATCTATTGTACACATAACACTTTCATTTAGATTATGTAATTTGACGTCATGTATGAATGTATCTATGTTATTTATGCAGACAGGTATAGTGTTTATTTATTTTTCTTCAGGTTCAGATACGACCAACGTCAGAGGGAAATCACCAGAATGCCGTTTGACTCTGAATACCTGCAGAAGCTGTACACGGCGGTGACCACTCCTATTCTAGCCATACTTGCTCAAAAAATTGTAGACCTTAATGTATACACCAACACTCCATTTGCGATGGACGAGAGCGCGTGGCCGAATAACAACTACCGGTTTAAGGTAGTTCCAGGCGGGCATGATGTGCACATCAACAACCCGCAGTGCATTGCTGAACATATCAGCAAGTTTATGCTGGAAGAGCTTAAATCCAAGTTATGAAGGGCGAATGCATCATGAGATGTGAAGAATAATTGGCGGTGATGGGTTCAGATCAACAATGCGTTTATTACAAACTGCCTCACAAGTGCATACCTATAGTGACGTGAAAACGATAGCGCATGCTAGCAAAGCATGACTGAAAAGTGTTGCGATGGAGGTTATCGTGGATTTACAAAGCTGATAGGCAATTGATCTAGTCTGGTACATGTAAATAATGCAGTATATATAGTTACAAAGAAATTTATAACTTATAGGGATAAAGCAATTTTAAGTGTAGGTACCTAATCTTTACATTTGTTATTTAATCTGTCAATACACGAAGAAATTAATTAAAAATTTATGATATTACAACTAAATAGTCTTATTTTTAAATGAGAACCTACAACTACAACCAAATTATATTTTTAATTAACCATGGCTTTACCAACAATATACCTACTAGGTGCGAATTTACGAATAAGAGCACAGCAGCGTCCTGACCAGGTCGATAAATAAAGGGTAAAGTTGGTTTTCTTTGGGAAAACCAAGAAAAAACCCACATAGGTTTGTTGCAAACCTATCTCAGACTTTGAAAACAATCAAAATTACGAATTAGTTCTTATCATGATATAAGATAACTCGTAAATTAGACTGAGATATGTTAAATGATAATACAGAATTTAATCTCTGCGCTTCAAGGTCGCCTAAAATGTTTATTACAATTCGCGAGCGGCGTGTGGCGTGAACACACGTGTGATAAACCGGTCTAGTCAAGCAACTTTTTTGTGTATGACTTGTTTGCGATAGCAAAATGAGTAAAGTAAAGTTTTAAAAAGTGTTAAAAATCTGATAAAAAGGCAATGTTATAAATAAATAAAAAGAAATAGGAAAAACTAAATCAGTAATAATAGGTAAGTTGAATAGTTTAATAATCTCAGCTGATACATATCAATATTTGTGTTTCGTTCCAAGGTCCAATCCCAAAACGTCATCGTTTGTTTGTCTACATACCTGCACTGCGTTCCGTTTCACGCAGTTTTTAAATTTGACGAATTAGTTGTTTGAGTTGCGAAATTTATTCTTTACTAATTTATGTGGCTAGGTAAAATTGTTAGTATAAAGTATAAAAAATATTAAGTTATTGATTGATTTCATATTTTCAGCAACATGAAAAGAGCTTTAAAGCTAATTGATTTTGCGGAAAAAGAAATTAGTATTCAAGCACCGTGGGGAAAACTAGCTGGTAAGTAAGGGTCCTTAAACACACACACACACATATCACGCCTTTATTCCTTGCGGGGTAGGCAGAGCGATGACGATCGCAAAATTACGGTCGTTATCGCCACGTCTGACAACATTTGAGGGTCGTTGCAGATAAGTCGTGTATCAGTTGTCAGCCTGTCGCCTAAAATTGCAATACACTTAAAACCCGCGAGTCCCTCAGTCGCCTCTTACGACACCCACGGGAAAGAAATGGGGTGATGCTATTCTAAGCCGGCATCACACGGCGCCTTAAATTTCCAACTTAATGTAGAATGTTCAGTCTTTTTTTTTTATGAGTCCCGCCGATTGTCGTATTTTTGCCAATATGATGCATTCTACACTCAACTGTCATTCTTTGCCACTGATATTGATATTCCATAGATTACTGAACGCTATACCTACCTACCTACCTAATTTAGTACGTAATTTGTGTATAAGTCTTTAATAAATCATTTATTATCATTTATTAAACAACCAAAAGTATCCAGCTAACATGCTATCGACACGCAATTGACACAATTGGTGTTATACCTATGATATTATACTTATTAACATTACGTAAAAACGGCATCTTTCTAGTGGTATACAAGTGGAATCTAGTTCATTATATAAGCGGCATCGTTGTCTACGTATGGCATGAAAGAAATATAACCTTTTTCCAGCGCTGTCATGGGGCTCGGAGAAGAACCCGCCGGTGCTGCTGGTGCACGGCAAGCTGGACGTGGCCTCGACGTTCCGGCCCCTGGTGGCGCTGCTGCCGCGCGCCTTCCACTACGTCAGCCTCGAGTGTCCCGGCGTCGGCAAGTCCGACCAGTTCCCCAAATACGCCAGGTCTGTAGCAAGACGTGGCCACGTCGATAAATATAAATAATATAGGCTTGTAGACGCAAAAGTTGATCATTTGCAGGTGCTTGACTACTCAAGCTATGTACTAACATAGCTCCAGCTTTTATGTTAACCTGTTTCAGTCTGCAAAAACACTTTTGGTCAGTACATCATTTGGCTGTACTGCGATAACTAACTACGAAAAAGGGGTAACTTCCAAAACTCAGCACATTCATCTACCAATTCTGTAACATCCACTGTCTTGTTGGTCAGGTTTACGACAGCTGACATGGTGCCGGCCATTGTAGCCGTGCAGGAGCACTTCAAGTGGGATCGCTTCATTTACATCGGACATTCTCTGGGTGTTGTTTTAGGTAATATTAATTAAAATAATTATTTTTATACTTTACATTCATACATACATACATATATCACGCCTTTATTCCTTGCGGGGTAGGCAGAGCGTTAACGGCCGTAAGAATACGGTCGCTATCGCCACGTCTGACATTCGTGAGGATTGTTTTCCAAGGTTGTTTCAGAAAACATGTGTATCACTATAGTGATAGGTTGTCAGCCTGTCGCCTAAAAATTGTAATACACCAATACCCTCGAGTCCCTTAGTCGCCTCTTACGACACCCGCGGGTAGGATATGGGGTGATGCTATTCTAAGCCGGCATCACACGGCACATACTTTATCCTTGGATAAAACTAAATATTTTTCAGGTAAATACTTCAACTTCGCTTATCCTGGTGTGATCAAGAGAATGGTGGAGCTCGACCCCGTGCCGGCGTATGACGCCTGGTTCCCGGAAAGCTTTGGCTCATGGTTAGTTAAATGATAAAAAAAAAACTGTCTTAATTATTTTGTATTGCTTTTTCTGTCTCAGTGCAGGGCAAAGGCCTCCCCTCTTTCGCGAAATAATGGTAAAGTTGTTGGCAGGTATAAGCTGTTCTATGGCGACTACTACCACACGGATACCTACCACAAATACAATGGCCCTGAAGAAACTGCCCCTAAGTACACTTACGAAAAAGTAAGTTTCAAATCGATATCAAAAATAATATCAATTTTAATTCAAGTAGTTCTATTGAAATTAAAAATCCTCTTAACTTACACTCGCATTTTTTTAAATATAATTGCAGGCTCTGCGCATGATGATCCACGGACGCGGTTTGACGCAAGAAGCGGCCGAGCACATCCTCGAGCGCGCGCTCAAACCCGCCGGGGACGGCAAGTACAGGTGCGGGCTGTTGCATTTTACGCCTCGAGCAGTGGCAGAGACAACAATCATACTTTATTCCTGTTGCTTGTTTAGTTTAAGTATATTTCTACAATGATACCTACGAATTGTGCCAGAACTTGGCGGGAGCACTGCCGTGCGCTGACATACAAATTGATGTATTTTCAAATTGTATGGTTGACTATTTTACCTACATGCATTTACAATCAAAAGCCATAATTTTTTTTTTCAGACTCACCTTTGATCAGCGTCAAAAGGAGGTAACCCGACTGCCTCTTAGTTCAGAATACATGAAAAAACTGTACACATCTGTAACAACGCCTACTTTCGCGATACTTGCTCAAAAGCAGATCGACCTTTGCGCGTACCATTACACGCCCTTTATCATGGACGAGGGCGCGTGGCCGAATAACAACTTCCGGTTCAAGGTCGTCCCCGGCGGCCACGACGTGCATCTCAACAACCCGCAGTGCATGGCTGAAGATATCAGCAAGTTTTTGTTGGAAGAGTTCCAATCCAAGTTATGATGAGAGACAGTGGGAATGACTCCGGTGTTGGGTTCAGATCAGCAATGCATTTTAGTACAAATAAAAACTGCGTCATAAAAGCTAGTATACTTTTTTAGTGGAACTGGCAATTGAGTTTGTGGTAAAAATTGTTAATATGGGTAAGTCAAAAATAAGTCAAAGATAAGTCGAAAGTGTCGTTAAATTGTTGTAATATATTATTAATATTATATAATAAATAACTAAAATACCGTTACTTTACTTTTAATACTATTATTTAGTTTCTATCTAACTACCATAAATTAATATACAATTTGTTTTCCAATACTGCCACCTGAAAGATACCCACAGCCAAAGACAATACTAGGTGTCTAAAGTAAGCTAAGAATAATTGTCACAATTTAGATTTTGCGCTTTGGAATTTTGGTTTTAGAAAGTCAATGACGTCGTCGGCGATACGTTCCGGGTGGGTCAGGTGCACGTCATGAGATCCCTGCACTTCTACGTATTTAAATGCTGGTATTCTCTTGGCCATTTCCTGTATTAACTTCCCCGCGTTGTGACCCCCGTAGGTGCGGACGCTGTCACTGGCTGCTATGAAGAGGGTTGGAGGGGCGTTTTTAGTAAACAGATGTAACAAATGTTCGTAAGTTATGTTTAAATTTGCGAGATTCTTAAGACGTTTGTCCCACGATAATCTGTAATGAAAAATAAAATAAAATAAGTAAGTGATTAAAGTTAAAAGTGAACCTGGCGTATTTTTAACACATATAATCTGTACAAGATACTTTTTGTAAGTAAGTCACATATATTTTTGATGTTTTGTTATTATCGTGTCAATGAACTCTCCTGAATCAACTTGGTGTAGGTATTTTACAGAACCTAAGGACATTTTTTTTGCTAAGAAATGTGTTTTGCAAATATTTGTACCTACTACCCGTGCTACTACCAATGAAGTCTTATGAGTTTACAAAAACGGTGTTGTGCTATTGGTTATTTATACCATTTCGCAAGAAAACTTAATGACGTTCAATGGCAATTGGGTCATAGGGTCGTTCGTCTACTTACTGACGTACTACTGTCACAAATACGGATGATATGATGATCGATCATTGTGAGTTTTTTGATATATGCACTTGTCAATGTAATCATTATCATCGTTGCTCTACCGAATGAGTGCAAAAAGTTCACAATCTGTGTTGTAAAGCTAGCTTAGCTTAGAGTAGCATGACTCCATTTCTTTCCCGTTGGTGGCGTAAGAGTAGGCGACTAATACACCAATACTCTAGAGTCCCTTAGTCGTCTCTTACGACACCCGCGGGAAGGATTTGGGGTGATGCTATTCTAAGCCGGCATCACACGGCATATGTATGTGTGTCATATCATATGTGATGTGTATGTAAGTACCTATGTCAAAATTCTCAAAAAATGTTTCTTACTTTGGATGTCATAAAAAGCGAGTAGGTATGCGACAAATTCATCTATAGACAGTTCAGAACTGTCAGTTCCATACAAATTTTGTTTACAAAAAGATAAGTACCTAAACTTACAGACTATAGGTAATAGCGAATGAACAGCAGCCTTCCCTGTGGAAGTTTGTGGCTGGTAATGTTCCCTTACGTGTATAGTTGTTCAGCGTGTGCGTCCTCGGGGGGCGCGGAGGCGGAGGGGGGCGCGGGGCGCAGGTTGCGGCTGAGCAGCAGCGCGGCGAGGGGCTCGGAGACGCCGCGCGCCGCCATCACCGCCTCCAGCGCGCGCGCACGCGTGTACCGTCTGGGAAACAGACACCACTGTATGAGAACTGTATCCTATCCAAGCTATGATGCAAATCGTAGGTTGACGTAACTTATTAAATTGGTATCATAGGCGTGCGTATTTTATATATTTCAACAGAAATCAGCATTGTTTCTTAAGAATGGTAATTTTAATAAAATTGCTTATTTTCATAAATAAATAAAAAATTACAGGAGTTGGCCTGAGCTTGAAGCTAGGACACATGGGGCGTTCACATCTCTGCCACAGCTCCCGACGTCTCGACCGACCTTTGCCATCAATCTCTTGATGCTTGTCTCGATGCGACGGTTTAGCGACATCTAGTAGAACCTCTTTACAAATTAGGTAATAACTTGTGCTTATTTTGCTATTGAATGAACTTACTTATCATGAGCATTGAAATTTTCATAGTTATTGTAATAGTTTTCATAAACTTGGAAGAAGGTGGTCCAGGGTTTGGGCATGATGGAGTGTATCGCGATGCCGACGTCCAGGTGAATGAATTTCTTTATTCGATTCGGTCTTGCTGCGTTGTAAAATAAACCTGGAAAGAATCATAAAAAATATTGACCACTTTGTCATAATTTCGATAATAAATACTATACATTATTAAACATAGAATGTATACCTATCAAATTAATTTTTGTTTTACGGAATCACTTTATACATGTTGACATTTCTGTGTTTGGTGTTTGATAGGAAATTTTATTTTTTATGATATAGGTCAGTTGGTACAAAAATGAAAAATAACATTTAAGCCACTTAAATATTTTCTGAGAACCTGTCCAGTTTATTTTTGAGAGTAGCAATAAAGTAGCTTTGCAGGAGAAGCTAAATTATATTGATAATTAACAGTAGGAACTTACAATTTATAACAAATGTACAAGTAGAAGTACTTACCAATCTCCCCGCCCATAGAGTGTGACATATACGTGAAGGTGTTCCACTTCAGGTGCTGCACCACCAAGTCCACCGGCGTCACAAACTGGATCCTACTCAAGGCAGGCCCTGGAATTACATTTATGAGATTATTCCAGAGCAGTAGTTAAGTAATACTTGTTCAGTATTATTTTTATAAACCTGATGTGTAAGATAAAAATACATTATAGACAGAAGACCTGCAATGTAGACATCTCTGTAACATACCTATAAGATAAAATAACATACCAGTAGGATGGCTAGAGTAGTGAGCGTCCACTCTGCATGCAAAGTAGGCGCAAGTACACTTCGAGTGATGCAAAACAGTATGTCCACATGGAGGACACAGTAACCAAGTCTATAATAATTGTACACACTTATAGTCGGCCTGTTTACATTGCTTTGTAGCCTCAATAGCAACAACGAGACTAGTTATCGCCAGCTTGATACCTATACGGAAGGGGTCGCTGAGGCCGTGTCCGGGCAGGTCGAGCGCCACATAGTGCAGATCCCCGGGCAGCAGCGCTAGCAGCGGCGCGAATGTCGCCGCGCTGTCCTGCCGCCCGTGCACCAGCAGCACCGGGCACCCAGCGGGGTCGCCCCACGAGATCACTGAAACAAGGAATAAATACCATATTATCTATATAAGTATACTACTAGCGGCCCGCTCAGCAGCTGCGCCCGCTGCCACTCATTTTCCTGTGGAAATAAGATGTATTTCCGGCAAGTAATATATATAAGAATGTTCCTTTCGAATGAATCTATCTATTAAAATAAACTGCATCAAAATCCGTTGAGTAGTTTTAAAGATTTAAGCATACATACATACAGACGCATAAAGCGACTTTGCTTTATACTATGAAGTAATGAATTATACATGAGAGGAAACAGTGGCAAAAGATGCATGCTGATTTCATAATGCATAAAGTTTTTCATATTATGCCTTTTACCATTTATTATCCAGAAAATATTTTGGTGGTAAAAACAGTCTCTGCCATTGGAAGATAAGGTCCATGCTGGCTAAGTAAAATATACTACATAGGAAAACAATACACATAAACTTTGAAAATGCATATTTAGTAAGGCAATGCTAACAGTACTTGCATAGCAATAGCAAGAAAAATCTAAAAGTCAGTGCGGACATCAGATAATAAGCCCCACATTTAAATTTTTGCCAAATACCACATCTGGATAATCTTTCTCACTAGTCTCAATCTACTTGAGATCTCAAAAACCATTAAACCACATGTAATGATCAGATTTTGGTTGATTTTCATTGATATTGAAAATGGACTTTGGATTATTGGATTTCGAATCACATTTCCGCTACTTACGCGCTATTTTACCCCACGGAGCGTTAATGAACCATTCTTTGAGAACGGGTTTCATCATTCTACGCACTATAATTTACCTATTTCTTATGATTTTATGAAAAAATAACAAATAACCTTGCAAATAACAACAATATAACCTCAACACATAATTTTGACAATCAGCTGTTGCTCTAAACTTTTCTTTAGCAGCTCTTTTAGGAGAGGCAAAGGCACAAGTAATACAGCTCATAATGTACAGTCACGAAGAGAAGTGTCGTGTTTATAATATTATTATATATATACATTACAATACAATACTATACAATATAATACTAATGTTTAATTTGTACAAAACACATAATACAATGTGTTAAAATTTTCTGTGTGAAAATTCGGTACAATATAGGCGGCATCTTTGCTTATGTAGCAATTTCGACCAGGCAACCGAAACAACCAACATTACCAAGACTGCTCTAAAAAGCATTAAATCATCATTATGCATTAAGCATCATTTCATTGGGGCTTGCTGGGTCGCTAATTTGTTAGTTTCACATAGGAAAATATTAACAGTGATAACAAAATATAAAGATATATTTTTTTGAATTATAACAAAATATTAAGTTAATTATTTTTTTATTATTTCAAATCAAAGTGATAAACAAAAAACCACCAGACTTGAGAACAGATGCCACCCATCCCAATGCAATGGAAATGATTATGTATTTTGTTCGTTAAGTTCCTTATAGATGGCGCTCAAAATATGGTACAATTTCTCTTAGCCCTACCTATAAAATAATAAAATAAACATAAGAAATTGAAAAAAAGCTCTTTTTTATTTTTATGAGAATAATAACACACACAGCACGTTACAATCCCATTGAACAGGGGTACTTAACAGTTTTTTTGTACACTGAACTGAACTTATTAATTTCGCAATCTGAAATACAAGTGTCTCTCAAAAAATCCTCATTCAAATTCTTAATTTAAATATTTGCCTACTCTAGAAATTTTGCCTGGGACTCTTTGCACCGTACTACCCCACCCCGCTGCACTGAGAAAGCTCTGTACTTTTGTGGGTATAGTATCCCTCTAAAGTTTGATAGAATAGTGTTCCTACTTATTAAGTAAATGAAATTATAAATTAATACCACCAATATCCCTGGTGCGCCGGCGCCACCGATGTGGTGGGAATCTTGCACAGGGGTGGGTGCCCCGCATCACGCACGGCGCTCACCACGCACGCAATGCCCATGTTTACTCGCAAGCAGCACACACAACTAGCGTTGCCGAACTATCGATAGTAAAACTATCGATAGTTTTCCTATCGAAACCCCTATACAATCGATAGGCCAATCGATAGTATCGATACTATCGATACTATCGATACTATCGATTGTTCAGAATGAGGCAATACTATCGGTCAGCTTCGATACTATCGATACTATCGATAGTATCGAAGCTGACAATCGAAAAAACAATCGATAGTATCGATAGTATCGATAGTATCGAAGCTGACAATCGAAAAAACAATCGATAGTATCGATAGTATCGATAGTATCGATAGTTTTGGTCTATCGATAGTCGGCCGATGAGCGATAGTATCGTTCAGTCAGGTATGGATTATTTTACATACATATAATTATCATGACTTTATCTCTTGTGGGGTAGACAGAGCGTTCACGGTCGTAAAATTACTCAGTAAAGCGACAGTAATCATTGCTGTCGCTTGCTATCGCCGCGTCTGAGGGCCGTTTCAGTAATCACGCGTAATCACTAAAGTGACAGGTTGTCAGCCTGTCGCCTAAAATTGCAATACACATGAAACCCATGGGAAAGAAATAGGATGATGCTATTCTTAGCCGGCATCCCACGGCTAATGGGTTAATTATTGTATATGGATTATTTTAAAAGATTTTTTAAATTTTAATAATTAAAGTAAATTCATTTAGCCATAGTATTTAGCAATGAATGAATTAGTTATACAATTAGATACATAAAAATACACCTATAGTTTTAAAGGCATTTGCACACTAGATGCGTGCGCCTGCGTCTGCGTGCGTGCAGGAAAAAATAGTATGGATATGACAGGAGAATGAAATCGACGCATCACGTGATGTATCACAATAGATACCTACGCATCACCTGTCATGTCAAGTTGTAGCGACCTCTGGTGGCTACAACATGAAGCTCACTCAAGTGGTTCACATGCATACAAGACGCAACAGGAGTTCTCAACATATCGGAGAGATGGCGCCACGTGACAGAACAATGGGCCTGAAACGCGATATCGAAGTGTTCACCGCGCAACGCATATATACAACTTCCAATCCAATCCAGGTGGACCCGTCGGTCCCCTGGCCACAACACCCGGCTAGGCGGGTAGCTACCCTTTTCCCGACACCACCGGGATTCATCCTGTCACCCGCCATAAAGTAATAAAACAAAAATTGAACAAGAAAGGCTATTATGAAATATCTGATTATATGCAGGATAAATCTCCATGGGAGTAGTTTTAAATGTATAAAGTTCACTTTAAATGACGAAACAGGTAGAATTATCTACTGTACGATTATATTGTATTTTATGTTTATTTCAGCATAGCCATTTTCGGCTATTAATTTATTTATTATTATTTTTTTAACTTAGCTAGGGTAGCTTAGGGCATGAGCAATTGTATTTAGAATATATATTTAGAATATTTATAATATATACTGAAACGGCCCTCAGACGTGGCGATAGCAAGCGACAGTAATGATTACTGTCGCTTTACTGAGTAATTTTACGACCGTGAACGCTCTGTCTACCCCACAAGAGATAAAGTCATGATAATTATATGTATGTAAAATAATCCATAACTGACTGAACGATACTATCGCTCATCGGCCGACTATCGATAGACCAAAACTATCGATACTATCGATACTATCGATACTATCGATTGTTTTTTCGATTGTCAGCTTCGATACTATCGATACTATCGATTGTTTTTTCGATTGTCAGCTTCGATACTATCGATAGTATCGATACTATCGAAGCTGATCGATAGTATTGCCTCATTCTGAACAATCGATAGTATCGATAGTATCGATAGTATCGATACTATCGATTAAAAATCGATAGTTCTTACTATCGAAAAACTATCGATAGACTATCGATTGTCTATCGATAGTCCACTATCGAGCGGCAACGCTACACACAACTCAGTTCCACGTGCGGGAGTAACCTGCGCGCGCGCCTCTCCAATCTCTTCATATCCTGTGCTTTCGATTTTGCGTTTGGTCCTTACGTGTGTGTGAACGATTTGTTGTGATACAAATAAACATGCTGAAAAAAGGATGTTAAGTGAATAAAAAAATATATTTTTGCTCTTGGGATTGCGCTTTTAAAACAAATCAGTTGGTAAGTAACTTCAAATATTATGAGTAGATATTTACATTGAGTACTGAATTAAAAAATACAGATAAATGCATTTAATTTGTACTTTGTATATATAATAATGTATTTATTCATTTTGAGAAGTGCTTGGTCTCGTAACTCAAAAGGAAAAACTTGTTTGTTGTATGTTGAAAGGTGAAAGGATAATCTCCGGAATTAGTAAACATGTCCCAAAAAAAATTTGACTGTAAATATTATGCTATGGAAAAATGGCCTCTGCCCACCGAAAAATGAGTAGCAGCGGTGAAATCACGAGGAGGGCTGCCAATTTCAATATTGACTAAATAATAACGGACCTAATTTTATCCTTGGGACACTCCGCAACTGCGCTAATAACGCCTCTAGTAAAAAAATAAAATAAAAAAGCTGTTTTTACTGCATACTATTCTAATGTTTCTTTCTTTCTTTTCTTGCGGGACACCCAGCCTGGTGTTAAGTTAAAATTCATCCCGAATCCCAAATTATTAGATAAAACGAATATAAAGCCTAAAAACATGCGTTTTATTCAAGAGTTTTGGGTTTGAATTCCACTCTTGTCTTTTTCATTTTATTACTATCTTTGATTTCTTTCTAATTCGGTACTCATATCTCTAAAGGAATAACCTGTTCTATATACAAGTGCTAACAAATTCATCCTAAAAGATTTCTCTAAACCAATTATGAACACTCCATGTGTTGCCGGGCAAGGGCCAACATGATGATTGATGTTGTGATTCATTCATGTTATACATATAAGTACGTAAATTATCTTAAAATTTGGTTGAAGATACTTCCCATCGCCCAATACCTTTTTTTTACTTGTTTCAAAAAATCTTGGCTTTTCTACAAGTAGGTACTTAGGTAATTACTATTGTTATCTAGGTACTATGATATGATGAACACATTGGTTTATCAAGAGTCGATGACTTTTTGATCGTGTAATTCTGTAGATTAAAATACATAAACCAATATAAAGTATGCATAAAAATTGTAATAAAATATAGTGACGCTGAGAATGGCTTTTATGACCAATAAACAAATAACAGATGTTTGGGAACCGAAGTTGGAGCAGATATGTCCGATAAGGGTCATCTAGCGTGCGTGTTGCACGGCGCGCCACACAAGACCAGTTCATGACATGACCGTCCGCCACATAGAACTACGTTAATTTGATAATTAATTAGAGCACTAATTTGTAAACATGCAAGCATCATGCGTCTAATGGTATTGTTTGATATACTCCCCTATGATGGAAAATAAATTATTTTTTTATTTACAGAGAAAATGTGCAGTTACATAGCTGGCCATCAAAGTAGAAGTTGTTGTAAGAAACAATAAATGTTCAAAAGATTACTCTTTTACCTCTGCGTTGAACATGATGATTGGCACCGCTCGACTACTGCTGTTGGCTGCACTCCCTGCACTCTTAGGTAATATTGACTTATTTAAGTATATGAAATTGTTTGTGCAACATCATGAAAGGGCGTAGTCATTCAGTTCTTCTTATTATCTCCAACGACAAAGGCATGAAAAAGGAACAAGCAACTAGGAATGAAAAATAACGATGCACACTTGGACTACCTATTCAGCATAAGTATATATCGCTATAGTTTGCGTTTATCCATTCACGCTTATTTCCTTCCATATTTTAAGTTTCAGGAATATTCCAAACCGACAGGTGCTTTCAGTCAGTGCATTCAAAAGAAAATACCCATCAGTGATTTTCGCATGTGCGCTCGCTGAGAGCCGAGAGGTCGGTCACACGCTCACATTTTATGGCTACGCTATTTTTAACGGCAAGGCCTCGGAGTGAATTCTATAATGGGTGCAGACTATAGAGAGCTTCCATTTTGATAGACTGATGCACGCTTAAAAAAAATAGGTACCAAGCATGTCACACACTTGCTTTGATGTCAAATTCCAACTTTATGATGCATAGAAATATAATTAAACTATGTACTAAATTTTATGTAGTAAGTATCAAGAAAATACCACTATCTCACACGACTATATTATATCAGTTTGTCATCGCAGATCTATTACGTACAATAGAATAACTAGCATAAGGTTATGATTTGTACAGCATTTTCCAAGTATTGCTCTCATGTATGTAGCTACGACTCTAATAAAACTTTGATGTGCGCTAAATCTGGCCATCCAACTCCACAACGGAGTGCAGTTGCAAGACCATACTCCGGTATGTTTAGATGCATGGCCATGCGGGCGCGAGATGGCTCCCAACTGTAAACAATTTTAATTAGGTCCTTTCATCTTTGCTTGAGTGACGAATACAATCGCTGAAGATGGGTTCGGTTAGTTGGGGCATTTGTTTCTATCAGCGCGGGAGGGCAGAGCGGTGTGATCTTTGTTATTGGTTTTATCGATCATTGGTGCTTTTTCAATACAGCTTAACATCGTTTACTGCTGTTCTTCAGTTTCTATTATACACATGTTTTATGAAAGAAGCAGTGGATGGGGAGCTTTATCTAAACTGCACCAGTGAGTGTGTCGGTTATTGTGCTCACCGGCGCCATGTGGTTCCCTTCCCAGCAAGCGACGACTGACAACACATCGCCGCCCAGTTACACTAATAATAGTACTATTACAAATTTTAAAAGCGATAAAAAAACTGAGATTAAAAAGTGGGCCTCACGTGCTTTGTTTATTTACTCAGTTTTTATGTTTGAAACGATTCCTGTGAAATTGCACATGGCATAACCCTTCCTAAACGCTGACGAAATATTTACATCATAAATTTATATTAGGTGCAATATTTTGTGCTATTGCAAACTACCTACCTACTATTAGATGATTTGCTACCCACTTTTCTTTAGACGAGACCATGTTAGTGGTTCCAGTCGATCTGATTTCGAATGATGTGATTTTTAAAGATTTTTTGTACAGATTAGCGCTGGAGATTACAGTACAGATTATAAAAAAATGACTTTTTGAAGAACACACATTTCCAAGAAGTGGTAGGAATAGATACCCACCCTACCCACTCTACCGAACTCTAAGACTATATGTGATTTTTTATACTCCAATACCATAGTAGGTACTAGGTACAACATTTTGTTTGGTTGCCTTGCTGATGTCATGGCAAAGAATCTCAAATCCCATATGAAAACACTCTGTGTGCCCTACCTAGTATTAATAAAATTTCAAGTAGGGTGAAGCATGGGCGAAGTAATAATTGTTGCTGGCAGCTTTGGCAACAACAAATCTGTCAGACTCTTGGTATCGAGTTCTATCTGCACGTGCGTGCCCGCATCCGGCCTGCGTCGCTGCGCGGCGCGGCGCCTGCGCGCTCGCTGACTCAGCCCACACGCATGCGTGCGGCTGCGGATGTGCGCTCCTGATTGAGATATTTGCAAACATTAGAAATTACTAAAAAGGGGTTTCGTTAAATTCTGAGACTATTCCTGTTACGATATTAACTGGAGCGCAGAGCAGTGTAAACTTTTCTATTCTAAAAGATTTGTTAGCTACAACATGCCCCTTCTTTATTTTGTCTAGATATACCTACTTAACTTACTGCATATTTCATTTCATTTTCATTTCATTTACTATCTGTGTAGATGTTTATGAGAAAAGAGTCTGAAAAGAAGGCAGATCAAATATTATGTGCATCGTTCTTTGGTTTCCATACAAAGTAAGCCTTCGAAAAAATTTATGTTTTTATCAATATCAGCTCGGTAAATAGTTTTGCTTAGCTACTTACAGAATTGGTGCAAAACCTCGGTGCAACGTGTTGTTAATCTGAAAACTAATTTTAGTGCATTCGTGTATCCCCAATGATCCGGCACACCCGGTGCGTACGAATGTAGGATTCACCAATGACGTCACTTTCATTCATACATGTTTCTTGCATACAATTTAATAAATGCAGATTGTCGTTTCAGGTTTTATTTGACGGACCTTTGTTTTCGCCAATTTTCATACCTTATCTCCATCATAACTTTCATCAGTATCACTTTAACATATCGTCCACTAACCTAGTTGCAGCAAAGTGTAACGTTAGGTGATGAGATGATTTTTGAGTGGCGATTTGGCAACTACACTACTATATAAAATTAGTTTGCGTGACATTTAGGAGCCATTAAATTATCGCCTCTAATAACCGTACCGAACCAGCTATAAGAAGCCACAGCACAGGTATATTCAAAGTGAATTGCAATAACGAGAACTTATAGGTATTTCAGTTTAGTAACTGCTTTACTGACCTTATTCCTTTTTCTGTGGAAATAGCACAGCAGCAATATTTTATATTTTTTTAGGGCAAGGTGCAGGTGTAGTGGGAGGAGCAGGGGGTGAAGTAGTACTGCTTGGGCAGGATGCTGCAGCGGCGCCGATGTTTGTTCCGGGGCAGAGGACCAGGGTGCGCGGAGTCGAAGGCCGCAGCGTCACCTTTCAGTGCCGGGTCCTCAATCTTGGAGATAAAGCTGTAAATATTGAAAGATGATTTAGCTTTAAATTGTGTTGGTTCAAGCTTCAATCTATCAAGTCCGTGGGATGAAGGGAACTCGCTTCTAAAATTTGGCAACGACTCGAAGATTGAGTTCGGCTTTCGGGTGCCAAAATAGAAACCGTAAACGATTTCAACGTGCGTGCCGTGTGCTCGGCATAACTTATGGATGAATCGACGTTTTCGAGATGAGCGTCGCATTTAGTAAAAACAAGAGGCCGCAAATATTTGTACAGGAACGCGCGCAATGCCAGTGACGCGGCGCACGCGTGGAATCGGCGCGAGAGGAATCTTGTGAAGAGTGATGACGTCACGGGGCAGGCGAGGGTGGGTGGTAAAAATGTCCACCTGACAGTGATCGTGGGCGCGCGGTCGACGACTCAGCCCGATATAGCGGCACACGCGCGCGGCACGCTTCCCGGAAACTGTCGCGAGTGCCAAAGCATTAAAATTTTGCGATAGCAATCCAAGTCGCGTGGCGCGTGGGCACTTACACACACAACTTTACTGAATTTTCATCTACACCATTTCGTTGAGAATTAGGCCATTTCGATGTGACAGTTCTACACGGGACCGCTCGTCAGGGCTCTATCATCTATTTCTGTGATCCTATACGCACCGCTTCGTAGTTTATATTAGCTAGAGAGGGCTTAGTAGAGCGTAGTGGCGACATCGCGCCGAGCTCTAAAATGCCGATCTATTTGTGAAATATCAATTAGGTGATCCTAATGGGTTTCAGTTTGATGGGTATATATATATAAATGGTAAGGGAAGTTGCTAATTTGAAAAACTTTTTCACAAGGATTCTATGTATATTAAGTTGCGATGTCAAAAATTTGCTCGTATTAAGTCTAGCAATAAGTTTTTGATAAAAATATACTTTTAAACGGTTGCTTTATCTCAGACAAACTAAATTCCTATGTTATGTTATGAGGGCAGGTAGATTTTGTAGAGCCTTGTGCCATCATAAATATGTTGTTGGTTAATGTCAACTGATAGTCAAATATTATTTTTTCGTAAAACAAACAACATATTTTGTTTTCCCTTATGGCAGGTATCGTGGGTTCGCACGCGGGACTTGCAGATTCTGACGCACAGCGGGGTGGTGTTCACGGCCGACGCGCGCGTGTCGGTACCACCACCGCCGTCACCGCCGACCGTGCGCTCTGCAGCGCGCACGTATGCGCTGCGCATCGACCGACTGCGACCCGCTGATGCTGGCCGGTACGAGTGCCAGCTCAACACAGAACCAAAGATGAGTCTGTTCTTCGATCTAACTATTGTCGGTAAGTCGTATTCTGTAAACAACTTTTCATATCTATGCTGGACTCTAACCACCAAACTATTTTCGACAGATGAGTTTGAAGCAACTGAAATGCCTGAGCCATCCACCATATTGTACCCATGGGAAGAGGATGAAATAGAGGTGTGGGCCGTGGAAGAAGAGGTCAACGTGGCCGATGGTGGGAATACGGAGTTGGCTTGTGAGGCGCGAGTACTCAGCAAGCCGCTGGACGCCGCGCCGCCGCTTGACATACGCTGGATGCGCGCTGGGAAACCGCTTACGTTACAGGTTTGTTTGAACTTATTGAAAACAGGCAGGGTGTCATCATTATGATTTACTGGCGAGTGCTGGATATAGGTTTCTACAAGGCGCTATGAATAATATTGTGCCTTTCGCAGGACGGGTATACAGTGCTGCGGCTGGCTGGCGCGGCTCATGCCGAGTCACGGTTGCGGTTGTCGGGCGCCCGAGCAGCTGACGCCGGCGAGTACGCTTGCGCCGTCGGTCCGCGCCGCACCACCATCACACTCACCGTTACTGACAGAGGTAGATACTTTTCTTAGAAATAAGGATGAACGAGTCCTTAGCAGGGACAGGTTACGCTGCTGGAGAAGTGCCAAAATTCAACTTCCTTTTTGTTTGTAAAAAATCGAGCTGCGCTATGTTTGTTTGACGTTCTTTTGCGCAAGTTTGAGTTAAAAGCGACGTTTTGTTTGAAATTATTCTAGAGATGAGTAGGCGCAGGAGTACGTAGTAAATCTGTCTTTTCAATGGTCTTCTAAAATACACATGATTATGCTATTTATGCACATTTTCTAGTTGTTTATTTATAATTGGACCAAAAAAGATGTATTTTATTGAATGTTTACAGAAAGTGTCGCAGAGATGGAGATGCAGCGTGACCAGTGGGCGGGCGGCGCGGCGAGCGGGGCGGACGTTTGGACAACAGCGCCGCTCATCACCTCACTTGCCACCACACTCGCCATGCTGCTGCTAATACGTCTCCGCGCCATCTGAGCGCCATCTTATTACACAACACTATCTGTATATTTTGAAGTTGTAAATATTGTAAATATTTAAATATTTATTGGTGTAAATACAAATATTAGTCCGTGCCGGGAGTTTCTGTTCAGATCGTAAATCACATCAGGTGTAGTAAATGTCGTTGGTCCATCGGCCGGATATATCGCGCCCGAATAAGAACGCTATTAGAGGCGCAACTATTAGCGCGATTGTTTGTTTAGAGAGCGACGCAAATAGCTTGGCGCGTGCCGCGGGGCTCGCTGCGAGCTACCCGCGTCGTGGGCCGGCCGAGGGTACGTGATCGCGAAGTGTGTCACATAACGTCCTACGCGAGTCAACTATTCGAATTAGAGTTGTATACAAAATATTATATTGATATAGCTACCAACGCTAGCTACTACAGCATGAAAATATGTTTAGATATAATATTTAGAAAGCATTTTAATTTTAAAATATTCACTGTGGTGAGAGCTGCAGTGCTATCTTGGTATTTCTACACATTAATAATCTTTGCTAGTTGTTCAATTCCTTTAAAATCTTTAATTTTTTAAAATTATAAACCTACCTCTTGATTAATCATTAAGGGCCAAGTCTCGCAAAAAGTTGTGGTCTCGCAGAATTTACAGCAAATAAATATTTTCTTATCGCTATTCAAAGAGCAATAAGTGAAATACGTTTTACATTTATTAAAAGTATAGGATTTCAGAGCCCCGATAGGTATTTTTAATTTAATGTTGGTGTTTAAATTAATGCTTTTATTAGGCGCTAAACATACCTATGTTTAGGTGATACGCGCAAAGGGTCTTATTGAAGCCCTTAGTACTCAAGAACTATAAAGAAATCAAGAAAAGTAATCAGATAACATTTATTCTCATATTATCGAAATTAATCTTATCTGGTCACTTTTTTAAGAAATGTTATTATTTCCTTATTCCACGAGTTTTTAAAGTTGTAATTCTGTGAATTTTACCACTGACTTTACAATTTTTTAACTTTTATAATTAAAAGAGTAGCAAAGTCTCACTTATAACCACATGATAATCAACTATTTGTAAGTCAATGAAAAAAAACCATGAAATAAAAAGATATTTTACGTATTTTTTACCCGATGTTACTTTTATGCCTTTTATAAACCAAAGACGTGCGATAATTTCCTCAGTTTCGCTGAGATTTCTCGGCGTTCGGACGTGTGGGGTGTTGCTCAAGGTTGTTTGACCTCTCGCTCGCACAGGTACTCTCTTTCGCTCGCACGGCTCTTATGACCGGAGTTTGAATTGAACGTTGCTCTACTTAAATTAATTTTCATTTTCTGGTATATAAGATGTAGGTGTAAAATATTTGCAGCTAATATTTTTAGACCTTACTTATTAATTATTTTCTTAGTGTGTTAGATTAATGGTGAATTTAAATTTGAATATGTTTTGCGTCTGGTATTATATCAATTGTTTTACATTTGGCAAATTTTAATTTATTAGCAACAGAAGTAACCGGGAAAAAATGGTCAGAAAAAAGAAGAAATATCCTTGCGTCAGCAAAAAGAAACATAGGAAAAAGGTTGAAGTGATGAAAAGGAACAGACTAATAAGGTATGCTTAATACTAATACTACAGGCAAAAAATATTGTTGTAAGTTAAGTATGTAGTTAAATTTGAGGTAAATCTATGATCTAATAATTATAGATATGTAGCGACCTCTGGTGGCTACAACATGAAGTTTACTCAAGTGGTTCACATGCATACAAGACGCAACAGGAGTTCTCAACATATCGGAGAGATGGCGCCACGTGACAGAACAATGGGCCTGAAACGCGGTATCGAAGTGTTCACCGCGCAGCGCATATATACAACTTCCAATCCAATCCAGGTGGACCCGTCGGTCCCCTGGCCACAACACCCGGCCAGGCGGGTAGCTACCCTTTTCACGACACCACCTGGATTCCTCCTGTCACCCGCCATATTGGTGACCCCTACCATGGACTTCGCAGCCTTCAACCACGCATCAACCACTACAGCATGCAGCCAACTACTTCGTCATCAGCAACTATCACAGTCACAGCACAGGCAGCTTCACTGGTCTTCCTTATCATCCCGACTCACCGTGGACATTGGAACCAGGACCGGCAGCTTCATTGGTCTTCCATCCTCATCCCGACTCACCGTGGACATTTGGAACCTACACTGCCTCGCCAAGCTAGACTGCATCATCACGCTACAATGACGTCATCAGCCCCACTACGCTCGCTTACGGTATCGACCTCCGGTCTTGAGGGGGAGTACTGTAGCGACCTCTGGTGGCTACAACATGAAGCTCACTCAAGTGGTTCACATGCATACAAGACGCAACAGGAGTTCTCAACATATCGGAGAGATGGCGCCACGTGACAGAACAATGGGCCTGAAACGCGGTATCGAAGTGTTCACCGCGCAGCGCATATATACAACTTCCAATCCAATCCAGGTGGACCCGTCGGTCCCCTGGCCACAACACCCGGCCAGGCGGGTAGCTACCCTTTTCACGACACCACCTGGATTCCTCCTGTCACCCGCCATAGATATTTTAACGTGAATATTAAATCTCAAATTTTTTCACTCATTCTCAAGAGTTTATTGCTTCTCGCATTGAACTTTAATTTTTTCGTGTGGAGTTAATTGTCGTAAGTAAAGGTACTCTTTTTTGGGTTTGTTGGTGTTTTTTCTTTAGTCATAGTGCTGCCAGCAATAGTGCTGCCATTAGGTATATACGGTGGGTCTTATATTGACATAGAGCATTTCATTCAATGCGCGGTTCAATTTACTCTGGTAGCAGACAATCGTAGAAAATCATTTTTGTTTATCAAAATTGTTTATCTACATACACATACATACACAAATCACGCCTTTATCCCTTTCGGGGTAGGCAGAGCGTGAACGGCCGTAAAAACGACCATCATCGCCACGTTCGACATACTATTTGTGGGTGATTTAGAAAATTAATGTATCTCTATAGTGACAGGTTGTCAGCCTGTCGCCTTAAATTGTGATACATGATACATGATGGGTAGAAAATGGGGTGATAACATTCTAAGCCGATATCACACGGCAAATTGTTTATCTCTTTCTATATATTCTACTTTCATAGGTTGCAACACGCAAATATCTTGTTCAGTTACTTCTAACTGACCTTGAATTTAGTAGCAGTAGTTAAGATTTTTATCAACTTATGAATATTGTTGTTGTCACATTTCCAAAATGAAATTTTATTTTCTTTAATTGCATTTTCAGTGTTCATATTTTTGGCAGCATGGAGACATTTAACCTCCACGACACCCGTTTTTCTTTCGTTATCCTTATGAATACCGTCAGGAGTAGCAACCAAAAAACTGTTCCCCGTAAACTAAAAGTCCACATTTTGATATTTTTACAAGCTTTTATTTTTTAGTTTCACCTGTCCCGTTGTCTGTCTGTAATCAAATCTTGCAATTTAAATTTGACCCACTTCCCGGTTTCCGATTGAGCTGAAATTTGGCATACATGTATAAATCGGATGACAATGCAATATTATTATGACACAGAGCTGATCTGACGATGGAGCTGGAAGGTGGCTATAGGAACTCCCTAATTAAATGATGCAACCCCATCGAGTTTGGGCTCATTTGATTCGTCTTGATGAGTACTTCCATACAAAACTAAATAATAAAAGCTTGTTTTAAAAAAGGTTTTTTAAATTTTATACTTGTTATATTTTCCCGATGGGCCAACAGCTGCAAGGCCCATCAGGAAAATATAAAAATATCAAAATGTGGACTTTTCGTTCACAAGGAATACTGTTTTTTGGCAGCTACCCCTGATGGTATTTATAAGGATAACGAAGGAAAAACGGGTGTCGTGGAGGTTAAATGTCTCCTTGCTGCCAAAGATATGAACCCTGATAATGCAATTAAAGAAAAGAAAATTTCATTTTGGAAATATAACAACAACAAAAAAACATTTATAGTTGATAAAAACCATAACTACTACTACCAAATTCAAGGTCAATTAGAAGTAACTGAACAAAATATTTGCGTGTTTGCAGTGTGGACCGGTACAAATCAACCTATGAAAGTAGAATATATAGAAAGAGATGAACAATTTTGGAAAACAAAACGACGAAGTTTTTCTTCGATTGTCTGCTACCAGAGTTAATTGATCCACGCATTGAACGGTCTATGCCAATAAAAGACCCACCATATATAATGACTGCAATAGAAAAGAAAAAACAACAGCAATCCCAAAATAGATCACCTTTGGGCAATTAACTCCACACGAAAAAAATAAGTTCAATGCGAGAACCAATTAACTCTAGTAAAATGTTCTTATAATATAAATTATAAGTAAAACTTATATATAATTAATAAACATTTGTAATTACAGAAGTTCTTTTGTTTGAATTTATATCAACTGTTTTCTAAATTTAACATTAAAATGACAAAATTTTGTAAGTATGAAATTTATTTATCTCCTTCTTCTTATGTGGGATACCGAGACGACGAAAGACCTGATGAAACCTGGTGTCAGAAATGCCATGAAATAAAAATACGTATTCTTCTTCTTCTTGTCTTGTGGGACACCGAGACAACGAATGACCCTATGAACCCTGGTGTCTAGTTTTTAAATCGCCTACTACTACGAGCAGGCCTCTGATATGGTTGTGTAATGCCCACCGTCTCTGTGATCATAGATATTCACCGGGACCAACGGCTTATCGTGCCCTTCAAAACACGCAACCATTTTTCTTATGGACAATTAGGTAGTCTAGCCTGCAATAACCTGACCAAACTGGAAACAAATCCACAAATTAAAAAATATCTACTTTGTGCGTTCCACCAAGAACCTCTGGATCCTGAGACCAACGCTCAGACCACGGTAGCAGTAAATATAATATAATAAAGGTATTCATATCACGAAAAAACCAAAAGTGTTTTTGAAAATAATTAAGTAGAGCAACCTTCAATATGAATTCTGAACGTATTTATGCAGGGGGGCGAGCGCCTCCTCAAACATCCTCAAACGGTTGAGTTAGTAGTTTAGCAAAGCGAGACGGCGGCCTTAAAGTATTTCTTGTACAAAAATGCTTCAAATTGATGTAAGCAGCTAGGTACTCACTCACATACAGTGTCAGGAAAGTTAATTTCATGAAGTGGTAATTGCACTTCATAAAATATTTACCCCTATGCATGCATATTTATTATAGCCACCATGTTAACAAACACTTGATAGTGATGTTACTATCAAATCTATGTATCCACGCGCGCTACGCGCCATCTGTATTTTCCTCCTCGAACTTTGTTATGTTCTCCTTTGTTATGTTCTCCTTTTCTATGTTTTCACACTGATAAAGACTATAGAGGTTAGTCTGTGTGAAAAAAAAATATATAACAGGAAACAGGAAGGAAGCTACAAGGAAGCACATTTGTTTTTTTTTTGGTATTTTTATAATTTAACTGTTTTTGGTTATTTTCATCTTTCGAATCTTTTCATCACTATAAATAGCCACCACCACCGTACCGACAACTAAGTACCTACAGTCTAGAAAAAAGAGTAGGTACCTAGCCATAAAATGAGGGCGCCACTTTTTTCGCGATCTGTCAAATCTGACACATAACGCACGATTAAATATGCTAACAATGTTTCATTTTTAATATTCCTACCTAAGCTGAAAATCTCAATTGCAGTAGCCTGACCAGAACAGTCAGGCTATAGCATTTCATCGTCATAAGCCCCGCCTGGTAAACAGCAGCGGCACACCATCCACCACGTTCTGCACGATGATGGACTTGGGGTCCACGCGCAGGCGCCGCGGCGCGCCGGCCGCCGGCCGCACCGTGAACCGCGCCAGCACTGCAGCCAGACCACACAGCGACTGCATCTGTCCTAAACGAGCTCCTGCAAATATTTATTATGATGATATTTGACTGGTTATGAGACAGAGACATGCATAAAGTAATAATTTTAAGTTCAATTAAACATTCACGGAGCTTACCAATGCAGGCACGAGATCCTTCCCCGAAAGGCAACTAGACAAACTTATGTCGACAGGAGACTTCCTCGGGCGCGAACCTCTCTGGCTGGAACTCCTCAGGTTCTTCCCAGTGCTGAGGGTCGGTGTGTAGCGCCTGCAGCGGCACGATGACACGCGTGCCCGGCTCCAAGGTGACTGCAGTCCCCGGCAGCGTGTAGCACCGCGCCACGCGACGCAGCAGGAAGCCGGACGACGGGAACATGCGCATGCCCTCCAAAAAAGCCCACTCTAAATACACCATGTCCTTTACGCAGTCATACGTCAGTTCACCGTTGTGTTTTCTAAGCGCACGGTCCACGTCAGCTTTGACTTTCTCTTGTATTTCCGGATTGTGCGCCAGTTGATGGAGGGTAAAACTCGTAGCGGATGAAGAAGTTTCGAAACCAGCCGCGAAGAAGATGAACGCCTGCGCTGCCATCAGCTCGTCATCCAGGTCGAGCTGTGCGAGCGCGGTCTTGCCGTTTGGACCCGACGGCTTTTCCAAAGACTCCACTACAAGGCAAGTCGATGAAGTCGTTTCGACCAGAGGGTTTATAGTTACGTTGTTTAATAATGTGCCGCACGAGTCCTAGCACATCGTCCTCTAATTCCTGCCCAAGATATTTCAAACACTTAAATGTTTCCGGGAAGAGCGACTTCGCGACTGCTGTGAGTGCGCGCGGTATGGTCATCGTGAAAATACGGATTCCGAGTTTACGAAATTCAGAGTCCACTTTGTTGAGAGAGTCTGCGTCGAGGCCAAACCCAACTGCTCCAATGAAGTCAGTTGTGAAGCGGCCCATGACATCACGCGAATCGAGCACCTTCTTGCCGTCGCCTCCTAACGCAGCGTCTACTACAGTCTGCATGCGGTATGCGCGCTCTGCCACTAGCGGGAACATCGCATGCAATTTGCCGCTACTGAAGGCAGGTGTAAGACGTTGACGAAGCAGTCGCCATAAGTCACCGTCAGCAAAGAAGCGTCGGGCGACAGACCGCGCGGGTGACAGAAGATGAAGTCGTTTACTATGACTTGCCGCACCAGGTCGGGGTCCCGGACCACCAGCTCGGGGGTGACGCCGCGGTAGTAGCCGACGTAGGGCTCGTCGGGGTAGCGGCGGTACACGTCGGCGGCGCAGTCGGTGACGCTACGCCACAGCAGGTAGCGCGGCGCGTCAGTGCCCAGGAAGGGCAGAGGCGGATCATGGGGCACCCCTCGTGCAGACCAATAGCTGAAGCTGCGCGTACCGTACAGGTACAGCGCTATTAGACCTGCGACTGCTAGTACGACCCACATATTGCCGACAATGTGATGTTTTTTCTGTGTTCTCAAATAGTGATATGCATGCAGACACACCCCTTCCTCATTTAAATACCTCATTTTGTTACTGATACTAAATTCACTCTCATCTAATCTCCGATCTACGATTAGTATTGGTGATTTTGTATTGTTTTGACTGAATACAAAACTTGGCTGGAAATCTAGCCCAGCCGATAGGCCGCGCTGAGATTTAATGAACAGATAACCGATAATGCAACATTTGCAGTAACGACCCGGATGACTAATAGGAGCTAAAAACAGTAATGGCAAATTCAGTACCTATTCATTTTTAGATAAGATAAGTAGATGACTGATTTATTCACTGTAATACCTATGCGGTAAGTTTCCAAATTGGTAAACTATTAAACAAAGCTCCAAATGCATAATTGTATCTACTTGCAGGTTGGTGGAGAAGTTATAGCTTAGCTTTGCTGCTATGTACCTACTTTCTTCGACCTTCTAATGGACGGAAGACCACGTTGCTTGAAGCCTAGCTACCTAAAACAGATCCATCTTAGAATCCAATAATAAGTATGTAACTGTATTTCTGATTGTACAATATTTATCAGGCAGCGAAGTAGGTTTGTAGTAGAGCAGTGCGTCTTTCCTTGCAGATAATAATGGCTGGAACTATGCAAGTAGAACTCGTTTCCATAGCAGTAAATTAAATAATAGAACGATTTAGAAATTTTTGAGCGGTTCAGTTCCGAGGACTACAGCCGGAACGAGTGCAATAATCATAAAGAGCGCTCATAGAGTTTTAAAGTGTGTTCTCCCAAGTTGAGAAGAGCGTTATACAGGGCTATCGTAGCTTAGTCAATTATGAGCTAAAATTTTACTCGTAATAATAACTAAACTCCCTTTTTTAAAAGACATGGGTCCTGAAGCATTGAAATGGGAGGGAAAATTTGAAATGGGAGGGTAAATTTGAAATGGGAGGGTAAATTTTTCGTTTCCATCCAAATGGTCTAAAATCAAACCCAACCAGTGAGACTTTCCAACCCAACACAGTCTGCTCTTCTGTCCCTCTGCCGGAAAATATTGGAATTGTACAAATGACCGCGCGTACCCGGTATAGCAGCCGTGAGGACGTGCAGTTCTAATTTACGAGAACGCAGACTCGGTGCCAAAACTCGTGGCACTCCCTCCCAAATGCCTGAGCCTGAATTGGCGCTCCATCAAAACTTATCGCGAGCAGAAAATAGAAGTTTTAGTAGAGAAGTGTCGCATCCTCGCCATAGCTGTATGAGAGCAATATAAAGTACGTATAACTTTGAGCCGAAGAACAATTAAAACAGCACCTTTTTGTACCTAGTAAGGCTAGTATAGCCAACTACGCAACCAGCGCCCACCAGTCTTTGGATAACACAGAATGTTTTGTGCACTTTATTTTGTTTCCGTCGTTTTACTTTAAAGGTGGTTTGACGAAAAACCAATACAAATGTGATAGTAACGAAAATCTATACGTAGATAAATTATTCAAAACTCATTAATTCTTTTGTAGTCTTGTGTTTAATTGCGGTCAGTAGGTGGGTAGATAACTCAATTATCAAATTATATCCTTTCCCGATTGATAACTATTGGATATATAAATGCACTGCATTGGCGGGCCACTGGTTGTAGATAAAATCAAAAAGAAAATCATTTTTGTAGGTACCTACTGGAGTCTCCGTTCATTTATGATACTTTTTGTACCTATTTGTTGGTAAAAGCTGAAGTACGGCAGCAGCTCACTAACAATCGAATAGACTTCTTCGTCGTATGAATGGATTATTATATTTTTGATCTCCAGTACCCGAAAGACGTACAGAGAGACAGAAGACCGACAGTGAAGTCTCAGTAATAGCATCCCGTTTTTAGCCTCTGGGTATGGAACCCTAATAAACGAACTAATGGTTGGCCCTCCAGAGTTAGCATGCATAGTGTGTATGAAAGAGTTTCGTGTGTTCGCTCGTTGGAAGCTTTCATTGAATTATTCGCGTCCGTGCGGCGGTGGCGCCCTCTATACAGTGTTGTTCGTGCGGAAACTCGGAGGTTTCTAATTAAACCTCCTCTTTTATTACAAAACGAGCCCTCGTCTATCCCCCTTCCCTCTCCGCTCCTTCAAAGGTCCTGAAAATAAAGAGACTCAAAGCAAAACATAGCCATCATTCCAACTGGCGATCGAGCATCGAATAAACACCTAATTTGTCAGATCAAATATGTATTAAGATTATGCATAAAAAAGTTAACATCTAAAACTTGAGTTTTTACCCGACTACAGCAAAGCAAAAAGGAGGGTTATGGTTTTGACCGGTATGTATTTAAATCCTCTGTTTAATATGCTGATATCATTGGAAATTACAGTTATTTAGAATTTATTACTTTTACTGACCTTTTGTCTTGCATGGGAAATCTTGTTCTTTTTATGAAAAGATTGATATGAATTGTCATCGATATCACTATATTCAACCATGCATTATCTACTTTGGCTCTAGACTAGACTTGCCCTGAAACAAACAACGCGGAAGGGAATTTGAGACCTTTGAAATAGTGTGCACCTAGCTACCTATGCTATACCGCTATTCTCAATTCTGATTCCTGTAATAATGAGCACATTACAGCAATACCGCCGTTTGCGCCGCTCGTTCGCGGCTGATCCGAAAATTATGACGTCATCAACGCCGGCATACCATCTGCCACTGAAATTACACCATTAGCACCCCTTAGCGTCACCAGGGGGCGTCTAAGTAGAATCGGATAGAAGCTCTAATAGTACGAGCTATTACTGTGCGCTAACATACCTGAAGTCGCATAAAGCGTAAGACAAGCGACATAAGCGAGAAATTGTGTGAGGATAATAAAACTCGTGAAACGGGGAACAGATGCTAGAAATGCATTATTTGAACCACCATTCCGATGCTATGATCAATTTGAGTAACACGCTGGTGTTACCTATTATATCCTCATTGAATTTGAGATACCTCTTATTAGCCATAGTTGGTTCTAGGGCAATATCAGATAACTTCAGGCTTGATTGTTGATTGGCAATTCCAATGGTATGGTTGGAAGAGTTGAAGCATTTCGACAAAAAATAAGGAGTGTAATCCTTCTCACTGCTAGTACAGGTACGACTTCTTCTTAACTTTTTATTACAAAGTTAATATCAATATTTATTGTATTGAGTATATTTTTATTCCTCTTCTTATGTATTTCATAGATGGATTGGATTACCCAAACTTACATTTTAGTAATGAACTGCTAGTTGCACTAGCTGTGCTTCTACACGTTTTTCCATGGGAAGAAGTGATTTCCCGGCATGTGATATACAAACGTTCTTCTTGAATGACTCCACTTATTAAAAACCGCATCAAAATCCGTAGCGTGGTAGGTTTCGACGACCATTACAGACAAACAGAGAGAAAGCGACTTAATTTTGTACAGTGTATTGATAGATAGATTATTTCCTCTTGAGTGGTTTATGGAAGCGAGTCCGCGGAAGCGCTCGCCTCGTCACATCGAGATAACCACGAGCGGAACAAGCGAGCGGAATAATCTGAAAAGCGGTGAATAATACCTACTAATTAGGGCACTAGCGGCGATATCTCGAACGGTGGCTCCATTGTTCCCGGCTCCTTACAAAGACGAGTGTTTAGCGAATTGCGAACTAAATGTTGATTAATATTAATTCGCCGATGAAAATGAACCTGCCTCAGTGGTGTAGCGGTGTGAGCGTCGCTCTCAATCCGGAGATCTCTGATTTAACTTCTATATAAAATTTGGTATTTGTCAATAAGATTGTTCCTAGTTAGGATAACTAATGAATCTGATTATCCATAAAGATGGTTGTATATGCTTTGATTTGCGGATGATGCCGTAGGTCCCGGCCCGATTGTTATGTGATGTCGTAGATGGCTCGGTTGGACATGCTACCACAAGTCTAGATTTGTAGATAAAACCAGGAGAGCAATTCTGAAACGAGCGATCGCAAAATATGACGAAAATATTTAGGTACCTACTTACTTTAAATGATTTGCCGAAAAAGCCGCAAGTATCGAATTGCTTACGAAAGATTACATTCAAGTATCTATCTGGAAGTAATTATGAGTAACATAAATATTTTGCTATCTTTCTGAAGAGGAATTAGCAGAGGTTTTTGACCTTTTTTGACTGATACCGCAGCGGAAACTTGAAGAATGTAGAGGTGTCCCAATAAATAAAAAATATCATATTATTACCACATACCAGATTAGTTTAGAGTCGGCGTAAAATATACAGGCCCATGAAACTGAACAAGATTTTTCAAGGAAATATAATAAAAATAACTTTGGACCTCCCATACAAAATGTACTAGCCAACTGGTCAGGTTGTGTGTGAAGTCCAAAAATTGCTTTCATATTTAGACCTATGTACCTTGGGGAAAGTTGTTCAGTTTCATGGGTTGGTTCACCCCTTGAAAGGAAGTTAGTATTTTTCTTAACACTCTCTAACAAAAAAGTAGCTATGCGAGGTAAAACTTCAGTAAAACTACGGGGCGGAAAGCTGGAGTCTTACAATTTGTTTAAGGTCGCATCTTCCAACATTATCTCTTGTTTGCGGGAGTGAAATATATCTGGAGATTTGCCCGAAGACGAATGTGCACTGGCTTTGTTTGTGGCGAAATCATAAAAATGTAAGATGATAGTCGCCACATGATTTATTTTAAAGCCGGACAACGCAGCGAAAGCCTTTTCTGTCTTTATAGCACGTCCTTAGTTAGTTCTACTCTACAACTGAGGATATTAATAGTGCTTTATACTACGCGAAGTATTATAAGGCCAGTTTACTATAAAAAAGGGATCAAAACGTGCCAAATTTTAGTGCATAAAGGGCAATATTTGTATCAACAACAATTTTTGTTATTATAGCATAGAAACTTAAAGAAGTATACCTCTGTCATCATATTTTTGGAGAGTTTTTAGTAGGGAAGCATTACATGATGGTTAGTAAGGGTGGGAAAAATACAGTGTAAACCCGATGAGGATGAACTTGTGATTCGTATGCATAGGAGGTAACCCGAGTCTTTTTGATAGCTCATAGAAAAATATTACCGTGCATAAAGAATCATTTTAACAACTTATTCCTAGCTTCCTGGCCCGATTATAATAAACACCAACCATATGTTTATTTGCCGCCATTTACAATTTGCATAATGTTTAATTATACCTCGCGGGGGGCGGCAGTGTTAGGGCGATCTTCAAGTCGCCGCGTGGCGCCCCGGGGCACCGAGGGGGCGCCTAACTTTATTTGCCAGGTGTGCGATTCGTGCTATAGAATGCGGGGAGTGCCCCGCGGCTAGCGTTTTACATAACAACACATTAGCTTATGCAGTTCTTGTTGAAAAGCTTCTTGAGAATCTTATGAAATAAAATTCCGCGATACTGTGAACATAAAAACTTATAATTTGTTTTGATTGAACAAAAGTAGAGCAAATATAAAAAATAATTAAGTGAATCGAATCTCTTTGTCCACCCTGTATCGTGGGTTTAGAGGGATGAGTAATACTAATGAGTGAAACGACCATTCGGTATCATGTCAGATGTATTACTGATTGATGTCCTAATACAATGGAGCATCTAACTTACTACCTATCTACATAATATCTAGCGCCTACTACACACCTCACCTTCGGCGATAGAGAAAAAAAATGATTAATTATATATCATTTTTTTTTAAGTTAGGCAAATTAACTCTACGAATTGATTACAAAAAAATTACAATTAGATTTTATGGCATCTAATTTTCTACTAATTGGTTATAAGTAATTCTCAGAATCTTTTCTATAAAGTAATAAAAATTATCAATTAGAAAATTGATTACACTAAGTACTCTTACTGCAAACATAATATTCAACTTTTTTTTTTAAGTATATATTGTTATTTATTATTATAATTTCCTAACAAACATAATATTTTCATGACCTGCGCAGGTACATTCATTCTAATTAAGTTGTATATAATTTCGTATTACTTTTATGCACTATTACTATCTTATTATTCTTTTTTATCTTAACATTGGAGTCTAAATCCTCGATAACAGTAAATGGACCATCATACAATTGATCTAATTTACTGTCTGTCTCATTCTTGATTAGTATAAGATCATTTGGCATGTAGACAATAGGGTTGACATATTTGTCATAATTTGCCTTTCTTTTTTCCTTTCTACGAATCAGGTTATCTCTTGCATCTCTATGTACAACCTGCAATCGGTACTTTAACTCTAAAGCATAGTTATCCGGATTGTAAAGCGGTTCTACTTCGTTACATAAATTACTGGGTACATCACATGTTCTACCAAATACTAGTTCAAAGGGGGTATAATTAGTTTCAGTGTGTACAGTATTATTATAACTGAAACTCCAAAAAGGCAACCAATAACTCCATGTGTCCTGACGGTTTTCACAGTAAGTTCGCAAAAATGCAGCCATGTGTTTGTGAGAGTTTTCGAGTGCACCTATTGATTGATGATGATAAGGAGTGGATGTTAATTTTTCTATTTGCAATAATTTACATACTTCAGTCATTCGGAACCTTTATCGGTAGCAATTTTCACTGGTATTCCGAAACGTAGTATGAAGTTATTGACAAAGGATTTTGCAATTGTAACTGTTTCTTTATTTTTTAACGGATATACCTGTAAAAACTTGCTCAACTCGCATTGCAGAGTCAGCACATAGCAGTATCCTTCCTCATCACGCGGTAACGGACCAACTACGTCCAAGAACACTTTTTGTAACGAATATAAAATAAGTAAAGTATGCATACTTAAAAAAGAAAATAATGAAAGTATTATGAAAGAAATATGTAATGAAGTAAAAAATCGACAAGTGTGGACCGGTCCGCAAATTTGTATATTAAGAGGAATAAAAAGAATCACAGATGAAGACGAAAAAATTATGATTTTAAAAGATTACCACATGCTACCGACTAGCGGACATGTTGGAATCAGAAGAATGATTAATAATATTCTTCTTCTTCTTCCTCAGCCTTCCTCCTAAGCAGAGACTTCCTCATCTCGGCCAAACTTATTTCACGTCGAACCCATTTCGCTTGAGACTTCTTGTACCAGCGATGCAAGGCAGCCATTATGACGATAGCCAACACGACGAGTATGGTCCCCAGAAGTATGTTGGTGGTGCTCACACTGAAGTGAAGGTCGCTAACTGAGGCCCCTGCTGAATTTGCAGCTCCGTTTTGAGCTATTATAATTTCTTCTTTCTTTTCTGGCTTTGATTGTTCTTTTCCCATTTTGGCGATATTTTGATGAAAAGGAAGCATAAAAGAACAAAAATTACAAGTAGCACCAAACTTTCACTGAAGTTACTTTTAGGTTTTCACGAAACACCATTTCTCAACTATTGGTTACAGTTATTCACGAACTCGTCACTTAGATTAAGACCACCGACGACGGCGCGGCGCGTAACGCGATCATCTCTCCAAAAATGGCAGCGGTCGCCATATCGTGGGTTTAGAGGGATGAGTAATACTAATGAGTGAAACGACCATTCGGTATCATGTCAGATGTATTACTGATTGATGTCCTAATACAATGGAGCATCTAACTTACTACCTATCTACATAATATCTAACGCCTACTACACACCTCACCTGTAGATAACACTCCTCATGTAAAAAACTACATACCCCGCAAGGTATAAAGGCGTGATATGTATGTGTGTGCGTACAAAGCTAATGAGCGGATTGTCAACTAATACGTCCATTAGGTAAATATCATTACAACAGCGAGTTGAACAGAATATCCTTTTTTTAGTAAGATAAATAAATAATTACATACTCAAAGGCAGCAAAGGCAGTTTCGGAAAAAATGTTACTGTAGAAACGCTACTTCCCACATACCTAAATACACAGGTCGGTCTAGTTTGGTAAATAATACCTCGTAAATTAAAATACGATTGCACAAATATTTGCCGCATTAAACGTTTTAATTATGAAAATAAATTCTTATCAAATAAACGATAATAACTAAAGATTATTATAAAATGAAACTGTTCGTATAATATAAATATCATTTACTACTAATCATTTGAATAATATTTTGAATAAACACCTGTGTGCAAATACCCGCACGTAATAAATGCAAAGTTTAAAATGGCCTGAATAGTCAATGAACTAGTTAATATTTCAGCCTTTATATTGCTTTTTTACCTTCAAATATTAACCCCTAACTGAGAAAGGAAAATGCAAAAGCAGTAACGTACAGAATGAAACGTATAATAATGTTAACTTTACGACGCAGTTGACCGCGGATAAAGCAGATGAAAGCTGAAACAAAAGAGCCCATAAAAAGTGAAGGTAAACAAACAAAACAACGTGAAACAACGCCATTTAAATTGTTTAGGGTATTTTTGAGTGGTAGAGCGTAGCGCGCGGGGTTACGCTGCTCGTCCACCTGAGAACGGACCGGGGTAGCAGGTAAAAGTTCTAGTAATTCAGTCTTAAATATATAAGTGATACTTGCCTTGCATTTTTCTTCACGATGTGTGTGTACTATGGACATGTATTGATGTTATAATTTATTCTAATTATAAATTTTAAATAAACCAATAGAATCACAGTTCATTTTCTAAGCCTCGTTTAGCACAACCAAGGTCCACCAACCAGATGAAAGGGGCTAAATGAAGGTCTATTTAATAAAAAAGAAGCAAGTAATGGTGGACAGAAGACCGTGTTGCTCGAAGCAAGTAACCCTTTATGAAGTTTGCAACGATTTGATGAACATACATTTAGTAGCTCTGCGATGCGAGACATCTCGCCCTAGATTTCTACAGCACATACTCTACATCTTCGTTCGACATATTTTCTTCAGCTTCGGTGGAAACTCAGCCTTACGTCGGGGTGCGGGGCGCGGGGCGCGGGGGAGGTCCCGTGCGGCGCAACTTCCAGCCCGCGCCCAGAGGTGAGGCGTTTTTAAACGACTGCCCAAGAACAAAAGTTATAAACGACAAGCGAATTCGAAAGCTTTATGAGCCCGAGAGGGGCCAAGTGCAGTTTTGTCATAATTTATGGCCCGTTTAAAGAGGAAATATCTTCTTTTAGCCATTCCAATGAAAAGTTAGCAAAGGCACTGTCCAAGTAGCGAAGTGAGACCTGTAGTAAGCGTAGACTTCGTTTTACAACATTCAATCACTTTGAATTGTTAAAAGGTATATTATTAATTAAACTGCTTATTTATAAAAACATTTATTGCATACAAAAACATCAGGACAAATATAAAAGGACACAACAGGAACTACATATTTATAGAAAAAGAATATAACCGTGTCTATGGCTAACGAGCGTGGATTCGCCAATGTTAACCATAGATTATATACGCGTCGGATTAGGAAGTACGGTTAGTTGAATTTTTGAAATATTTGGCAGATATAAAGAGTATTTCACGTGCGCCTCATGACAAGACAACACATCATGGCAGAAAAAGACACGACACGACGCGCCACACCGCGACACGCCTCGCTGAAACTAACTCGAGCAACTTTCCTAACTTTTCAGTTTATTTTTTTCAACTTCAAGCTTTCCAAGCAGCAGGTGAACAAGCTTGCATCTTATTATAAGTAGAACAAGTTTTAAAAACTCCTGACTCCTGGCATGGTTAAATTTTTTAATGAGCAGACAGTGTCTATAGATGTATTCATGATAAAAGATGGCTAGGGATTAATCCAGGAGGGCTGTCCAGCAGTGATTTCTTGCATACATCACCGTTACAATGCCCTTGCCAATATATCTGTTTGGGTGCATGTCTTTTTCATTTAATTTCAGTACCTTAGATAGATTATGTTCACCGGACATTCTGAAAGTAGGTACCTATTCATTCGTTGTCAATAAGTATTTTTGTTGCCTGTTGAATGTCTCACTGATGGGCAGAGGCTTGGTCCCTTTTTAGTGCGACTCTCGGTCCTGGGCTTCCGATTGCGCCAGCTCTGGAGAAATAAAAGTTATAAAGTTAAAATCTGACTTTAAAAATCTTGTATCGGTGAATATTCAAATATTCATGGCTTTAGCAGCTAGCTCGGAATATGTTTATTTGAATCGGACAAACTTGGAGCGCGAACTTGTCGACACAACTTTCACAACTCTTCCGAACCTGTCAGATCAATTCCCAACTCTATGTGCAGGTAATACAGGCTAACGCGAGGCTGAACGAAGTCAGTGGAATCGTAAACCTTCGAGGTGCGATAAATAAAATAGTTGCTGGTGGAAAGTTAGCGCAAGTAGCCAGAGAAAGTTTCCCGCGCCTTCCCTCACGTCGACTGCCCGTTTCTACCGCGTATTGCACACGCATCGGACCACCGGGCGGTTCGAAGATGTGGCGACCTATTAGTTTCCGATACCTTTAATGGAATTTTGCAGATCCGACCAAACAACAAAGACAATGCAGGGATTCGGCTACAGTCTCATGCTCATGTTGCATTTACGTTGTTGGCCTACCTATTTAGACTTTATAACCTTTCCATAATTATGATTATTACTTTTACTATGTGATATGGCCACATTCGGTTGCGTTCCGTGGGCTAGCACTATCTTCTTGATCAGCGCTTACTTTGCTGCTCTAATCAATGCTTGCATTTTCTGACGCTTCTTTGATCGGATAGCAGTTTAAAAGAGACATTTAGAGGTCAAAAAATCCCTCTTTCTGAACTCTAAAATTATTTTTCCTCTCGCTTCGTTAGCTGGTAACTCGCCGCTCAGTAATTCCCGATATTCCCGGGCACAATCGAACGCCGCGTCAAAGTTGCAGGCCGTGGCTTATCTTTTGATTTATTTTCGGGAAACTTTATGAATTTTTCGATTCGAATGCGGGGTAGTTTTTCACTTATTTTAATCAAAAAACATGTTTGGTAAACTATAAACATATCAAGTTTCAAGAGAAACGTATAGCGAGCGAGCCTTCACAATAATGATCAGATAAGAAATATATGATTAACTTCTGATCTCGATACATAAAATGTTTATTTCGGCGGCAAGCAATCGCAAGTTAATCTGATATCGTAATGCACAATCAAGAATTGATCATCTTCAGTCGAGATAGGTATAAGCTAAGGGTATAAGGGATGCGTTCCCTCGAGATTGCGAATAAATGAACGAAAACATGATTTTGTGCGTCTGGTGATGAGTATTTCTGAACGGTGGTATTCAACTTTTCGAGTCGTTCATTGAACCGATATTCGAGGTCTTTGTTGGACTGTCAGATTATTTATTAGCCGCTTGGTGCGCAAATAAGCTTATGGATAATTTGTATGCTAGGAACTCGATCACGAATACCTTTATAGGAATCTTTCGACTACAGTTTCCGATATAGTAATTCCTCTTCAGCAAACAAATCTAGCACCTCAAGTTGAGTCGGGTCAAAGTGTCGCCGCGAAGTCCGCGGTCTGCGGGGTGGGGGCCAGCCGGGCCGCGGGGGGGGTCTCGTGGGAACGCTCTGAAGTTAATGTTTGTTGGACGGCTCCACCTGCCCGCCTGTCTGAGGTTAAACTAGTCGCTTTGCTGTGACAACACCTTTAGTAATAGGACAGTCAACTGCTTGTGCACATCTAAGGTGAAAGTCCATTGTTCTTACATCACTCCATAGCATAAAGCAAAGTCGCTTCACGCGTGTGTCCCTATGTCTGTTTGAATGCTTAGTTCTTTAAAACTACACAACGGTTTTTGATGCAGTTTTTTATAATAGATACGAAAAGTGGCTTAAGAGGAGAATTGATACAGGATGTAAAACATTAGCTGCAAATACTTTAAAGGGTGAAACAGCCTATGAAACTGAACAACTCCAAGGAACATAGGACGAAATGTAAAAACAATTTGGACCTCTCATTTAAAATTACCAACCGACCAAGTCAATTTGTATGAGTACAAAAAATATCATATTTCGACCTATGTTTTTGGGGAAAGTTGTTCACTCCTTAAAATATTTGCAGCAAATATTTTTTACACCTTATATATCTACATATATACATGTTTATAGCATTAAACATATACATGTTTAATGCTTTAATCATCACAATAATTCTGCTGCTTATCTTGATCATCTGAGGAGAAGAAAAACAGACAGATGGACTTGTCGTACGTTTGCATTTGCTAGCGAGGATTGTGTTATAATCTGTACATTGCAATGATTTGTGAACTCACTAATCTGATTCATACGGCGAGGTGCGGCGCATAATCCATGCGCAGTTATGTCCACTTTGAGCTTCATTTCACTGAACACTTTGCATAATGTTGAAACATTTCAGAGTGACTAGTTAGACAGACATTAGCATTAGTCTTTATTTGCAGGAACACAATTTTTTATTTTTCGCATGCGAAAGTCTGATAATAATTATGCTTGTTTTACATGATTTGCTTTTATACATACACACATACCCCTGAAATTGTGATATGAGTTGTTAGACCAGGATATAAATTTTCTGAAACTTTCGTTTTCGTTTCATACGAAAATCTTCTACCTATTATGCCTGTTTTACTTTACTTACCAATTCTCACTTACTCTTAAAAATTCACACACATTTTTAACTATAAAAACATAAAGAAAAAGAAATTTAAAAACGTGTGGCTAGACCAGCCGTTTGGGACTTTCGTGCATGGAACAAAAAACGAACGTTTCAAAAATCGCACTTTCAAAAATTAAGCTCTAGAATCGCAAACCAGTTGCACTGATATCGTTGTGGGCACCTATTATGAAAACATTCAAACAGCATTTCTGAAATTATAATAAGTAGAAAACTCCGTTTAGCAATTTTGCTCCTTTCCCGGTTTAGGTACAGGGCGTTTTTACGCAGTAGAAAGCAGCTTATTGTTAAAACAATTTTGGTAGTTTTAGAGATTATCTTTTAAATACAGAATTTACATTATTTTATTTAAACCGGGTATTTCAGTTATCAGTCATCACTCTTATTTACTAATCCTATATGTATATTGGAATATACGTATTATGTGTATCTAAGGCCTTTCTTACACTTAACGCACAACGCACCGCTAAAATAACGCTCCGCTAACGTATACGGCCAGCCAGATCCACACTGGAAACGTCACTTCCCATACTAAAACCGCTCTCGATGCAGGTCTACCGCACAACCGCTGCATTGCTTTTCAGACGCATCCGCTAGCGCTGCGTCGTGCGCTTTGACTGCGTTATTTTAGCATCCGTTCGATAGACGTCGGAAGTGCGCTGGTTTGTGCGTTAAGTGTGAAACAGGCCTAACCTAGCACCTACCAATGCCTCCACGTGCAGTGAATATCGTTGGTTAGATTTTTAAAGGTTGTAATGGCGCGAGAGGGCCACTATCGGGGCCGTTAATCCTGGCTGAAAGCGCCCTCCAACGTACCTCCGCGCCTCCACGCCGCTGCCTCTAAAGGTGGATCTACATACCTACCTACATATACCATTTACAATACAGACATGAATATATTACACATACACACATAATATAAAGCAAAGTCGCTTTTCGCGTCTGTCCCTATGTCTGTATTTGTGTAAATGAAATAAAACTACCCAACGAATTTTGATGATGCTTTTTAATAGATAGATAGATATATAACACTTGCCGGGAAAATAATTTGTTCCTACGGGAAAATGAGTGAGCCGCAGCTACTGGGCGGGCCATTAGTACTAATTTCTTTTTTATTACATTTAATTGAATGGAATAGGAAGGATTGTACTCCAAATGTTGGTTGATTTTGGAAGAGTTTAATATAGGAGAGCCTTTTTTTAACCTCGGGTTGTTTAAATATGACACGCGCCTAGATTAAGGATTTGCGAATGTTAGGTATTTACATAAATATTATATCTGCAGTTTAGTTCCAACTTTAGACTATTCTATCCTTGCACTTAGTTGTGTGTGCGCTCACCCTAACTCCGTCTCAGTTCTCTCACCTGGCGTGATTTACTAGTCTTATTACAGGAATACGACTCTGCTCTCATACTCTGCCACGGTTCATAAATTTTTGTTGTCAGCGCCGCCAACTTTATACTAGCAACCATTTTTTTATAGAGCTCGTGTGTTTTATAGGGTAAAGGTCTTAGATTGGTTGGGACATCGAGTTAATGAACTAAACGCTATACAGCTGCATCTGGGAAGGTTTTTAGCTTTATGAAGTTTAGTGAGGTAGAGTGTTAAGTTAAGTTAACGAAGTTACAGTTTTGCATTTTCGATACACTCTTGATTAAGTAAGTAATTACTTATACGCAGTAAAATTACTATTTAAGAAGTAAGGCAGATGATAAAATCAAACGTCCTCGACGAATCGTCTGAAGATATCAATTTCAAACCGCGCTAAAACGGTCTGTAACTAGGAAAATTAAAGCAGAAAAGTTTATCGAAACTGGATTTTTCCAATTTCTGTAATCCAATAACAGCGAAGCTCCTACAGTCGAGGGTATCAGGTTCTTAATGGACGAAAAGTGTTTGTTTTCATTTCAATTATGATCCTATTTCATTTTTCGGCCTTGGTTATAATTTGTCTGTTGTTAAGCTTCAGTGAAGGAGGCCGTCTGAGTACCTACTTATCAAATGGTAGAAAGAATATTTCTTAAAATGTTTTCAAAGGAGCTAGTTTAATTAGGTATCTTTTTAAAGTGTTGGTAGGTGCTGATAAGACTTCTGCGTAAACGACAAATTAATATGAGTGCGGTGCCGTACATTGCGTGCCTCACTTATCGTCGTGGCCTACCTCTCCTTTCACCTGCACTCAAGATGACCTAGAGCTATTGATGTGGCCAGGTTTTGGGCACTAAATTAAAAGTTTTTTTGCCATTGGCACGACAAGAAGAACAAGTTATCGTATCCAATAATTAGTAGACTAAGTAACTTAGCGCCAGGGATATCGTATTTTCTAATGGGCAATTAGGTTTTGAAATCGGTCCTATACTTTTAGATTTTACTTCTCTTTCTAAAGTTACATTAGAAGACAACGGCAGTGGAGGAAGGTTTTATACCATCACGGTCCCTTTTTCCCGGTGGGCTCTGTGGCTAAGGGCGGATAATTATCCCTTATGAGCAGGCAGATCGCCCTTTGGCCCGCTAATTGAATTCACCATTCCCTTTATGTCGCATGGAGCACGTGCTGGGACCTAACTAGCTGTCCATGTTAAGCTTTTATTTGACATTTTAATAAGCAACTAGAGGTTTTCCTGTCAATAGCACCCGATGATAATATGTAGTATTCCTGTGGGATCCGACATGAAGGCATATAAACTTCTAAACTTCCTCTTGAATCACTCTGTCTAATACAAAAAGGATCGAAAATTGCGTGGTTTGGGAAGAGTTAAGTAGCGATTTGGTAGGAATAGCGTGTTGGTAGAAATTCTGGTGCCGCGTGATGTCAGCTTTATAATAACAACCCCACCTTGTTTCTATCAACTACTAGTGACATGTGAATAGGTATCAGATGAATCCCACCAGGCAACAGTGAGACACTGCGTTCGATAATCCATCTGCGGGATACTGCAAACAACAAGGTATAAGAGGAGAGTCATGTCCAGCAGTGGCCTTTTGTATCCCTTGATGAGATGATGTAACATTACTCCCTCTGTCGAGGCCTAGCTGATTGTGTGTGGGCGAGGTTTGTTAAGCTTTACACACACAACTAAACTATACACGCTTCAGACGGCTCAGGAATACAGCGAAAAACCGCAACAGTACCGCCGCCGGAAGATCTGTATCTCGCAGTTTCATTCAATAAACATGAGGCTCGTTCACGTAACACAATAACAACTAAGTATGGGAGAAATTATTTTGAGTAAGAATATGGAAGGCTCATACATAATGTATGCCGCGTGTCATATGAGGCGGTTTGCGTCTGTTGCCGTGAGCGCTGATAGTAGCGAGCCTATTGTATTTTAGTAGGTCTGAAGAGTAGCTATGGTTAGTATTCTTTGCCTGAAACCTGGTTATGGTGTACTTACTGATAGATCTGGGTTTCGTTAAGTTATAGGCAAGTATTTACAGAGATCTCTTATTTTCTATATGACCGCAAGATAAGTTCATTATAAACATATATATTTGGAAAGGACTATAGTTTATCTATATCTATTTAGTCTGTTCATAACCGTCTAATCAAAGAAGAATAAAAATTAACATCTGTCTTGGACTAACAGATTTATTTGTATTTGGTATTCTTCTTCATCAAATCGGCTGGTTTTAGCCTAAATTGAATTTCCGCTCTTCAAATGAGAGGCTCAGTAACTTTGATTGGTGTTTTATAAACCTGTATTGAAGTGTTTCAATAAGCTTCAGCGTAAATACCGGGAAGATTTAAAATTGTTCACAAACAGATAATCCCGCGCTCGGCATATTTCCCGCTCGATGGCCGCTCAATGCTCCATCCATGTAGGGTGTGTGTAGCGGTCGTACACCACCACCGTGTACCTACTATACTAGTCTATGCACAGAGTTAAAGAAAGGTCCTTTCTGATATCTATGAGTCTGTGACTGATGTAGCTTTGACAAGAATTTTGTACAATAAGTTGTTTTGATGATTGTGTTGCTGCATCAATTCAGTACATAGTATAAAATTAAGTCGCTTTTCACGTTTCTGTCCGTCTGTCATGGATACGGTCGGTATCCAACCGATTTATATGCTCTATTTGTGTGAGGGAGCGATAAATCATACCGGGAAAACATTTCATGAGTTGCAGTGGGTGAAACCGCTGACCGGCAGCTACTTACTTAAAAGCTCTCGTCAATCAATTGATGGCGTTTTGGCATTCCTGTCAGTCAATTGATGTTTCATTCAAGGTCTAAATTTTCCAAGCGGTTTTGAAAAGACATTAAACGTTGGTTTAAGTAGAATAGGAACAAACAGGTTTATAACTGGTACGCCGACCCTATTTGTGTAGTTCGTTTGATTTTAAATGGATTCCCCGGATTACCCCCGTTACAGTATTTACAAAGCTACACATTTGCATTTTGCAGTTTGATTAAGGACTGAAACTAACGGCTCGCAAAAAGCCGGGTTATTGCTAACGTTTTTTTTTGTATTCACTATTTTGCACATTTCTCTATACGATTACTTGCTACGTTATTTGAAAGCATGAAAAATACATAATAATAATCTTCGAAATAGTGATATCAGCCCATTAAACTCGAGAAAGTAAAGTATGCTTGATCTGATAGCGGCTTAGAATAGCATCACCACATTTCTTTTCTGTGGTCGTAAGATGCGACTAAGGGACTTGAGTGTTCCATGTGTATTACAGCTTTAGGCGATTGGCCGACAACCTGCCACTACAGGGATACACAAATCATCTGTAAAGACCTATATTTGTCAGGCGTGGCGACAGGCAGGCAGACTGCCTACCCCGCAAGTGTCATAGTGGCATGATATGTGTATGGATGTATGTACGCTGTATCTCATATTTTTCTGACAAAACGACCTGTTTAAGGCAATACGACTACTAGTGCCCCTTGAAATATTGCTGTGAAACCTTACGCAGAGTCAGGCAACAGCATTTTAATAGTGTTTATTTAATTGAATTTGCCATAAGCAATCAGGAGTAAATTGGCGTGGAATAGCAGCACTGAGAGGGGCGAGAGAGAGAGGGGTGCACTGTGACGGCACATAGTCGCTGAGGTTTGTATCGGCTCATGCCTCACTTTGGCCATAGTAGAGATAATCAACAGTATAATAGAGTCCCGACGCAAATCTGCTGCGATGCATTAGTCCTTGCAACAAATTGTTGCGAGTTTCTTGTAATCAAAGCGAGATTTAATCATTATGTAAGTAGCGAAGACTGATACGCTTGCTGTTTTAGTTTGGTGCAATGAGGTTTCTGCAGGTAACTTTAACCAATTGAAGGCGAAACAGGGTCATGAAGTGCTATTAAAAGTCAATGAAAAAAGTTTTCAAAGTTTACTTTCTCGGCCACTAAACTAAGGCCTCTATCACACTTCAGCGCTAGCACTGGGTCGTGCGTCGATAGCGGTTTTAGTATGGGGATTGACGTTTCTAGTATGGATCTGACAGGCACATACGTAAGCGCAGCACTATTTTTGCGCTGAAGTGTTGGAAAGGCCTAAGATGTTGTGCTTTCCTTCTCCCGTACTGTGGGCCGGGGCGGAGTAAGGGCGAGAAATAACTTTTTAAACCGTTTAGCACAAACTTGGTTGAACTCGGCACATGTCTGCCGAGATTCGCGCCGAACTCAGTTATGTAATGTTTCTTTTATTTGCCGTTTCAATCTAGAACCGATCGCTGTTTAGTGGGCTGTGTAACGACCTGCTCGTTCACGCGGAATAAGATTCCATTCGGGGCATTTAAAAGACTTTTGGCACTCTTAAGAAACAAACGCCGTTTTCGCAGATACAGATAAAAATCACGGCCTCTATTTCTTGAGGCGCAGGCAGAGTTCTAATGTCGTAAAAGTCTTTTCGACACATTTCAAAAATTGCTTCCGATTCTAAGCAAGCATTAAACGGTGATTTCCCTATTGCGTGAATAAATCTGTTGATTTATGGGTTAACTCAGCTAATAGGTTTGCTGATAAATTAGTCGCGGCAGCAGTAAATTGAAATCCTATTTAGCTAAACACTGACTACCAAAGTTCCAATGATGTGATTAATCATTGCGAATACAATCAGTTTATTTTACATATCCTTTTTTTCTGGAACCAAACTTGTGCCTGCCGACGACCTGTTTTCGCGTGTAAGAAAGATTGTATCCAATACAAGACATAAGTAATTCAGTAAGGGCCGACGATATCACGAAAACAGCGTTAGGAATCGCAACCAATCAGGTGCCCGCATTAAATATGCAGAGCCAATGACAATCCCCCGGGAGTTTGAATTGAGAATTTGGTGTGAACGGTAACGAGGAAGGCATTACTGCGCTAAGTGGCTCGAATTACTGGAATCTGTGATCGGATCGGGTAAACGAGCCGGCGAGCCTCACCACTCGTAAAGATGGAAGAATGAGAGCTGGTCTGTAATCAGCATAGCACCTTAAAAAGGTTCTTGGCCAGGTGAGAACTTGGCGTCCATGGCCGCTCATTACAGGGCATCCTTAACGCATGCGTCTGTCAGATGCAATTTCAAATGGTCCATGCAAAACACGATGCTTACGGAGTAGCAACGCCAAAACTTGCGTTGGCTTCTGTGTCTTACATTTCTTATGGTAGAATGGATGTCAGGTGTACGTTTCGCCAGATTTGTGTCAAGGGTCAGATAAGTTCCTTAAACTAGTGACTTTGAATGCATAACATCCTCATCAGCTGACACGTTTTAGTAGGATATTCCCAAAACAGATTATCGTTGGGGCAGAAAGTTCTGGAGAAGCTGCTTCGCATCAAAAAGTAGCTACGTCATTTTTTAATAGAACTTCTGACCACTGCAATCCTGTCAGTCTCAAATCATCGTCATATCAGACGAGCTTCGCCAAGACAAGGCCTATAGTATATTTAGGGCAGTCCATTCAAAAGTGAAGTCATTGTCTGTAGAAGACGGTGTAAGGGCAAAGGGCACTCTTCGTTTCGGTAGTTTTTCCGTCGCGTACCCGATTGGGAGTCGAGGTGCGTGCGTCTTTTGTTTTTACGAGCCTAATGAGCGCTCGCCACCGCTTCAGATACCTAAAGCGTTTACGCAGTTACCTGTGTCCAATAGGTATTATAAAAACTAAGGAAATTTTCACAAAAAAATGACATTGGTGTACTTCTTCTTCATCGAATCGCTGATGGTAACCTGGTTTATAATAAGACCTTGGTGTTGGTGTTGAAATCGTGTTTAAAAATTATCATTGTACAAAAATAACGAAGCACAAATCCAACACGGGTCTCTTTTTTATGGTCATCTTACGTGTTATCGGTATTACGTTACATGTGATCGGATTCATAAAGATATTCCCCAGCTGTTTACTCAACAACCCTCTACATCATGCTCATAGCCAACTTTATAGCTTGTATAGTAGTGGCTAACTGACAAATGGAGGCAAATTGGCGCGTAATGAGCACGCCCGCTGACACTGGTGCGTGCTAGCAAACGAGTTGCATACGAGATACGAGACTGGATGCAAACTAATTTGTAGCGAGTTGCATTGCATGACGTCACACTTTCACAGCCTGCAGTTTACACACAATGTTTACGAATTAAATTATCGTTTACAATTAGTTTGAAGTGGCCCACAGAGAATGCGCCAAAGGGAATATGTTCCCAGTATTGTTAGTACATTGCAGGTAGAACGACGTGTTCGTCTGGAGAGTGATGATTTCGTGTTCCGGAAGGCACGTTAAGCTGTCTGCTGCTGGTTGCTGTGTATAACCTAGATAGCGGTCATTAGAGACCTACTAGAAAAAGTAGTGTTTAAAAAAACCCTGACAACAGGGTTCCGGGTCGCTCGACTCAGTGTCCCACGATAGACGAAGGATTACCATTTTGTGCCACTCTAGATGGAGTGGCTACGATCGTCCCAAAAGAATTTCCCTTCAGTTTGTTTTCTCTGCTTTAATAAAACTGTTATCTTGTAGGCCCATATAGGGGGCCGGATTCTGTACAGTAGCTGCTTGTTGCACTATACAACTGTTGGTGTGAACAGATCTCTGCACCCTCGATCCGGACCCGGGCTGGGCCGGCGCGGTCCGAATGCTCGCCAGATTTATCGCCACGCTTAATTACAACTTTCAGTGTGCTGAGAGCTTGGATTGTGTGTCGCTGCAACACTAGAGCGATCTGCTGCCATAACTTGTGCCTGAACTATGTCTGTAAACGTAATATGGAGGGCAGTAAAACATTGAACATCTAAACTAATGAAAAGTTGCCTGAAAAAAGCAGTTTTTTCTTGTTATTTTTAATAATAATTATGTATTATCAGACTAAGCAGGACTTTTCCTACCACATTGAAAGCATTTAGGTTCTAGGGAGTGCTTGCCAAGTCTGATTGCTATGAGTTTCATAGTTTCATCGTGATTTCATTCATACTGTTCTGAAGATCTCAAAAATTTTCTCCATTATATACTACGGCTGTGTCGTCGATGTTCCACAAGAGTGGTTAAATCTCTTGTACACGTGTCCGCCGGGTCGGCGAGCGAGGTGAGTGACATCAGGAACTTTGCTCCCCTGTTTATGAGCTCGTAGTTTTGTTTGTTTTACTCAGTTTTAGTGTCTCGCCACGGACCCGCGGGGCAGATTTATACGCCCTTATTGCCCGTGTACCCGTGTCGCTACATGAATATGCAATTTCTTGTTTATTTGTGTCCCCGTGTTTTTCATTTTAAGTGGAGTAGGTGGGCCAGTACGTGGAATTTGTAGGTACAATGTTGCGAATGATATCCGGTGTAGGAAATTAAACAGGGTATAAAGGACCGGTCTCTGAATACTGATAGTGTGCATTCAGACCAAAAAAACTGAACAATTTTTCGTTAAAATATTTGAAGAAACTTCAGAAATTGTTTGACTTCCCATAAAAGGAGTAAATGCAGTCAGCTGGTCGGAGGTCGAAATATTTTTGTCGTGTCTTAGCATATTATATTCCTAGAGGAAAGTGGTTCAATTTTGTAGTTTGTACCCTATCAGTATTCGGAGACTCCTGATAATTATTCTAATAATATTTTTAAATACGAGTAAAATAAAATAAATAAACTGCCAAACCGTAAACTTGGGATATTAATTTGCGTAATGACGCATATCATACTAATACAAATTTAATGAAATCCGGAATATAAGACCCAGATAAGAGACGCAGTCTTTATTGCATGAAAACACATTTCAATGACCTTATCACCCAAATTGCAATCACCGACTTCACCAGACACGATAAGATATCCGATGATGTTGTTCCACAAACACAGATGGTATCGCCCGTCAGTAATGGCGGCTGTAGATTAGCAGATTACCTGTTAGTCGGTAGAACAACACAACGTCGAACAAACAAACAAACACGTCGATATCGTGCAGGCAGCTGTCGGCGCGACGGACAAACACATACAGTATCGAATTACATGAAGAAAATTGGTATTTTCTTTTCGATTTTTATCAGACAGATTTTGTGATACAAAATAGCTACAACTATTAGCGGCTTCTGGAGTAGCGTATTCAAGAGACCAACCTACCTACAGGGTGTTAGGGACAGCGTCCCGAATATTGATAGTGGAGGGAATTACGGATCGCTCCCATACTAAACCCATTTTTTTTTTGTGGAGCAATGAGCTTCATCTAATATGTTCCTTGAGTAATTCTAAGCATTTCTAGTCCGGGAGACAATAAAAAAGTTTAGTCTGGTCGGGGAGGGGGGGGTACAAAGATGGCCGCCACCCGTCATCTTAAAAAAAAGTCTTTTTTCGTTCCGGTGGCTACTATGGCAAGATTGGTATCATTTTCGTATAAACCAAAGACGTAAAATTCATTTCTGATATAAGGATTTTAAAATTCCATAGTAATATACAAATAAAACGTAAAAAGGTGAAAATTTAGGTTGCAGATTTTTGCTTTGAGAGCTAATAACTTTTGTATTGTAACAAAAAAATCCTAATAAAAAATACTATAATAAAGCGTAATTCATGCAGATTTTATAAATATATAGTTTATGCTATATCTTCATACAAAAAGATGCTGAAAAAAATTATAACCGCAGTGGTGTATGCGCGCGTACTCATGTCGCATTCGCGGAGGGAATTACGGATTTAACAATTGTTTTTTTTTGGCGCTATGAATTTCATCTTATATGTTCCTTGATTAATTCTAAACATTTCTAGTCCGGGAAATAATAAAAAAGTTCAGTCTGGTCAGGTAGAGGGGGGTACCAAGATGGCCGACACCCGTCATCTTAAAAAAAATCTTTACTTGTCTTGTTGGCTACTAGGGCAAGATTGGTATCATTTTCGTATAATCCAAAGACGTAAAATTCATTTCTGATATTAGGTTTTTAAAATTCCATAGTAATATTATCAATAAAACGTAAAAAAGGTTCTTAATTATTTAGGTTGCAGATTTTTGCTTTGAGAGCTCATAACTTTTGTATAGTGACAAAAATGTCCAAATAAAAAATACTGTAATAATGCGTAGTTTATGCAGATTTCGAGAATATTCACATGTAAATTAATTTATAACTAAATTAACAATAAATAAATTACTGCAACCCAGAAGGGTAACTTTACTTGCGTTAGGCGGAATTTATCTTTCAAAATGGTCGAGTAGGTTCATAATACTCGTGTATCTTATGTTAAAGTGATGATGATGATGATGATGATCTCTCCGACCGATTCCGGTCATGGCGACCACTTTGACTCCTAATCAGATCGGCGCTGCTGCGCCCGGAGATGGCTATTGTAGCCAATTTTGGCAGTAAACTCCCGTGCACAGTGTGGACACATGAGTTTGCCACTTACATAATTATAGTTAATGGCGACGGGTGGACGGGCCTTCAGCTCATCGCGCTTAGCGTCGAGGTCTGCTTTACGCCGTTCCTCAAACTCGCGGTCTTGCCTCTTAACCATCCCGCGCCATTCGGGGCGCTGTACTGCCAGACCCTCCCATTGAGTGGGCTCAATGTTGCATCTTTTCATGTGTCGTTTCTGAACATCTTTATATCTGAGGAGTTGTCCGCCATGCTTTCGCTTGCCCTCCTCTAGCTCAGAGTAAAAGATGCGCTTCGCCACTCTCTCCTCCGACATCCGGGATACATGACCGCACCACCGAAGCTGACGACGCATTAGATAGGCCTCAATGCCACCAACATTGGCTCGTCTCAGAACTTCGGTATTGCGCACTCGGTCGGACCATCTGATCTTCATGATGGTGCGAATGCATTTTAGGTGGAAGCGATCCAGAGTGCGTATGTGGTGACGATACATATACCAAGTCTCGGAGGAGTGTAGAAGGTTTGGCAGCACAATCGCCATATATACAAAGATTTTTGTGGCTAGCTTTAGGTCAGGCGAGCAGAAAACCTTGGAACACAACTTCCCAAATGCTGCAGCTGCAGCACTGATTCTGCTGTTAATCTCAGCATCAAGGTTACACTTAGATGTTATAGTGTTCCCCAGATAACGAAACTTATCAACCTGTTTCAGCATATCCTCATTAAGCATAATCACCAGTGTCTCGCGACCATGCGGGTCTAAGGACATCACTTCCGTCTTTTTGACACTGATCTTCAGGCCGAATTTACAGCATGCTTGGTGAAAAACGGACATTAGCTGTTGCAGGCCGTCTGGGGATTCTGCAAGAAAGCACAAGTCATCAGCATAGATGATCTCAGTAATCAATGCAAACGAGACTTTAGTGCGCGCCTTAAGTCTAGCCAGGTTAAAAAGACTGCCATCTGATGAAACGGATGCGGACTCCTTGGGAAACAGTATTTAGGACTTCTTTGACTACAACTGCAAAGTATAAGGCGAACAGTGTGGGCGCTAGAACACACCATTGTTTCACCCCACAGGTGACGGGGAAGAAATCAGACTGTTCACCGTCTACAGAGACGCAGTACTGCCAGTCGTCATGAAAATTTAAGAAAATTAAAGTGCACAGAATTATGCCTGTGTGCCGGAAACTGCGCTCATTAAATTAAATTATAATAATGTATAGAAAGTGCCACCTTGCCATCATCAAATGAATTATTAAGTAAGTAATACTTAAACATAGATACACGAGTATTATGAACCTACTCGACCATTTTGCAAGATAAATTCCACCTAACGCAAGTAAAGTTACCTTCTGGGTTGCAGTAATTTATTTATTTCACAATATTTTTACAATAGAACATTATTACATGTGAATATTCTCGAAATCTGCATAAACTACGCATTATTACAGTATTTTTTATTTGGACATTTTTGTCACTATACAAAAGTTATGAGCTCTCAAAGCAAAAATCTGAAACCTAAATAATTAAGAACCTTTTTTACGTTTTATTGATAATATTACTATGGAATTTTAAAAACCTAATATCAGAAATGAATTTTACGTCTTTGGATTATACGAAAATGATACCAATCTTGCCCTAGTAGCCAACAAGACAAGTAAAGATTTTTTTTAAAGATGACGGGTGTCGGCCATCTTGGTACCCCCCCTCCCCGACCAGACTGAACTTTTTTATTGTCTCCCGGACTAGAAATGTTTAGAATTACTCAAGGAACATTATAAGATGAAATTCATAGCGCCAAAAAAAAAAATAGTTAAATCCGTAATTCCCTCCGCGAATGCGACATGAGTACGCGCGCATACACCACTGCGGTCATAATTTTTTTTAGCATCTTGAAGCATCATGTATGAAGATGTAGCATAAACTATATATTTATATAGTCTGCATGAGTTACGCATTATTCTAATATTTTTTATTAGGAGTTTTTTGTTACTATACAAAAGTTATTAGCTCTCAAAGCAAAAATCTGCAACCTAAATTTTCACGTTTTTACGTTTTATTTGTAATATTACTATGGAATTTTAAAATCCTTATATCAGAAATGAATTCTACGTCTTTGGTTTATACGAAAATGATACCAATCTTGCCACAGTAGCCACCGGAACGAAAAAAGATTTTTTTAAAGATGACGGGTGGCGGCCATCTTTGTACCCCCCCCTCCCCGACCAGACCGAACTTTTTTATTGTCTCCCGGACTAGAAATGCTTAGAATTACTCAAGGAACATATAAGATGAAGCTCATTGCTCCATAAAAATTTTTTTAGTTAAATCCGTAATTCCCTCCACTATGATAGGGTGCTGGCCGATCATGAAACTTACCAACTTTCCCCTATGAACATATGTCAGGAAAGGACAAAAAATTTTCGACCTCCCATACAAAATCGCGATCAGCTGGCTGCATTTACTATGGGAAACCAAAATATTCTTGAAGTTTCCTGACATATGTTCCCAGGGGAAAGTTGTTCAGTTTCTTGGTCGGCTTGCACCCTGTCAGTATTCGGGACTCTGTCCCTTACACCCCGTATATTGGTTATGATGTATCAAGTGTATGGAAAACTAATAGGTTTCATATTAGGAAAAATTCAGGTGCTGCTTATTTTGAAAGATAGTGACATAAAACATCCCTACACCTACCCTAAATTATTGTTTTTTATTATGCGTTGTAGCAATTTGCTACGGCGTAGCGTAGAGAGTATTCGTTTAGAGAATTAGCTATACAGGAATCATCTTATCGACTGAAACTCACAGTATGTGATAAAATAGTTGCGACTGTATACAATACTCAACTATTATAAAGTTACGAGTTAATTAAGCTGGATAAGCCTCTTTCGGGGCGCGTACGCGAAATTCGGCGGTAGCGGCGCGATGGCTGGCCACGAGCGGTCGCTCAATGAGACCCGCACCCCTGCGCGTCTGGCGAACATTACTTTACTGTTTGTGGCGTACAATTAGTGATGTGCCGTGGGGAATATTCCTATTTCCAGTATTTTACTACCGGGAATATTCCCAGTATTTTCCCAATGTGCCCGGGAATATTCCCTTAGCGGGAACATTCAGTATGTATGATTGTCTTGTTTAAACTTTGAAAAAAGACATCATTTATATGTCTGTAAGTATTCTATTATATTACTAGCTGTCCGCCCCGCGGTTTCACCCGCAACTTAGTGAAACTTCTAATAAATAAAGTAATACTTTATTGGTAAAAAATGAGATTCACCAAACGAATATGGTAAATAAAAGGATTTAAATAGAAACGTCGGTACGAAAAAAATCCTTGTCATTGTGGTGTTTGTTAGATTTTGACGATGGCTTGGAAAATAAAACAGGTCAAAACTTAGAACACTTCCACAACAGATGAAATTTATTGGACCTTTTCTAGGATTCCTATTATTTTTATATTCCGTCGATGCTAGCTGCTGGTTTCACTTTTTCTCTGAGGGGGCCAAGCCACACTCAACCCCCGTGTCGGCACCGGATAAGCTTCCGTAAACTCCTGTGTCGCGGGTTGCAGCTGGTGTCGATTTGCAATCAAATGTTTGCTTTCTCTTTTTCTCTGAGGAGGGCAAGCCCCCCTCAACCCCCCATGTCGACGCTGGGTAAGCTTCTTTAAACCCTCGTGTCGCAGCTAAATAAATCTGAACACGTGGGACACGCAAATTTTCAGCGGACAACGTTAGAAAAATCCGCCCATAAACCATAGAATAACCTCATTCATGTTCATAATACATTTTCGTCCAGTATTTTACTTATATTTATTTTGTGACCGGAAATGGCTCGCTGGTTGTCAAAATATTACGTGTCTCAATTTTTATCTTTGTAAAATGAATTAAATCAACATCTTGTTGAAACACATTTTATACGGAGTATGTATTGTGACGCTGGTTGTCAAAATATTACGTGTATAAATTTTTGATGATCTTGTTAAAACATCTTAACTGGGATATCATATTTATATGTAAAGGTTTTAATTCAACATCTTGTTCAAACATATTTTTTATGGATTGTGTCTTGTGACTTAAACTTAAATCTTGGTGAAGCTACTCAATCGAGTAAGTCAAATGTCTCGAGCAACAGATGTCACTGTTAAAAAAATTGTTTCCTAAAACGCGAATTGGCTCAATGGCGCCGTCATTTCAAAAATATTGGAAAATGCGTGTTCCCGTGGGAATGAGACATTTTACCGCGGTAAAGAGTAGTCTATGTATGTCCTATTCTGGGCATTTTCTCATCTTTGTATGTACAAAGTATCATTTGAATCGATTCAGCTGTTTTAGCGCCAAGTCCTAACAAATACACACACAAACATCCGCCTTTATAATACTATTAGGATTAGGATTATTATGGTTCTTTAAACAGGTAACCGTCACAAAACGAAGGGCAGAAAAGCTTAGTATTCACGTAAACAGCAGCAGCAGTTTCAAAACGGATGGAGTTTCATAGGAACTTACCCCCCCCTTTTTCACCCCCTCTAAGCGTCATTTTTAATTTCTAACCAAATAGCCAAATAGAAATTTTAATCGAATTAGCTTTAAAACTGACGGAGTTTCATACATACTTATCCCCCCCCTTAAAAAAGTAGCCTATATGTTAGCGAGGACCAATACCTATCTAAATAACAAAAAAAGTTTCATCGAAATCAGTTCAGTGGTTTTTGCGTGAAAAGCGGACAACAAACATACAGACAGACAAAATTTTTTTGAATCAAATTTTTGGCTTCTATTGGTTGTATGAAGATCCTCCAGCTTAGTTTTTCTTTAATATCTTTAATGTACAGACATGAGGTTGTTATAATTTTATTATACGTATAGATTATTAAACTAAAATAATTCCATTTACATTGATTTTTATTATTCTTTAAATTTTTTATTCAAAACTAGGTAGATACCCATTAGAAATATTGGAATCAAAGAATTAAAAAATCATTTTAACATTACCGGTAATATTCCTGGGAAAGTAAATGGGAATATTCCCGGTAAATTTCCAGTAACTTTGGGAATTTATAAATCGCGTTAATTATTAACTGTGTTTATATAGTAGACTTGTTTTATAGGCAAAAGTAATAAATTTAACAAAATATCATTTCTTTTTACAAAATTTTTGAGCAACTTTCCCAAATATTTCCACTTTTGGGAATGTGCCCGGAAACGCTACTGGGAATATTCCCACGCTAGGGAAACTTACCGGGAACGGCACATCAGTACGTACAATACACCACGTTTTATCTTTCGTCGCAGCCACCACCACATCACCTCTTCCCCGCTGTATTTCGTGTACGCGGCCTCACCGCTCATGCAGCAGGCGCCGCTAGTTATTGTTTATTATTTTTGTTGAGTACTTCGACTCCGGAACTTCTGCTTCGACTGCCGGCTGCCGGCTTCCGGCTACTCTGCATTCCGCCGCCGCGTTCGGAAACTCACACAATTAATGCCTCTTTGCTCATTTAACTTTTACTAAGGTTGCTATTTTGCATACTACTTTGACGGGCTCGGTAGAGTAGCAGGTAGTACTCATGACTTGCTATGTCGAGGGTTGTGGGTTAGAACCCTACATTACAAAATTTCATATTTATTATCAAAATATTGGAATGGGACTTTGTATTGAGTCGGGGTATTTTTACCTAGGTAGGTATTTAAGTTAATTAATGATCTGAGTAAACCTAATTATAATTGTACTTGACCTGTAGATCAGTTAGCTTCTATAATTTAAGTCTCATCTGTGATGTTTATTAGTAGTTATAATTATAAATAAAAATAATGTATTCAATTTGAAGTACTTAATTTTTCTCCCGTGGTGTCGTCACTCGAAGTTAAAAAATCCTTCTCGAGTTGCACAACATCCTCAGATAGTTCGCTTTTATGACTCAACGTCGTAAATCTGTCGGGTAACGACTTGCTCCCGCTAATACACTAAACGCATCATACTCATCTAATCTATGCTAGAAGATTACTACGTATTTTATCATAACAACATTATGAAACCAAAAATTTAAGACATTACCGAAAAGTTTGTCAGCTGAAAAGATTATAGAAAACGCTCAAGTTTTTAAGTAGCTTCATAACTTCAAAAAGAATATTAAATAAGCTGTAGAGCTCCTTAAAAGCCGTTGAGCCAAACCCGCCTCGGCCGCGGTCGGTATTTATTTATTTATCTCGAATTGTTTGGTTAATTTGTCCCGCGGACATGTTCGCGCGGAGAGTAATGGCGGCCGCTAGACAAAGCCGCGCATTAAGAGAATATTCTCAGGAATTTATAACGCGAGCCCCGAAAATAAAAACATAATCCCGGAGCGAGCGGCCGCATAATGAAGCAGTTAGTGTGCGGTCGCGGATTACCGGCGGCGGGCTGAGCGCTGCGGTCGTCGTGCGGTCGCGGCGCGCGGCCGACTGCACGCCGCGTGGTCGCGCTGTAGTCTGATCATATTGTGTACTGCACCACGAGCACACTCCCCAACACTACACGTACCATCCCCCCACCGGGCTATTTAACGAGGAGCAAAGTTGCAAGTTGAATGTAACACACACGTTACGGGAGCGTGCAATAAAACCTCGCTCACATGACTAACGATCACAAATAAAAACTGTTCTTTGCGCTCTTTAAAATACTAACTTGGGTTTATGTCGTTAATAATGACTATAGACGTGAGAATTTTCACAAAATGTTATGCCAAGGAAGATAATGAATAGCGGAATTTATGCAATTTTTTTTGGAAGTGTCGCGCCACGCAGCGGTCGGTACGGGCGACGCGAAGTCTCCATACAAATAAAGCAACCGCTTGCTGGAGTTAGCGAGGTGGTAGTTTTTGTGTAGCACTTTGAGGAAGGAATCGGCGAGGTACAGTCGCGCTCGCCGCCGCGTGCCGACCGGCCAGGTGCGCCGCTACACGCAACACGTGAATTAGGACATATTACGTTGCACATTGCTGGCTGTTTACAAGGTGAAAAAAAACATTTTTTTTGCTTTGACTCACAATAATTTAAGACGGGATTCTTACCGGGATACAATTTAATATAATGATGACTTCGATTTTTAGATATGTATTGCGGTAAGAATCCCGTATTAAATTATTGTGAGTCAGTATGTGTGACCGCGAAAATTTGAAACAGTTTTTTTCTTTGCTTTATGAAAAATACTTTTAAGATTGTTTTGTCTTACTGGAGGTAACTAAGGGATGTACCTCATAGAAAATAATGGCTAGCTAGAGTGGATTATGCAAATTACACTTTAGAAATAAAAATACTACAACTAAATCGACTTAAACGTGGAACATTCGGTTTTAGGTAGCACGTCACAGCACAACAGCTCTCTGCAAATAATTAGCATATTATCTAATAGTAAAGAATATTAACTATACGAATAGGTCTATGTTTTTGTAAACGTTTCAATTTACACCAAGCCATTCTGAAGCCACAGTATTCTGGGCTACATTTGCCGCGTCACAGAGACACCGCTCTGGCAGACGGAATTACAGTGTCAAGCAACGAGGCGCCAGCGGGCGACACATCTGCACCAGGGAATTTGCGAATGCATACTACGGTTTCTCGTGAATTCAAGTCTTTGGTAATGTCACTTAAATATTTGTTAAAATGATGAAATTAGTTATGAAGATGATTAAGAAGTAGATGATACGTAGGTTAATTTTACTATAATCTTTTGTATGGTTTATCAGGAGTTAGCAGTGTCATGGTACACAGACGAAGAATCGTAGATAAGCGTCTCTATTGATAAATGGAACTGACGTCTTGTAGAGAACGAGGAAAATTGTTTAATTTACCGTTCAATTTCTTTTTCAGCCATATTATTTGAAATGCAACCTAAGAATTTCCTCACAAGCCTATAAGTAGTAGGTACCTAAAATCGAAAATTCTATGAATAAAAATAATACAGGTAAATTTAATAGTAGTCAGTATCAGTACTCACAATATGAGCCACAACGATAAAATTACCTTCATTACTTGCCCATAAACTCCACAGGGCGGGTGGGAGCGGGACGAGAGACCGCGTTGCCCGAAGCCTACAGGTATATGTAAATGTTTGAACTTGGGCAATAAATAGCAAGTTTGGAATAGGTATGAACTTAGGGCTGGCACTTAGGTGGTTTTCACATCTAACGCATTACGCTGCGCGTTTTTAAGTGCATACGTTACCCATGCGTCTGTCGGATACAAGGTAATTTCAAACTCTATACTAAAAACCGACCTTGACGCAGAAACAACGCAGAAAATTGCATTGGCATGTGTATCTGTTACATTTCTTAATTTTTTGGTGTTAAAATCGTCTGTTACACTTATGGTAGATAGATACCATATATTATCTCTTTTGCACGAGCCCCAGCGTCCGTCAAGTGTGGGATTTGTTCTCCGCCCTTGGACTGTAAACCGAAGATACGAGTGTTTACGCAGGCTAGTGGCTGCTGGCCTGGCTGGAGGGTGTCGTATGCTGATCCCAACTACATATTACTATCCTGATAACTGTCCGGCTACGTGTCAAGAAATTGATAGTTTAAAGTTTAACGCATCTTTTTATTGAAAAAACTTTGACTCACATGTATACATATTGTACTATCAAAAGTATACAAACTTCTTCTTCTATCGTGCAGGACACTGTGTTGACGGACGACCTAATGGACTAAATACAGGGTGTAAACAAAAAAACTGCAACATTTCATAAAAAAATTGGTCGGAATATGTAAAACAAAAGACCTCCCAAATAAAATTGCCGACCAATTCAATATGTATGGGAGGTCCAAAATATTTTCTCATATTTCGACCTATGTTTCTGAGGGAAAGTTTCATGGTTGCTGCTAATATTTTTGTATATTTCTAACACCCTATGCTATACCTTACTTTATCGTGTTTATTACGTCGCTCAGCAATCTAAGTTGGTCGGAGCAGGGTTGAGGGGGATTATACACCGCCACTACTTAACACTGAACTTGGTCTACTGGCCGAGCTCCTTATGAGCTGTTGGACGGGGCAAACTCTTGAGGTATGTGCTCAAAAGGGCTGCATAAGTATAAAAGGGTTCATACCGGAAATATTTTCACAATCATTAGTATTAAAATTGTAACATTGAATGAATAGAGCAACTGCTCATTTCATGGTACTTTCGATAATCTGGGGATACAGTGGTAATCGGGATTATTAAGTTATTTTTCCACTAAATTCTAAATTCCATTTACTACTACGCCGTAGCACAAGCTTTATGATTCTACTAAATAATACTGTGCCTACTTAGTAATCAAAGTACCTAACTCGTATGTGTAAATGGACTTGTAAATTTCGTTTCTCGTAACTGAGTGTTGTGAAATACCCAGTGCAAGTTCCTTACTCTTACACGAAAAACTTTTACCATTCGTTTGTTTCGAAGTCGCAAACGCGCCGCGCCCGCACCGCACCCGCACCGCGGCCGCACCGTCCGCTCCCACCAAAGCGAGCGGCTAGACTCTCTAATCCTGCCGTATTTAATTGCCAGGACTTGAGCGCAAAAAATTCAATTCTCCGATGGTGGGCGATTCCATAAAGTTGGTTAATCTCTTAATCGCGGGTACGGAGAGCAAAGCCCCCCCCCCTCCTGGTCCCCCCTCACTGTCGGTATTTCAGTGCGGTGTTAGCGGTGAGGGTGAGTGTTACCACATCACCGTTATGACTGTTCTAAAAAGGTGAACCTTTTTAGAGATTTTCGCTGAGGTTGGATATATTTATATTTTTTTGTCATCAATAGTCTCAAAGTTCTGAATATACGCTTCTTTATTTTTACACAAACGTTAATTACATTTAGAAAGGTAGTTAGCGGCCGCAACGCAAAATGTTGCGTTCACACGGAACGCCGTTGCTAATTCCTTGACTTTTTCCATTAATTTCCTCGTCCACGATCTGGAGACATGGTCGTGTCCCCGCCAAGATGAGCCAAACAAAGCACGAGGGTACTACTTACCTATTTCGAAGTGGTAGAAGTAGTAGAAACTGAAAATTTGCATGTTCTATACGCATCAAATCGCGCTCGCAGTAACTAGCGGCACTTTGTTCGCTATTATGCTAATGATCCGCTCTCATCTGATATAATTCGGTATCACTCCCTGCGACTATCTCTGCACACTACCACTAACATACAGGCATTCTTGTAGTCACTCAACAGATGGCGCCACAAGGTTTCTGAAACGCGCTAGTGTCCCATGTGACCAATAACACTTCCAATAAAATTACAGAGGGATAATAAGTTGATAGATTAGCTGATAGTAGTAGGTACTGAAGAGCTGTGTGTCCTATCCTGTACGCATCAACTCGCTTCGGTACTTTATTCGCTATTATGCTAATGATCCGCTCTCGGACGAAGCGCAAACATCGCGTCTGATAGAGCCCCCGCTACTGAGTACAGTGCACACTACACACAGTTTTAGTACCTAATATAGTGAGTTGCAAGCAATTTTCAGTTATTAACATAATACGATACATACATAATTATTTCAAATTTTTCTGAGAATTTGTATACCTAACACGTGAGATGTTTTAGGTATTCAATGGTAATTTATAAGTATGATCCAATTTAAATCGAACACGTGCGATCATGGACTCTGGCGCTCAGTTAAACTTTGATTGTCGCGAGTCGCGAGAAGGGATTCAAAATTTGTCGAACCTTCGATATGTCGACAAATTATCGATATTTTTTTATAACTTTAATTAATGAATGAGATTATTCTAATAATATTTACTCTAAAACGACAGCTTATACAGCGAGCGCGCCTTCTCTTAACTTTTAAACACAACAAAATCAGTGTTGCTAGTACATAATTTTACCTATCATATCACCCTATGGCAGTCCACTGCTGGATATAGGCTCGGACATGTACTCTGGTACAGTTCAATGAACAATCTCCCGCTTTTGCACTCCTGTTACTAGTCATCGGTCCATCTAGCCGGAGTACAGAAGGCGTCCAACAGTGGGTACGCTTGCCGAGGCATGATTTTCTTAATTTAATACGCCTTTCAATTCTGTTTGATTTCGATATTTTGACATCTTTCAAAATCGATATCTGTAGTTTTGGAATTAATCGATATATTTGGGAGGCGGGATATCGTTATCTTGCATCCCTACTCGCGACCGAGTGGCGGGTGAAGAAATAAATTCCAACTGTTATTGATATAGGGCAAGTTGTACCGCCTACTGATGAAATTGCCTCATTTGGCCGCTTCCATAAACGATCATTGTTTTTATTTCGAGTAGAAACCGTCACAGTCACTGTTATTACGAATTCGTCCTATGAGGTGCCATCTACTCCGTTTTACGTGAGACACTGAGTCGTCCAACGATCCAGTGAACCCTGGTGTTAGAGTTTTTCAGCCACCTTCGGCAAGTACATACATAATCACGTTTTTATCCCTTGCGGGGTAGGCAGAGCGTTAATGGCCGTAAGAATACGGTCGCTATCGCCACGTCCGACATTTTTGAGGATTGTTTTCCAAGGTTGTTTCGGAAAACTTGTGTATCACTATAGTGACAGGTTGTCAGCCTCTCGCCTAAAAATTGTAATACACCAATCGAGTCCCTTAGTCGCCTCTTACGACACCCACAGGAAGGATGTGGGGTGATGCTATTCTAAGCCGGCATCATACGGCTAATTTTTCGGCAAGTATCAGGTCTCTAGCATGATTGTGTAAGTAAGTACCTATTCATAGACATAGACAGCAACAGGGACCGATGGCTTCACATGCCCTCCGAAACGTGGAACCATCTTTTTTTCGGATAAGCAGGGTTTTTTGTAAGCACCCCACCAAGAATCAAACCCGAAACCTTTGCCACTGCGCTCCATTAACCTGGTGCCATAAACCTATTGGATTTGACAAGAGAATGCACTTTGCAACTGTCGTTGTTGAAAAATCTAAACAATTTCGGTTGCGCCTAAATCCCGGAATCAAAGTTGAGAGCTGGCGGCAGTGATACGTAATCCCTCGCGATGAAATGAAAAAATGCTTTCAGATCAGACCCATGGTTGAGCTAGTAAATATAAAAGTCCCAAGTATAGTCGAATCCTACATCTAACGTTCGCTTAGGTATATTGTATCTAATGAGTGTAACAGTAGCAGATGCTAACGCAAGTTTTAGCGATGTTCCTGTGTCATCGTCAATTTTAGTTTGAGACATTCGAAATTTCCTTCATCAGACAGCCGCATGCGTAACGGATGCATCGAGGTAATATGTACTAGCGTACTGGAGTAGCTATTCCCAATGAAAGCATTGCGCGCGACCTTGCGGCGGGGCCCGCGCGGGACACGCGGGAGCGGTAGGGCAAGTCATAGATAACGAGTAATGCGCGCAGATACGACAAATTGTGCATTACGTCTACTTGACACTTTCAGTAGGAACTAATGATCGGGAATATAATAAAAAGAGTATATTATCTAATATTATATTTTAATTTCCTCTAAATAAAACAAGTTTTGTCGTTTTGTGTAGTAGTGATCCGTGAATAATTTAATGGCAACAACGTTTCTTCGCTGCAATCTTTCTGTACAAATTTCATCCACGCCTCTCTTTTTTCATGGCCCGGATGCGGAAACCTTTAAACAAGTTCAAATAAAAATAAACAGCAAGAACGGAAATATTTATTAAGTTGAAGCTCATTTTCACTTTGCGTAGTCAGTTAAAAGTATAAATATTTACAATACTATACTATAATAACATTTCCTAGCATATTGTCTGTTTTTATTAAAATGACTCATCTTAAGTGTCACGTCTGTACATGCTGTAATGTTGTTAATCTATGATTTTCGCCGAAATATGGCCGCCGCTTCCGAGCGCGCGGTGATTTTTTACAAAATTATGAAAATAATATTCCGATGCATGGTTTACTGATAAAATTAGATAACTTACATATGAAATGTTACTCCTTGGGCTTTGCTTGTGGTTCTCGAATTGTTTGAGCAGTATCTTAGTACACAAGCAGGCATTTTGAAACTAGCACTGACACGTGACGTCGCGGCAAGCGGTGGGCTCAAACTAAGCGAGTTAGGGCGCATAGACTCTAACGCGTGTTACAAAAAGTGAAGTTGCGGTGCCTCCTCTAGTACGCTAGTACATATTACCTCGATGAACGGATGCGCTAAATATTAGCATCAACGGACATCAAGAGAAGAAACCGCCGCTGGGGTCCGTTTTCTAAACTTGTCCACCGTTCTCCAGCAAAGTTGCTACAAAACCAGAGTCTTGTAATAACTGGTATCAGAATTCCTCGGGTAGGCTCCGTGACCCACAAAAGAAAATAAAAAGAAGCAACATTGTATTTTAAAAGCTTGGTTCGTGTAAGTTCAATGGTATATGTATATGGTACATAGGTTCCTACAATAAAGTAGCATGATCCCTACACGCCGGGATCATTGATCCCTCCATACAAGCGCCTTTCCTTCAGGCCTTTATCTTTTGTGTATTTTCACCCTAATTAACCCAGCTGATCTTCTGCGAAAGATTTTCCACCGCAAATCAATACTAGAGATGGACCGAAGGTTTTACCGAATACGAAAATTCGGATGAATAGTTTGGCGAACCGAATATTCGGTAGAATAATTTGGCAAGAATTCATATCTTTACATTACATAATATAAAGCAAAGTCGCTTTTCACGTCTGTCCATGTGTATGTATGCTTAAATGTTTAGAACTACATAGCAGATTTCGATGCAGTTTTGTACATAGTGTAGATAGAGTGATTTAAATGGAAGGTTTATGTGTGTAATACTTGCTAGGAAAATATGTTATTCTTACGGTAAAATGAAATAGTTCACAATAAAACAAGGATTTAACATTTCTTACTTTTCATGTATTAGAAACATTGAACAGAAACAAAAAATCCTTTTCACTTCTCGTCTTGACATAACCTAAAGGAAACGTTTGCAAAGAATACGTTTTTATTCAGCCAAATAGTTGGCAAACGAACCGAAAGTTCTGTAAATCTGCCGAATATGTCAAATACCGAAAATAAAACGAATATTCGTCCCATCTCTAATCAATACAGGCTCCTAACCTAATGTTTACGGAATTACAGGCCGCGCCATGAAACATTCATGGCTGCTTGTAATGAACTCATTAAAATTTGAATGAGTTTGGTCCCGTGGCCGGTCCCTTCGCGGGAGAGAAAGTAAAAATGTAATTAATGTAATGGCGGTAGTATCTGCTAATCGGGGTGGGTAGCCCGTAGCACTGCGTAGCTCGTTCGTAGGAGATTGCTACGGGGATTGTAGCTAAGTATTTGAAATGTTTTCTGGTTTAGAAAGGCAGGATTTGAATGCGTCTTTCACTATTAAACCTAAATAAATCTCAACCAGATGGCTTGATCAAACAGAGTCGTAGTTGGTAAAGTCGCTACCGTAATGAAGATAACACAAACACTACAGCCGGCCCTGCAATGGCCGGACTGCGGGCCTGCAGACAGCGAGGCATTTTAGGGTCTCGTACCCAAAGGGTCAAAACCGGACCCTATATTGCTGAGACTGCGCTGTCTGTCTGTCCGTCTGTCAGTATATGCAACTGTAGTATAATAGGGACTCGCCTGCGACTCGTTTGATAATGAGACACTCATGTCTACTCATACGTATTTCGATACACTATTTTATCTTCACTTGGAGCGCAATGCAAGATAATATAGATTTTCACAGTGATCGTTGCTATCCGTTCCCTAGATTCATACCTTAGTAGCCTTACGTAGCCTTAACGACACCCACTGGCAGAAATAGGGTGATGCTATTATAAGCCGGCACCACACGGTAATATAGGCAAACATAGTTTATTATTTGTTCCTAGTTGGTCTACTTTGCATGAGAAGCTAGTTCACCACGTAGGTAGTGAATTACTCGCCGCATACTAAATGATTTTAATGTGGCTACCGGCTGGGGAGGGGGTAACGTAGTGATGTAACCAGTAGTGATGTAACCAATTACACTTTTGAAATTGCGAATATTTATAATTATCGTATTCTGGAATCACTTGTTCATGGCTTGTTCGCGGAACGTAGTTAAAGAGAAAACAGAATTATAATAAGCCATAATTAACAGGGTTTTGCTCCTAAAGACCAGATAACCAATTGCCAAAGAATTAATTCGTTTATTCATTTACTAACACATAAGTATCAGTCGAATATAAAATGGGAAATCCAAATCCAGAAATAATCATGTTCTTTTTCCAGCTTTGCGGCTGCGATTATACTAGAACGTGCGAATATTCGCGAGCGTGATTCCGTATGCGAATATTGGTGACATCACTAGTACCGCGGTCCGGGCGGCGCGCCACTCGATGTGGTAATTGTTTCCGGGAACCTAGTTTATTTCATTACTGAGCCTCAGTAGTTACGTTTTGTTGTTGAGTTTAATATGATGATAATCATGCCACATATTACTATAGTGACAGGTTGTCAGCCTGTCGTATGTATGTATGTTTGTCCGCGATTATCTCGCATTTGGCTGAACCGATTCTGCTGCGGTTTTTAGCAAAGTGTTTTTAAGATTTAGGCAAAGGTTTTAAGCATATTAACTGACAAAAAATGGAGGTTCGCACTTATACACTTTCTTTGAAGTCGGTTCCCTTTTTATCATACAAAATATAGTTTTAAAAAGTAGTTTGTTTGACCTGGAAGTCATCTAGTCTATTTTTTTAAAGGTACGTTAAATGTTATAAAAAGACTCAAGCCAAACTACGACAGTAGTTTGTCGGCGTTGCGCTTATAATTCACATGCTGTTATGTAACACTTACACTAACACTATTATTTACTTAAAAATAATACATGCTTTCTACAAATTACCTAATACTTTTTTTTATGCGGCTTTAAGGGCCGATAGACTTTTGAATTTCTTCTTACTACTGAGTGCAGGATTACTGTTATTATTCTAGGAATTATGTACCGCCTAGTTCGCTTACCAAAGTAGTACCAAAGTATTGAAGTGGCCGATGCGCGTGTGTGAGTGTCTCGCCAGCACTCGCAGGATAATCCGGAGCGGCGTCATTCAAAGTTAGTTTAATTAAATGGAAGTTACCGCGCCGCGTGCGAGCCGACCGGGACCATTGCACTATCACGGTGAATTATATTAAATAGACAGGTAGGTATACACATACACAGGCAGAATGAGTAGTAACAGCCGTAAAATACCTTCGCCGTCACCACGTCAGACATCATTGAATGCTGTTTCACATGATTCGTGTATAACCGTAGTGACAGTTTGTCAGCCTGTGGCTTAACGTTCTAATATACACATTAAACCGTCGAGTCTTTTAGTACATCGTGTCGCCTCTTACGACACCCATGCGAAAGAAAGGGGGTGATGTTATTCTAAGCAAGCATCACATGGAATGATAGATATATTAACCAATTATTTCGAGTAACAGTACAATAGTGAAGTAACATCAAACAAATAACAACACAGGAAAAGTGTAGTATACCACACCTGTTAAAGACACTAACTTAGCATTATGCCGTCACCCGTCATGACGCTGTAATTCTGTTAGTACTTTTAGTAAATTTTGGCTGCGGATACGTCATGTAATTCAGATAGTTTAATTGAATGATTTCGCTTAAGACACTGGCCTATTAAAAAATAATTAAAGGATTTATCTGCATAGTCGAACGAAGAAAATAAGCAGCGACTACAGTAACACACAACCTCCTGACTTCAAGTATACCTATTAGATTGGTATACAAGTGGTAGAGCGAGGGATCAATAAGCCGGTGAGCCGGTGTAATCTGGTTGGCACATTAGTCAAAGTTTCCCACGCCGCCGCCGCACCGCCGCACCGCCGCACCGCCGCACCGCCGCACCGCCGCACCGCCGCGGTGACATCAATTGTTCTCGCATTAGACGCGAACGGGTAGAAATGTTGCGACAGAAGTGGCGAAATTAGTTATATGATATATACCCAAGTAGTTACAAATGGACAGCTCAATACGTTACAAGGTCGTATGTAATTACGTATTGAAAGCATAAAAACTTTTTTAGCACTTATGTCTGAAAAAATTAGTGTATTCAAGGTTCGTTTTTTATACTTTTAGTCAACCTGAACGGCAATCAAGCCACAAAAATTGTACCTAATTAATTTTTCTATTGAAGAACAGGGAAAATGCAAGTATTTCAGTGTCACAGTTTATTTTAATTCAATTAACTACCTACATTATACCTGCTCTGTGATGCCGGCTTATAATAGTATCGCCCCGTGCCCTTCCCGCGGGTGTCGTAAGAGGCGACTAAGGGATTCGAGAGTATTGGTGTATTACAATTTTTAGGCGACAGGCTGACAACTTGTCACTATAGTGATACACATATTTTCTGCAACAGTCTTGGAAAACAATCCTCAAAAATGTCAGACGTGGCGATAGTGACCGTATTATTACGGTCGTTAACGCTCTGCCTACCCCGCATGGGATAAAGGCGTGATATATGTATGTATTATACCTACACTACAAGAGCCACAGACAATCACATACATTATTACAGTTCACAGTAACCGGAACATCTTGTAATTTCTGATGATTGTTTTATAAAATCAACACAGGATATCGGTAAATATTTTATGTAGATTAGACACCTTCAAATTACCAAGAGAGGCGGTAAAAGCATAACCCACGATTGGCAGCGAAGAACCGAATACTTACCCGTCGAAGAAAACGCCCCCGTGAATTAGTGAGGCGGGATATAGGTTCAGATATTTGCATGAGAGAAGCCGAGGGGCGCGCGCGGGGCGCGGGGGGAGGGGCGCAAATTTTTCTTATTTTTTCCTATTCCCTGGTAATTCTGGCGCCTTTCTAAATCTCACCTTGATCCTCGCAATGAGCTCGCAAATTACGCGGGTATTCTATGCATACGAATTACTCGTTGGGGCTCATCGGGTATTCGCGGGCAATGAGCGAGCATCTATCGCTACCGGGTCGTTCGTGGCTCGGGTACTATAATGCCCAGTCTTGTCTGATGATGACATCTTCTGTTGTGAAATTGTTGTGGAGCAGTGGTAGTGCGACTTTCTGCGTCGCAAAAGGTTCGCGTTCAATTCCAGGTGGGGCACTCACAAAATTGTCTTGATTATCCAACAAGAAAGACGGTGTCCAAATCTAGTAAAACAAAAACATTCAAATGCTAGTGAGATTTCAAGTGGAAGATGTTTGTGGCAAGATAAATCTCCATTTCCAGTGAACTGTAACAATACCTCAGCAGTATTCAACGTGAGCATCAAGTCGGGACGTTTAAACAGAGCGTTCTCATGCCAGACACGTCCCGCTTAAGATGTTTACTCACTTTAATATTTGACTTAACCAGTTTTGCTGTACAAATTCATAACTTCTGCTTTGCCTGGTATTAAAATAACAAGTTAAAAAGTCAAAATATTTTTTGTAATAGTAAGTATTTTCTTCTCTAGAAGGAAACCGAAATTTTCAAATATTATGTCTGCTACGATCCTTCAGCAAGGTGACGCACATCCAGTTTTATCAAATTTGCTCATCTTATTTCTCATCTCAATCTGAATATCGTAAAATTCGAAAACTGAAAAAAAATATTCGACCGACGACATCGCGACTGGCCGACACATTGTGTGGAAGTTCCTAAATTATTGTTCACGATAGTCTACATATATTTTTTTGTATTTTTACTCGCTTTTTTTCCACTTAGGGGGCCTCAGTCAGTGTATGCGATAAAATTCTTACGTCCTGACTTCTTATACAATTTGGTCTGAGCCCGCAAAATGAATTCCGCTCTCCGGGCCCAGTTGTTTACCAGATTCTATAGCTTCGTAGTTTAATTTCATTAAAAAACTTAATTCAATCTCGGCGCATAATGAAAGTCCGCGGAGTGAATTTTGCCGGCAAATTGTTTTATCCCCATTTCGTTTGTTGTTATATGTTTGCGCGGGACGGCGATACTTCGGTCTCGTTCGCACTGATTGGCCCGTAATCTGCCAAATCGTTGAGTTTGATAATCGTATTAGGGCAGGTGCATAACTCTAACTAGTGATTTTAGGCGTGTAGATGTGTAATTAGATCATCCGGCTGTGGCTCGTGAACGAGAATTTGCTGGTTCACATACATTCTTCCAATTAGTGATGGGTCATAAAAAGGTTTTACCGAAACCGAATGTTCGCCGATATTCGGTAAAATGTTTGCCAAAGCGCATATTCGGTAGATGTCCATAGAAAACAATTAAGAGCCTTACTTGTTCACGAAAATTTCGCGGATTCACACAGACCATCTCCGCTACCCCTCTAATTTTTCACAATAGAAACATTGACAACATGTTAATAAATTTCTTGATTCCTTGTTTTCAGATAATAATTTGCAATGAATTATATAAAATATGTTTTATTTAAATGTTTTATTCGGTCAAATATTCGGCAAAATCCACCGTCTATTCGAAAGCGAATATTCGGTAAACCGAATAACGAACATAAACCGAAGATTCGGTCTATCGCTACTCTTAACCCTCCTTGTGAGGCAGTCGAGTAAAAATCCTACGCACAATGATTCAAAACGTTATAAACCCTCTCGTGCCGGAAGCTGCAAGGGAGTCGACGGAAATTCCATTTCTGCTGAACCTCAGCCGCTGCCGGTGTCAGGGTGTCAGGGTGTCCGGGTGTCAGGTTGTCAGAGTGGCAGCCGGATGATGACGCGGTGACACTGACGGGATTACCGCCGGCGGTATCACTGACGCCCGCCGCTGGCTTCCGGTACTTGAGGTGTTAGGATTGAGTTTGTAGCTAAGGTTTTGATTTGAGCGTATCAAACGATTTCAAATTGATGTCAAATTTATTATCAAGTGGACTGCTGAACAGAGGTATTCCTGAAGTGAAACCCCAGTGAACACCGGTATAAGTACATACCTAGTAAGATTGTATAAAAGTGTGTATGGAAGGTAAGACGGAGCGCGCTGGCTGGCGGCGTGGCGGCGTTGCCTCGCAAGGAAATAAATCACGCCACTTTATCGTCTTATATTTTTATGATATTTCGCCACAAACAAAGCCACTTCACATTTGTCTTCCGGCGTATCTCCGCCGGTTATTTTTCGCAAACAATGCAGCGGAATCAAAAGATAATTTAAAATTTGAATGAGACGCGACCTTAAACAAATTGTTTAAGATACGGACTGAGACGCTCTGAATAAGAGCCAGTTCTTTTGTTAGCGGGACCTTTGATGTTGGAAGTCTAGACAGGCCTCGAAATAAGTTGTCATGTATAAGCCTTATGAAACTTCAAAAGCTTTTGGTATAATGAAGCATCATCAGCGGAATAATACCGACACAATACACGATCATGTAATTCACGTCATTTCCTGTAAATGAACAGTATTTCGGTGAGTTGAGCTGAAAACAACGAAATAAAGTAAATGCACACGACAAAAGCGGGAAATGACGCTCGTGATACGATAACGCTTAATTAGTGGAACAATCGGAATGGCGAGTGCAATGATTGTGTTGTGATCGGGAGCGGAGAGCGCCCTTCATCGCGATCACGTCATTTTACTATAGAATTGGGAACTTGCTTGATTAAAAAAAAACACTTTCCAAAGGATATAATTTCGTACTTACTAAGTCGACCGCCGTCGTGCAGTGGTAGTGCGATTGCCTTTGACGCAGAAGATTCCGGTTTGGTTCTCGGAGGATCACTCTCAAAGTTGATATTTATCACTTTGTGAATTTGTTCCCACTCTGGTTAGGTAAGGATAGGCCTAAAGCACCCGATTGACCGTAAGAACGATAGTTCCGTGTTTCTGTTGGCATGTCAAGCCGTAGGCCCCTCTTGCTGTCTATGATCACTTAGGTCGTTATAATTACACAACCATGTCAGAAGCCTGCTACTAGTAGTAGGAGGTTGAAAAATTCTGAAATTAAGTTTCGCTAGGTCGACGGCTACTCGGTGTCCCGCACGAAAAGAGAATAGATAAGAGTCGTTGTTTGAGCTGAGGAAATAAGAAAACAAATGCGCACAATAAATTCAAATTGTGCCAGCCTTGTACCAAAACGAGATCAATGCGCACGAGGTGTCGTTAATTTAATGTCAAGATTAATTCTGTTTGCGCGCGAATAATGAGCCCCGAGTTTGAACAACTGAAGATTGAAAATTGCCCCATAAATTAATATTAATATTATTAATCCATGGCGAATTTGGGAGGGCTTGATTTTATATTATCTCTGGGGTTTTGAATTACTTCCTCAATTTGCACGGGTCATCGACTGCGTGGGACGCTCTAAATAATGCTACAGCTTATTTCAGCGAAATTTTGGTACCTGCTCAGAAAGAGTATATCATTTTGTTTTGGTCAATATTTTTACACCTTGTAAAAAGATTTAAATCGTCTCGGTCTTGGCGTGAAAGAAGGGGGTGTTGCCCTGTAGTGGAACATAAAAAAACACAAATCGCATCGCATTATTTTATCTACAACTGATTTCATTCGCTATCATTAATAAGTATTCGTAATGCATTATCTATAACTCAGTACATCGCATCTCTTGGTGATCCACTATCCAACTACTTATCATATAGATTTGACGTCATATAGGTTTAGCCATGTCAGAAGCCTGCTACTTGTAGAAGGCGGTTGAAAAATTCTACCACTAGGGTTCATTGGGTCGTTGGACGACTCGGTGTCCCACCCGAAAAGAAAGAAAGACGTTAAATATATATTCGTCAGTGGTTTCGATGAAAGTGGTGACGATGAAATCTATAATTCATAACAAATAAAAAAGTCAGTATAATGTCATAGTTGTTAATTAGTAATTACAGCTCAACAAATAATATTTTCTCTTGGTAGGTACTCAAATATATCGACTGCTGAGTATAGGCCTCTCTCGTCCAAATATTAATCAACATTAGCTTAACAACCGGCGGATACTCGGCTTTATGTAGGAGGATCTCGTCTCAGCCGAACAATGGAGCCACCGTTTAAGATACCGCCGCTACTCGTGTCCTAATTAGTATTATTCACTGGTGTTTGAGTTATAGTTTTAGCCTGAAAATTAATGCTGAAAAGATTTTCATACACATGAAAATAAAATCATAGATTTTCGGAAATTTCAAAAGTTATATGGATTTAAAAAAGTCAGGTCAGAAGTACCCTAAACCGACGAGCGTGCATGAAAAGACTGATGAATGTATAGAAGAAGTGAAAGAAGTATGCTAGGATCGTAGCAAGGAAATAATCTCTACCAACCCCATCGGGAAAGAGGCGTGATTTATGTATGTATGTATATGGATTGGATAGTCAATTACATAAAACATACTTCCTTGAAAGGAAACTTAATTATGTTTATCTCAGCGCCATTTGTGTACACTTGAAAATTGAAAAATATTGTTAACATCGCAAAATTAGCTTATAGGAAAGCATACCTAGACAATTATGTAAGGCTAGCTGTTATACAAGTCACTTTCTAGTCTTATTTGCTGGAAACTTGACTTGGTTGTGTAAACGGCGAGCAAACGTTACACAAAGTAGATAGTAAGTAGAGAAACCAAGTTTGTTTGGTAGTTCTGCCACGTACCCACCTCGTTCCCAACTTGTAGGTATTGTAGTCCATGAGCCCGCTCCGGAATCACCTACGTCATATGAGAACTAGTTGAAATAAATGACACACACACACATATATGTTACGCCTTTATCTCTTCTTCTTATCGTGTCGATGGCAAATTTGGATTTTATATGCCCAAAATTCAGCCACCCGGACTGCATTTTCTGTGGCCTTCATGAGGCCTTCTATCCCTTGCGGGGTAGGCAGAACGTTAACAGTTAATACGGTCGCTATCGCCACGCCTGACAATTATTGAAATGAATGACAGCAGAGCCAAAAAATTGTGCTAAGCAGGTATCGGTAGAATTAACACCAGAAATTGGTCGGAAGTTGGAAAAAATCGGTGACTTCTGATTTTTTGCCATCAATTTTGTAATGATGTACATGACGTAATTAGTACCATATTGGAAATCCGGAAATCACTGTGTTTTTTCTACTTCCAGCCAATCCCTGGAGCTGATTCATCCGATCCTTGCTTAGCACGTCTTATCTGATCGGCTACTAAGCATCTCAACTCACGATTTCATGAGACGTAGGTGGGCTCATGGACTATTGTACTTGTACCTCGGAAGCGAAATAAAACGTATTTTCATCATTTATTACCGCTGCAATCGCGATGGAGCGCAGCGCTATAAATTCCCACCGTCACGTGAAATAAGTTCAGCTTGTTTAGTGCTCAAAGCTCACATAACTAGCTTATCGAGAGTGGGCGAGTTTAAGAGGATACCAAAGCGTAAGTGCTGCCCCCACCACTTAAATTCATGGCTCGATAAAACCATAGTTTAACGACAGATGATTTAAATTTCGCAAGTAGATATTGAAGTACAGATACTGAAGCTTATTGGTAGAATTATGTCTTGACTAGCGCGTGCCTGTGGCTCGGCCTGCTTGGCAGTCGCTTTTAAAAATCATCCCATGTCCATCCTACAAGAACATTTTTTCGGAATAAAAGCTAGTACCTGGCTGACCGAGCCTAGCTCGGATCTATCGCTCCCAAAACTTATTTTGTTAAGATATCCCCATAATGCCCTGTTTTGCCGGCTTCGAATAGCATCATCCCGCGCTTTTTCCGCGAGTGTCGTAAGAGGCGAGTAAGGGAGTCGAGGGTTTAATGTGAATTATATTACAACTTTAGGCGACAGGCTGACAACCTGTCACTACAGTGACACACGAATCATCTCGAAATATCTTGTCCTCAATATATCTTGTCATAAGTGGCGATGGTAGCGGTATTTTTGCGACCGTTGACGCTCTGCCTACCCCGCAAGGGATAATGACGTAACATGTGAAACACAAACACGTTGCATTTTGTTGTGGATAGAGGACCCCTATTTCGTCAGCCAACTATCAGTCAACGGTGGCGGTGGAGGTTAAGCGGCCAGCCTTGGTAACGTTGAAACGCGAGTTCAAATTCATTGAGATTCGGAACTCTTTATCCATTATTTTTCAAATCTTTTCAGGTTCGGAAGTCTTTTTTATTAAAAAAAAAATTTGGACCCCTGATACAAAGTGTACCAGTCGATTCGGCGTCATCACATCGTATGGGAGGTCAATATATCCAACGCGGTCCATATGTAGTATTAGTCTTCTCTTTCTCCGATAGATGGCATAATTATCGCGACTTACGGATCATAGTCTAAGCACAGGTAAGAAACAAAATACGTTAATAGGTTCTTTAAACATTGTTGTATTACGATAAAAAATCGTTAAGTCGATGATGAACGGCATAGTGCACGGTTGCACACGTACCCGCGCAACATTAACTACCACGACAAATCAACAGATGGCGTTAGTTTTACAATAATGAGGTGTGAGCTTTGTGTAGAATACAACAAATAAAAAATATATTATTAAAAAAATAGTAAAAAAAAGAAAATATAAATATATTTGTAAAAATAAAAGAGCAAAAAAAGTATCAAAAGGGGTACTAAGGTTTGGATTCGAACTCAAGCTCATCAAGTTCATGTGATTTATAAGCAAGCGGCTTAACCAACTGAGCTAACTCTGTTGATGGTCAACCGACGAAATAGCGGTACTCTCTCCGCACAAAATGCAACGTTCACAAAATTCCGCTTTTTTTGCCGTTCAGAGTGATTTCTGGAAAATAACACCTAGCTAGATCGATTTTTCTCCCCCTAATCCCCCCATATACGAGTTTGCAAGAAAATCGTTGGAGCCGTTTTCGAGATCCCGATTATATATATAGGTATATATATATATATATACTTGCTCGTTTAAAGGTATTAGATACTATGTGTTAATCCAAGTTACCGTATATTTGTGTGCCAAATTTCAAGACCGGTTCAGTGGCTTATGCGTGAAGGATTAAAAAAAAAACTTTCGCATTTATAATATTAGTACGATAATAAACGTGTAGCTGTTGTTTTCTACACTAAAACATTCTGTGTGTAATCTTCAGTACCTGAACTTCAATCTCGTCCAGCGGATTTTCAATTAATTATGAGTAGGGCCGTGTGATGTCGGCTTAGAATAGCATCACCGCATTTCTTACAAGGGGGTGTAATAAGAGGCGACTGAGGGACTGAAGGGTTTCAGGTGTATTACAATTTTTAGGCGACAGGCTCACAACCTGTCACTATAGTGATACACAAAATTATCTCAAACGGCCCTCTATATTTGTCAGACGTGGCGACATCGACCGTACTTTTGCGGCAGTTAGCGCTCTGCCTACCCCGCAAGGGATAGAGGCGTGATGTGTGTGTGTTTGTGTATGAGTAATGCATTTTTAAGTGTTAAGGGGCTGCCTCATACGCTCTGGGAGCCTCTTAAGTTGAGTTTGCGAGTGCAGTATCAACATGTGCGGTGACACGACGACAGGAGGGCGGGGGGAGAGGGGGGGGGTGGCCATTAATACTGGCAGCAATATAACTTGGTCCGCGATTGCAGGTCCAGCGGTCCAGGTGCCGCACTCTCGGCTGACAGCTGGAACCCAATGAAGAAAATCGCACGGTATGTCGATATTGATTGCTTCGAAGAAGACTCTCATAAGAAAAAGAAATTGTATGGAATCCCTTGTTAATTCTGGTTTTATTCCAATTTATATTTTGTTATCGCGATAGCAAAAACAGGATATGTAAGGAAGTGTAAACTCTCTACCAAGGTATAGGAGATACAGCTTAGTGACGGACGAACAGCTAGATTAAACGGACAGACAGCGAAGTGTAAGTGGGTCAAATTGTAACCTTTTGGATACAATAAGAGAAGCTCTTAATTTTTCGGGGATTTTCAGTTTCTATCAGCAATAACTCTATTTATATCAGCAATTACAAAGATTGCTGAACCACAGGTGCTCTCATAGAACTTTTAAAAGTCCCATCTAGACACATCATCACATCATCGTATCACAGTCTAGTGTTACCCCCAGGGTACGCCTCAAAGCACGATACGTATTTCCGTTTTTAGCATATAGTCTAAGTTTTAACCATCCAGTTTAAGTCGCAGTGTACCCACCCACAGTCATTTGAAAAGGTTTTCAATATTATCGCCGAAATGCGGCCACTTAATTTACTTTACCAATAAACATCACAAACATTTAACAACAACCGGAAACTTCCTCCCTGTTTTACCATAATAAGGCATGTTATGGGAATCTGGCAGGAAATCAGAATAAGGTGGATCGCACACTTAACGGACAACGGAGCGCTATAACATCGCATTGGTCTGTCAGATCCATACTGAACCGCTGTCGGCGCAACACTATCGCAGCCTCGTCCGTCGAGTGCGATTTTCGTATGTAGAGTGACGTTTCTAGTATGGATCTGACAGACCGCCGCGATGTTTTAGCGCTCCGTCGTGCGTCAAGTGTGCGATCCGCCAACTCTCGAGGCTGTTGCCTGGAAAGAAAAACAATAAACGTTTATTGAAGCGGCGAAATGAATGCATTACCTCACTGAGCGATTCAACTTGCTCTATATCAATAACAGTTTGATTTTATATTGAGATTTTACGGCGCCCATCGAAAAGAGCATTGAATAGAACTGCAAATAAACTGCAGGTGGCACAGTTTTAAAGTAGGCAGTCGCAAAAAATATGACTCAAATGATCACGAAGACGCAGAAAAGATAAAGACATTAAAATACTACCAGCAACTCTCTCATAAGGACCTATTGCCGAATATTGAGACGGTGCATGTATGTAACTGAACAGCTTATCCCAGGAAACAGGTCGAAACATGTGAATTGTTTTTTGTACGTCCTATATAAATTAACTTGGTCGGTTCGTAATTTTGTATGTGAGGTCCAACATTTTTTTATAATACATTTCAAACCATGTTCCAAAGGGAAGCTTGTTCAGTTGCCTGAGCTGGTTCACCCCTTAAAATATTTAATACTTTAACATTTTTTTACGTCCTGTATGCAAAAGATCCACCTCCTGTAGAAAAACTGAACTGAAAAGGCTGACTGCATTTACAAAAGTTAGTCAAAAAAATTTTTGTTGGCAGTTCGAGATTCCAACCGAAAGTGAGCTTGGTACTGAACTGATCTCTCAAATTGCCCTCGTATCGTTCAGTTACCACACTCAGCGTTTATGGTCCGTGCTACGCCGCGATACGCTACGGGCTACGGCGTAGCGCATGCTACGCGATACAACCCATAGATTCTACGATCGCACTGTTACAGATCTTTGTATAGCATACGTACTACAGTTTGTATCGGGTTTGAATCCAGTACATGTGAAATGCAGTGGTAGTGCGACTGCCTGTGACGCAGAAGGTACCGGGTTCTATTCTCGGCTGGTCACTCACAAAGTTGATATTTATCACTTTGGGAATTTATTCCTAGTCTGCTTAGGACATTGCAGGCTTTGTATTTCGGATAGCACGTTAAGCTGCATGTGCCGGTTGCTGTTTATTATGACTTAGACGGCGGTCGACAAACCATGTCAGAAGCCTGCTACTTGTAGAAGACGGTTAAAAAATTCTGACACTAGGCTTCATTGGGTCGTTGAACGACATGGTATCCCACATGGAAAGAGAGATGTGAAACTTTTGTTTTATATATACTCCCGTTAATAAATATTTTTAAATTGTTTGTTTGAGTATAATTCAGTGCAATGCAAGTGCTCACCGTGTAGTCAAAGCTTTATATTAATTAGGAATGTAAGTTGCTATAAAATATTGCATCCTTTGGGAATTACTTCACAAACCGGTGTGCTGGACCTGATTACATGTTTATGAAGCATGTTCTGCATTGTACTTTTTTGCATTCGTTGTTTAATCTCGTTGTTAAAACGAATTTGTATTTTACTGTAGAGCGAACACAATAATGTAGGTATCTACTTTTGAAGGTGTATTTCATTCTATACGTTACAGGTTACAACTTTCGAATAAATGCTGCCTTGTGGGGTAGTCAGAGCATCAGCCGTAATAACGGATATTTACGCCGAGTTGGACAAAAGGTTGAGGGTAACAGAAGACTGCCGTGTGATGCCGTCTTAGAATAGCCTCACCCATATCTTTCCCATGGGTGTTGTAAGAAGCGACTAAGGGATTTGATTGATGTGTATTGCAATTTTAGACGACCGGCTGACAACCTGTCACATAAGTGATACAAAGTCTTCTTGTTCATTGTATTACCATAAACAATCTAGGTAACCCAACACCGCAAACTACTAAGCTTACTATAACCCAGTGCGGAACCAATTCCGCTAATTCTGTTACAAGATTAGCGCGTATTGCGTTGCAACGTGTGCTAATGTTTAGCTCGCAAATGTAGCTCGTTCAGGTCTAGGCTGGATTATGTTTCGAGGTTTGTTCAACAAATGTTTAATTGTGTTTTGGTGTAGGCTGCAAGTTTAATTAGTAATTTGGTTTTTGATTTGCATTTTGACTTATTGTATAAACTAGGATTTTTTTTGTGCCCTTCTCCTCCAATCCTATGGTACAGTTTTGTGTCCGCTAGTACAGTTTTGTAACCTAGGTAAACAAACTTTATTTCGTCATAAGTAGTGTGAAGTATGAATTCGTCGTAGTTTAGAATGAAATACAACTAAATTATTTATTTTGTATCTGTTTTTAAGACCTTTACACTGAAAAATTTATAGGTTATACGAAACAAATCTAACCTATAAAATAAGTTAAATTGACTGCATAATTAATTAACTTTGCTTATTGAAACTGTTGGGTCTGTATTAACTGAAATTCAAAGACATTTATGTAGAATCAACAGCATAAAACCGGTTAATTTGCTTGTTTTTTGTAGTTAGACTGTAAGATCATAGTATTCAGCACGCGTCTAACTGTTCTGTTGTATCGCCCTTACAGTTTAATCCATTCATCTTATCTTACTTAGCCTGTGTCATACTACTGTTGGGCAAAGGCCTGCCTCTTCTCCTTTTATTTTGCTCTGCTTAGCTCTAGGCTTCCAAGAAAAAGAAGTGTCAGTCTTTGCTTAAGGCGTCTAGCTCGTGGCGCCACCTGCGATGGGATCTTCGGCGGCTACGTTTTGATGTGGGAGGTTAGTGGTCAAAAAGTTGTTGCTTTTGCCTATAGTTCTTCTGCCATACGGCAAACGTGACCAGTCCAATGAAATTAAGATAGGGTGCAGAAAGCGTCAGTAATTGTCCTTGAACGCAGTAGTGTACTATAGTGTACAGTAGTATACTTAACTCGATTGGTCAGCTTCACTCCTAACGTACTGTGTGTGGCTCGCTGTCAAATCTTAGCACAGGACTTTTGAATTTCCATCTATACCAAGTACGATTATTTATTCACTCAGTTATTGACACACTACGTAGTCTACTACATATCCATGTGTAGAACAATTGAGATATCCGCTTCCTGCCAATCTGTCAATGATTGTATAGCAATAATCGCCTAATCGGAAACACACCTGCCCTCATGCCGCTCGCTCGGCTCGCTCGCGTGCACGTATTGACGTGATAACGCTGAGTGACGTCAGATGGCGCGCTGTGCGGTGAGCGCCGGCCGGACGTTGTTTGGTTTACATTATCGACAGTCTGTCCGGGGAAATTGGAGTCAATACTTAGTCCGGTCCGGTTGTTTAGATCTGGGCCAGATGGTTGTGGTCAATTGATAGTATCTAACAAAAAAAAAATCTAAAAATAACTAGGTACTATTCTGCGTCATCATCACATCGAGCCCTATCTATTTGCTGGCTTGCCCTCTGTTACCGGTCACTTGTAGTAAAGTAGAGCTGAACTTGGCGACTGATGATGCCATTGCCGTCGCCAAGTATTGGCAGTAAAGAAATATAGGTTGGGCTATTGCCACGAAGAAGAAATAGATCACACGAGCCTATAGCAGTCTACTGCTGGACATAGGCTTCCTTCTTGGTACGCCACAATGATCGATCTTACGCTCAATCCTGTGCGCAACATTTTTAAAATGAATATATATTATAATGTTTTAGTTTTGTATAATTACCCAATGATTCATGTTTGTACAAAATCGGATAATACTTACTTACTCCTGTGGCTCAGGGACCCAAAACGGATAATGCAATAAACAAAATATCCATCGTATCAAAATATCTACAATTTTGTTTAGAAGGAAGACAAACTAGTAATTGGCTTCTGAGTTGTGCGGTGCGGCAGCGTTGCGGGTGCGGGGCGGCGACAGTAAGCTGCAGTTGACTTCCCTGATTTATCGCTCCAATCTAGGCGCCGGACAAATCCTGGTTTGCCGTTTAAAGTTCGATTCAATCTTATGAATTCAACTCCAGATATTGTATAAAATAATCGTTTTATAGTTTTTTCTGTAAGTTACATGTTGTGGTCAGGCTGGCCGGCCCCGAGGCAGTGCCTTTATTTTTTATTTTTTTATCCCACCTGTGCCGCGATTCTACTAAAGATGATACACTTACGCTATTAGGAACATAAAATTGTTGTTAAATTGTAAAAAAGAGAAAATTGTCAAACGCAATTTTGTTTAGTTGGTGACAGTATTGTATTGTAAATTCTTGACTTTCTGAAAGCATTTATTGTGAATCCACTTAGAAATAAACGATTGAAATTTGAATTTTTTAACCTGGTTTGGAAACTCGGACAGCCTAGTTTAAATTGTATCAATTCCAAGAGAAAATAGAGTGGTGCGGTGGAGGAGCGTTTGCGGTGCGGCAGCGGTGACGGCGAAACAAACGGACGGATAAAAGTTTTTCGTTTAGACCGACCGCGCTCGCGGGCACTTCACTGGGCATTTTATAAAAGTTTGAATAAGAATTTCAAAACTTTGAATCCAATGCTTCCGCCGCGGATTTGAATGAAAGAACAAGGTTTTTTGAAAGCAGGTAAAAGTTTCAGAGAGTACCGATAATCGGGGTCAAGCACGCGCCATCAAGAGAAGCATATTTTCTTTCGCAGTGATATCGTGTTGTGCCAGCGGGAAAAGCATCAATCCAATTCTACACGTGGATGCGTGAAAAGCGACTAAGCAGGTAATCAGCAAGGGGATTGGCAGCAGCATTCTCTGTTCCATATTGCACTTTGTAGAGGAATCGAGGGACCTAAGTATTTCTAAACTAACGGACATAGTGCATGTGTAGCAATCTAAAGGCACAGTCGATTGGCCAAATCTGTCGTGGAACCGAGACGGACGGTGTAGTAAGCGGATTCTCGAGTTTATGCGACGCCTCGGCAAACGTAGCGTTGGTTGCCCGTCGCCAGATGGACCGATGACGTGGCGTGGCGTTTCCCACACTTCAGCGCAAAAATAACGCTGCCGAATCCGACCGAAAAACCACCCTCAACGCACGACCCAGCACTAACGCAGCATCGTGCGTTGGACTTGCATTGAGAGAGATTTTTGTATGGGGTCTTTATTATGGATGTGACAGACGCATACGTTAGCGCAGCGTTAGTTTTGCGCTGAAGTATGATAGAGGCCTTAAAGAGGCGATTGGATCGCGAAAACGACAGATCATGTCTTGTGGCGTACCCTGAGGGAGGCCTTCATTCAACAGTGGACTGCTATAGACTGATATGATGTGATCGAGGAAAACGCGCACTCAAAGTCGGTATCAAAATGTTACAAACTTTCATATCTATCTTGAATAACTCTTGGTATTACAATTGCAAGTTAGAAGCGCTGGAGCCGGCGGCTTATAAGAAGCTTGAACAAGGAGCAAGTTCAGTGCATGATCGCTTCATGAACTTAGATTGCTCAGTGACGTCACGAGGAGGGCGATAGAGGGGGTGGGGGGAGAGCGAAGAGGGAGGGGAGGATTAGAGCTTGATTTGTGATAGTTTCAGCCCGAATTATAATTCTTAAATCTAAAAAGATATATCTTTACGCCTAAAGATTTAAGTAAATTAAAAAATTTAAGTTTACTTAATAATGATAATTAAGATTTTGGTTTGACTCCATTTAAATTTTTTTTTCTCTAAAAACTCTTATAAAAACGACTTTACAAAGTAGGTTTTTTGATACAGTGGTCTTTTTAGTTAGTAGACATTTGGAACTACGGTCATATCGCAACTAGGATTTTGTGATATGATTGAAATTAATATAACCATTGGGACCACCAACTTTTTATAACCTACCTTTGATTTTTGGCCTCGATGATAGAATCTTTAGAGCATAATTTGCCTTAAATTTCCCCAAATTCCGTCTTTGTTTTTTATAACCTTTCTATGTTGAAGCGTCACTTACTTGTCAGAACCCAGAGGGACGAGAAAAGGCTTAGCAGAATGTAGCAACATGTTATTCTTACTTCAGCGGTAATTACGCGAAAATGCGATGATGTTTTCAAAGGACATCCGGAGGTTCTTTGTTTGCGCAACATTGAGTTTTCCATTACGTTTTAGGCGGTTGCCACGCTTGACGTCCGTTGACGCGCAATTTTAGCTTATGCCTAACGCATGCATCTGCCAGATGCAAGGTAATTTAAAATTTCCCATACAAAAACATTGACGCATGAGCTTGCGTTGTTCGTTGCTTCTGCCAAACTACGCAAACTTATGCGTCAACGTAACTTATCGGTAAGGAAAATTTGAAATCTCCTTTCATTTGACAGACACATTGCGTTACGGATGCGCTAACAATGCGCAGCAACGGACGCCAAGTGCGGGAGCCGCCTTAGGAATGTTACAAATCCGTGAATGTTGATGTGTCATGTTAATGGAAAGTAAACAAGCAGACGCGTGTTTGTTGAACAAGTGTTGAACGGGTGTTGAACGGGTGTGTAATCACGCGATCATCGTGATTACGATGTTATAGTAAATCTGTAGAGAACGATGTTTATCTGTGTCTACAAATCATAACTTAACTACTGGACCGCCCAATGGTTGCACTTGCTGCTATTTAATCGTTTGCCCGTCAGTCTATGTATTTAAAAAAATCATCAAAAGCTGGTTACGTAGTTGAAAATAGTTAGCGGTGTTTGTGACAGACCGACAGAGTAACACAAAAAACTAATTCTTTTATACTATGTATTGAAATATGCCTTTTTAAATCGCACTTTCCTTTTCCCAAAATGTAACTTTAGCATTGCATTCACCTTGATTGCACTTCTTATCCAATATTGTTATTTTGTAAGCAACAAAGAATCTGGGGGCACGGCAGTGCCCCCGCCAAGTCGAGCTAGAAAGCGGCACAGCCGTACCATCCTTTTCTCGAAGCGGTTCAGGCCATTTTCAACACCTTATAACTTTCTTGTGGATAGAACAAAAGACTTGAAACTTCAGGAATCAATCAAAAGCCCTGTAGATACGGTATATTTAAAATTTCGTTCACTTTGAACCAGTGGTTTAGGAATTATAGCTAGTCAAAGTTCTTAATTTTGTCACTGACTGACTCACTCACTGACCGATCATCAAAATTCTAAGGCACTTCTAGCAGACATAGAGACTTCTAATTTAGAATATAATTTGGGTTTAGTGTATAAATCAAGGAAAAACTTAAAAATCTAGCAATTTCAATGCAGTTTTCTAGATAAACCGATAGCATAAATAACTTTGTAATTCCATAGAAATGTACTGTTTACCAAGTTATATTTTGCTGTCGCTCCTAAAATACTTTGTTTTGGTCCAGCAAAATTTGAAATCATTAATAGAGCCTATGTCCATCGCGAACAGTTTCCAATATGTATAGCCTTTGCTATAACTATACATAAAAGTCAAGGCCTCAGTCTGAATAATGCGCTGATGGATATAGGTTCAGCTGTATTTACATCTGGTCAAGCTTATGTAGCACTATCAAGAGTAACAAGTCTGGGCGGCTTACATTTTATAAACATAGACTTTGGAAGTATTAAAGCGCAAGAATCCGCAATTTGTGAATACAATAGACTAAGAAGCATTTACCGTCCACACTTGACAAAAATCATTACTACAAAGATTCCGAGAAAACCACATAAAGATAGAGAGTGGGCTATGAGAAAAACCGTGGCTGAGGCTCAAGAAATAGAGCCGCAAAAGAAAAAAAGGAAGACTACCTACAAAAAGTAATGAGATCCCCTCAAAAACATTAATATATAAAAAATTCCAAGTCTCGCTACTGAGCTATATTTTAATGTTTACAATAAATTGAATGACTTGGCAATCGCACTGAATGTATTAATTTTAATATGTATTACACGTTAACCTTCTGTTCTAGTGCGATGGCTAAGTCATTCAATTTATTGTAAACATTAAAATATATTGAAAATATTGATATTGTCACTATAAAATAATGCTTATTAACTAATTACGTAATTAATTAGGATAGATCTCTTAAGTTGGGAATGAACAAATCGATAGCCGACTTGGTTTCAAATGGATCTCATACCTTTTTATGGTTGAACAGCTCAGTAGCGAGACTTGGATTTTTTTATATATTAATGTTTTTGAGGGGATTGTATTATTTAGATGTAGTTATTTCTACTTTTCTCGGAACAAGAGCTCAACCTTTCTGTAAGCTTGATTTCTGAAATCGTGCATGGAAGTCGGTAACAACTGATTTAAGTCACTCGCATCACAATTTTCACCATCAATTCTTAATTTCAGGACTATGAGTAAACGGATTTGTGTAGAAAGTGTTACAACTAGTTAGCAGCAGTTTTCATCAAGCGCCTCGTATTATTATTATTATGTTGGTATTTCAGCTGTGAATCTCGGGCTGCTAATATAAGTTGAGCAACACTCAACAAACTCGACTAGGTCTCTACCTGAGTCGCTAGGCGCGCACTGTTCAGGTTCCTAACTCATTCCTTCTGCTCCTACGTGACTGAGCTCAACATAATACGTCACACGTTTCAAATAAGTTGAACTAGTATGTTACCATCTTATCAGAGCTATCAAAATATCTTTCTATCTATGTTCGTTTCTACAGCATATTGAAAAATTATCGTGCCCAATTAAATGCATTTCGTTCAAAACACGATGTATACAAAGTGTTATTTGTTATCACGCTGTGTTTCGAAGGAAATGACTTGAATTGGGCACGATCACTAATGAAAATCGAAAAAAAATATTAGACTTTCTTAAACAATGTGTTTAATGTAATAAACATATTTCCTTCGAGCGATGCTTCACTCATTTTATAATAAAATAATAATATAAATAAATATCTTGGACAATTCACACAGCGTCATCTAGCCCCAAACTAAGCAAGGCTGTACTATGGAAACTAAATAGCTGATATTATTACTTATATACTTTTTTTTTGTAAATAATTACATATTATACATAGAAAACACCCAGACTCAACACAAATATTGGAAAATTTTACTTAACAAATATTTGTGTCCGGTGGGGATCGAACCCACGACCCTGGGCGTAGAAGGCAGGGGTACTATCCGCTACGCAATCGGGACAGCCAAAATAATCGCAGAGTTGTCTGTTACCCGCGTTATTATAGAAATTTACAAATTTAATTCTGGAGATATTTTCCCTAAGTTGTTCCTTCAGAGATTGCATATCTCTTCTTTCTTTTCGTGTGTGACAACAAAAGTGTGTGACAATAATAATAGTCCCAAAAGATCCTTACATATAACTTTTCGTCTTAAAAACGATGAGTCTCTTATTCAGTTGAAACATTTTATGTAGACTAATGATAAGACAAACTTGTATAATAATAATAAACTAAACTCGAAACTAGGATTATACTTTCGCATTATCATTTACCTTTGAGAACTTCCAAGTCTACAGAAGTTTGGGGTTGAATTATGTAACTCGAGTGTTAGAGAACAAAATACTGAAGCAATATCAAATTTGACAAGTATGCAGATTTTCATTGTCTCCCGTTCGTACTTGGTGCTGTCATATTGAATGCGACAGCCGTCTATAACGCAGAAGGTTCCGGGTTCGATTCTGGCTGGATCCCTAAAATGTCAATATTTATCAGTTTGTGAATTTGTTCCCAATCTGGCTAGAACATTGCAGGCTGAACTACCTGATTGTCCGTAAGAAAGATGATTCTCTGTTTTGGAGGGCACGTTTGACAGCTGGTCCCGGTTGCTGTCTATAATGGTTTAGAAGGCAGCCGTTACACAACCATGTCAGAGGTCAGCTACTTTTAAGGGGCGGGGAACTCCAACACCAGGATTCTTTGCACCGTTGAACGATTCGGCGTCAACCTACTTACCTACATATCTATCTAAGGTAATAGGTGTGCACACGTTTCATTTTCACAATAAAGTAACAAGGCATGCTATGGTAACAATTTAAAAATACTGTCTGCAAAACAGCCAGCAATGAACGGAGTTCTTTATTCGCGTGTTGTGTCGCGGCGCACCTGGCCGGTCGGCAGGCGGCGCCGAGCGCGACTGTACCTCGCCGATTACTTCCTCAAAGTGCTACACAAAAACTACCACCTCGCTAACTCGAGTAAGCGGTTGCTTTATTTGTATGGAGACTTCGCGTCGCCCGCACCGACCGCTGCGTGGCGCGACACTTTATACCAAACAAAATAACACAAATTTCACTATTCATTATCCTTCTTGGCATGAAATTTTGTTAAAATTCTTACGTCTAGTTATTACTAACAGCATAAACCCGTGTGAGTATTTTAAAGAGCGCAAAGAACAGTTTTTATTTGTAATCATTAGTCATGTGAGCGAGGTTTTATTGTAAGCTTCCGTAACGTGTGTAGTAAATTAAACTTGCAACTTTGCTCCTCGTTAAATAGCCCGATGGGGGGATGGTACGTGTAGTGTTGGGGAGTGTACTCGTGGTGCAGTACACAATATGATCAGACTACAGCGCGACCACGCGGCGTGCAGTCGGCCGCGCTGCGGTCGGCGTGCGGTCGCGGCGCGCGGTTGACTGCACGCCGCGACCGCACGCCGACCGCAGCGCTCAGCCCGCCGGTAATCCGCGACCGCACACTAACTGCTTCATTATGCGGCCGCTCGCTCCGGGATTATGTTTTTATTTTCGGGGCTCGCGTTATAAATTCCTGAGAATATTCTCTTAATGCGCGGCTTTGTCTAGCGGCCGCCATTACTCTCCGCGCGAACATGTTCGCGGGACAAATTAGAAAAAGAATCCGAGATATAAATAAATAAACAACTACTGACTGCGGTCGAGGCGAAGGCGAAGTTTGTCTGGCTTTAGAGTGCTCATTAATATTTTTGCCGAACTTTTGGGACTAAGTAGGTAGCTATGCAGAAAGACTTTCTTCCTAAGTCGCTTACTTAAATATTTTCATTAACAGAGTTGAATCATCATTGCGCACGCTTAGCGCACAACACTCCGCTAAAATAACGCATCCATAACGCACCAGTCTGTTAGAATCATACTAGACACGTCAATCCCCATATTAAAACCGCTCAACCGCTGTTGAAGCATCCGTCAAAACAACGCAGTCGTAATGCATCCGTACCTATGGATCTAACGTTACGGATGCGGTTTTTAAGCGCTCCGTTCTGCGTTAAGTGTGCGATCTTCCTTACGTCTGTGACAGAATGATCAGTGTCTGAGGCAAGACTTTTCGTGGCTTTATGATAAATAGAGCAGAATATTGTTACAAAAATAAAGCTTTTACCTTGTAACATCTTTCTCTGATCAATAGTGTTACAAAGAGAATAATTTTCTCCCCAAGGTTGGTCGGTAGTCTTGGTAACGGTTAGAATATGGAATTACCTTTGCTCACAATATCTCCCAAAAGTTATTATTTGATTTCAGGAACAGGATCTATGGGAAAGTACATATTTTATTGTAACCGTACCTTTTATTTTTGCAAAATTCTACATAAAATTTAACATTATTCTGAGACAATCTCAAATACACCTAATATTGATAATTGTTAATCATTCTAAAAACTGAAAGTGTATGTCTGTAAGGAAAAGGTTTAGTGCTGCATATTGCTCGTTAAGTTATCGGTTTTATTTGCAAGTTAATACGATCTCTATGGTTATTGGTTCAACCATGTCAGAGGCCTTTTACTAAGTAGGTACCTTAAGCTTACCTTTAACTTAGTATTCTTTGCCTAAGGGGCGCTTTTAAACCGTGTTCATTTTTTACAACTCCGCTTACTCTACACACTTACAAAATATAACGACTTGCCGAAACATCATTTTGTGTTTCCATTACCTCGCGAGAGAAGTCGCGCGGATACCGGACGCATATCGCATCGGCTGGCGAGTGAACGAGTCGGCGAGTGAGTGAATGAGTCGGTGAACGAGTGAGTGAGTGTGAGGCTTCATTTATCAAACGTCCGGTGGCTGGCGCGGAGCCAGGGCGTTCACATTCACCAATTCTCGTGACATTCGGCTTCTGAGCACTCGCCAGGGTGCGTAAATACAAACTCGACTACAAAACGTTTTGTAACAGTTTTTGCTGTTGTTTTTTTTAGTGTGATATGTCCATTCCATAATCGACTACAACACACAGCTAAGCAGTGTTGCTAGGGTCATGATTCTAACTTAATGAAGTTTTATACATTAAAGTGTTTAGGACCAATGTGAGTATTGAATGAAAATGAATGATAAATGATAGGTCTCGCCAGCAAGACCAATTTTTAAGCTTGGCTAAATCCATACCTACACACAGCACACACATGCCCATATTGCTTGCGTTGAAGACATTATCTGGATGCATCTATTCCATACCCGACTACAAATCAGACAGTGTTCTTCTGCTGTAGTCGAGTTTCAACTTACGCCGCCGCGGAAGCCAGCTAAAAGGTTACGGCATGGGTGCAGATTATTCTGAATGTTTTTCGGGTGATTAGAATTGAATATTACACTAACCAAGCTATTTTATGCCAGTGATGATGAAAGATACGTAAGATATTTTATTTTGGACTTCTTCTTCTTTTCGTGTGGGACACCGAGTGGCCAACGACCCGATGAACCCTAGTGTCAGAATTGTTCATTTTGGACTAAAAAGTCCAAAATGAATTGGAGACAAGCTGGAATTTTTCAAATTAGCACTTTGACACTCATCAAATGCATTGAAAAATAAGGTAAGAACTCAACATAATTTTTGTCCCCACTACTATTGCTGTACGAGTCACGCGTACATATCTTTCTGTTTACTATGCATTTTTACTATATGACCTAATTTGAGTCAGTCGTCACACAATCGCCGTCATGCACTACCGCGCATAGACAGGCAAATCACTTTATCACGTAAAGTGCGGCTCAGATAACTAAACTTCATCTTTATACCAATAAACCTTTAAATAACACTAAGTGAGTGGTTTCGTATTCATTACTCGAGTATCTATAACTGGATAACTCCAACATCGTTTGGTCCTTCGAGCCTCTAGAGTCCAGAGTTTTTTAACGTCTGGGCCCTCGAGCTGCCGCTATTTGGAATTTAGTGCTGTGTTTCTCTACTGTGGGTGCAAATCGGTGCTGCTGGCCTCCCACCAGCGGGTCTCACCAGCAGCATTGAGAAGGTGCAAAGCCTATAGGACGAGAACATTGCATTGACCACCAAAAAGCGCATTTACAAAATCTATAAGAAGATTTGATCAGCAAGAAACCTACAATAAGCAAACTGCGTGGGATCTCTGAAACAGATCTTCGATTTACTTTATACTACGTGTAAAGTTTTGAACCGGCGTAGATAACGTCTACAGCTACTACAACATCTTCTGCGTAACCAACTCAACTTTTAATAAATTCCTTAACAAACGGAAAACAACAACTCCAACAATGTCCACAGAAGACGAAGAATTTAATCAGCTTATAAGTAAGCAAGAAAAAAGCTATCAAAATATCAATCAAATAGCAACCAACTTTGGAAAAGATAGTGCTGATCGAAAACATATTGAGTATCTAACCAAACGAATTAACGCGTTGGAAGCCCACTGGAGTGAATTCTGCTGCAATCACGAAATCTTGAAGAAATTTGAAAAAACGAGAGGAGATGCAGATTACTTCACCAAACAGGTTTTTAATACAACTAAGAAAATATTCAGCGACACTCTTAGAGAGATGATGAACTTGAAAATTAAATGTTTACGTGAAACCGAGAGCTCTAGCGGCGGAGGAGGGGACCGCCAAGAGGAACCCCCAAACCTTGAATTCAAGCATGAAGGGAACAACGACAACGTGAATACACTAACACGCAAACAAGTATGCAATTTCAATGCATTGGAGCGAGCAATTTCCAAAATAGATCTCCGTCGGATGCATGAAAAATGGCAACTGCAAGATCAGCTAAATATACTACAATCCAAGTGGGACGCGATTGATAAGGTCCATTGGGAACTTAGCTACTTACTCAATGGAACCAACGACAAATACGAAAATCTCTACAGTTATTGGGAGAAAACTTTCGATAAGCTGAAAGAAGATATAAATCGAAAAATGTGGGAGAGTTCACACTATGAAAAATCTACCCCTAAAATCGAACTTCCGGAATTCAACGGAGACTACAACAACTGGGTGTCTTTTAGAGACTTATTCTATGAGACAATTCATAATAATCCAACGATTAACAAGACTCAGAAAATGAAGTTCCTGAAGTCTAAACTAAAAGGTGAAGCTGAAAAGTTAATTAAACACCTATCAGTCAGCGCAGATAACTATGATTCATGCCTTGAAATCATACAGCATCGCTACGACAACAAACGATTGCTGTTTACGTCTTACATAGACACGCTACTCAATCAGCCATCGATTGAGAAAGCGAACGCTCCAACTATAAAAAAGTTCCACGACACAACTAAAGAATGTTTGAATGCTTTGGAAAATATCCATATCGAAATTCCTGTGTGGGGGCCACTCATCGTACATATCCTATCATCGAAGCTGGATGACGTCACCCACAGCGACTACATACGAAGCATGGCAAATTCCAGGGAGCTCCCAGATCTCGACGAGTTCATGGAATTCCTGGAGATGAAGTTCATGACACTAGAAACCGCTCGAACAAAAAAGAGCGCTCCAAAACCGAATTATTCTACAAATCAATATAAGAATAATTATGAATCCAAGCCAATGAACTTTAACCGAGCTGAAAAGTGGACAAAAACATACCACGCTACACTGCAAAACTGCCCGCTATGCAAAAACGGCCATGCACTGAGGCAATGTACTTCATTCCTAGAAATGGATATTGCAACAAGAAACCGAACAGTGAATGAACTGAGGATATGTCGCAATTGTCTTTACTTACACGACGGAAATAATGATATACAGGGTGCTACCTCAACTAAATATCCTGTATGCACGTCGAAAAAACGGTGCCTAAAATGTGGATACAAGCATCATACATTACTTCATGATGACAACTTCAAGGGACAACCTCCAAGTAAATCAAGACCATCAACTTATCACATCAACGGGTTGAACCAACAAAAACTAATGACAACCGTCCTGATCAATGTAAAGAACAAAGAAGGCAATTATGTCGTACTAAGAGCACTTCTCGACCAATGTTCAGAGGTATCGCTCTGCTCAGAGTCAACAGCACAACTATTAAACTTACCGAGACAGAAAACCTCAGTAACTGTAACTGGCATCGGCTCTATAAAGGGCACTAGCAAAGGGTTGATCAAGCTGGAGTGTAAATCAACTCATTCGGATTACAAATTCAGCACTGAAACGCTAATAATGCGTAAACTTGTAAATAACCTACCAAACTCTAAAATAAATACAGAGAATTGGACACACTTAGACAACATCAAACTAGCGGACCCGAAATTCAATATACCGGGCCCCATCGACCTACTACTAGGCGTCGATATTTACTCAAAGGTGATCATGGATGGACTCCTGAGATTGAATGAAAATCTACCAGTCGCTCAACGAACTCAACTAGGCTGGATAGTCCACGGTGAAACACAAGAAACACAACAGCAACTGAATTGTCTTATCACCCTACATGAACTAGACAATTTCTCTCATTTCTGGGAGACAGAAGAGATCCCAACGGAACATAAAGAAAGCTCAAGCAACGACTTTTGTGAAAAACACTACGTCAACACTACTGAGAGGTTAAACAACGGGCGCTACGTGGTAAAAATGCCAATGAAGCCCAACCACGAGCAAGATCTCGGAAATTCAAAACGCCAAGCTGTCGCTCAATTCTTTCAACTAGAAAAGAAAATGGCGAGACAAGAACACTTTGCGAAACTCTACAAGCAATTTATCAAAGACTATATAGACATGGGTCACATGAAACCCGCAACGAAATCAGATAAACAGCTACAAGTTTATCATCCGCACCACGGAGTGTTAAGGGAAACATCGCTAACAACTAAACTGAGAACTGTATTTAACGCATCTATGAAAACAGACTCAAGTTTTAGCCTCAACGACTTGATGGAAAAAGGGCCGAACCTACAAAAAGATATCTTATCATTGATAATCAAGTGGCGGAGCTACAAATACGTATTAACGGCGGATATAGAGAAAATGTATCGCCAAATCCTTATTCATCAAGATCAACACAATCTACAAAAGATACTATGGAGGGAATCGCCTACAGAGCCACTCCAAGAAATGGAACTATGTACCTTGACCTACGGTACTAAAGCAGCGCCATTCATCGCCATGCGCACACTACTACAACTAGCCGAAGATGAAGGCCACGCCTACCCCTTAGCGAGAAAGGCACTACTAAACGACTTCTATATGGATGACGTCATCACAGGGCATCATACCATCGAGCTAACAAAGCAACTACAACATGAACTCTACGAGTTACTGAAAAAAGGCTGTTTTATATTGCGTAAATGGGCCAGCAACGAGGCATCAATTTTGAAAAAACTGCAAGAAAACGAAAAAGCCAAAAACAATAATTTCAACTTCAAACAAAACGAAGAATTTAGCAAAACATTGGGGTTAGCATGGAATAACACAAATGATACATTCAGCTTTACCTGCGAAACACCCACAAACAACGAAGTGAAATCTTACACCAAGCGACAATTACTATCGGAAATTAGCAAGATCTACGACCCACTAGGATGGCTAGCACCAGTGACCGTCCAAGCGAAGCTAATATTCCAGAAACTGTGGACTGAAAAGTATCACACTATTGGATGGGATGAACTACTGCCCGTCGAAGTAACGAAACAATGGACAAAAATAAAGACCGAAATGTCAAACATTAACCTCATCAAAATCCCAAGATGGATAAACAATACGCAAAAGTCTATAGAACTTCACGGCTTCAGTGACGCGAGCGAAAATGCTTATTCGTGCGTAATATACAGCCGCACCACGTCACCGTCGACCGGCGCTTACGTCACCACCCTCATAGCAGCGAAAACCAAAGTCGCGCCGATTAAAAATAAAGCAACAATACCAAAACTAGAACTATGCGGAGCGCTTCTGCTAGCGCAACTGCTTGAAAAGGTCATCAAAGCTCTAGAAGACTACGACCTGAAGATATCCTGTTGGACCGACTCTAAAGTGGTCCTAGCGTGGCTCCAGGGAAGGTCATCTAAATGGGAAAAATACATCACCAACAGAACGACTAAAATAACAAACATCGTTCCTTCATCGAACTGGGGTTACGTAAAAACAAACGAAAATCCCGCTGACTGCGCGACAAGAGGTCTCACACCATCTAAACTAATAAACTTTACCCTGTGGTTTGAAGGACCTACATGGCTCAAGACAACAGAGGAAAAAGTGAAAACGTCATCTGAAATCTTCGAAACGAAAGAAGGTTTAGTCCAAAACTGTTTCGCAACGGAACCCATGCGAATCAAGAATGTATTTATTCATAATTTACTTGATAAATACAGCGACATAGATCGTATTGCAAGAATACTCGCCTGGGTGCGACGTTTTGCTGATGCATTGCGAAACAAGTCAATGCAACGTCAGAGCAACGAACTGAACTTGACGGAAATTGAAAAAGCAAAAACATACATCATCAAATCCGTACAAGAAGATTACTTTGAAGACGAAATTCAGTCTTTGAAACGAAAAGGGAAACTGCCTAATAAGAGCAACATCCTGAAACTCCACCCTTACTTAGATAACAACGATGGGATTCTGCGCGTCCAAGGGCGTTTAGAAAACTCAGCACTACCATCAGAGATGAAGCACCCAGCCATCATACCCCACGAAGGGCGACTAACTCAGCTACTGATCGAGAAGTCACATAAGAAAACACTACATGGCGGGGCTCGGGTTACACTGGCGCATACTAGAACGCAATATTGGATTGTCGGTGGAAATAGAGCCGTCAAAAAAGTACTACGAAAATGCGTCATATGCAGCCGCTATTCAACAACACAAAATTATCAGCTAATGGGTAATCTTCCTAAAGAAAGGATTACACCATCATCAAAAGTGTTTGAAAACACTGCAATCGACTTTACAGGCCATTACGAGGTCAAAATAAATAAAGGACGCGGGATACGAACCTGCAAAGGCTACATAGCCATTTTCGTATGCATGTGTACAAAAGCAGTGCATATAGAACTAGTCTCAGATCTCACGACGCAAACCTTCATCGCAGCACTGCAACGAATGTGCAACAGAAGAGGCACTCCTAAACACATATTTTCTGATAACGGAACCAATTTCGTGGGGGCTTCAAAGGAACTGTACGAAGAGTTTGAAAAATACAAAACGATGCTATCTCCAGAGTTCTTTAAAGAAATCAATGAGTTAAAAATCCAATGGCATTTCAACGCGCCATCCTGGCCATCGGCTGGTGGACTGTGGGAAGCCGCTGTGCGATCCATGAAGAAACACCTCAAACGAGTCCTTGGGCAACAAAAGCTTACCTACGAACAATTCGCCACGCTCCTGACTAAAATAGAAGCGACCATGAACAGCAGACCGCTATGCCCATTAACTGAAGACGTGGAAGATCTGGATTATTTGACGCCTGGACACTTTCTATCAAGCGGGCCGACACTCAACCTAGCATTATCTGAACCTGGAGAAATGACAGCCAAAGATCTAAGAAACAATTGGAGACTAATCGAACTTGTCAACAGACACTACTGGCAACGTTGGTCCCAAGAATATCTACACTTACTACAAACCAGAAGCAAATGGCAAAAAGCCAAAGAAAACATACAAAAAGGACAACTCGTACTCGTCAAAGAGAGCAACTTACCGCCGGGCAAGTGGGCCATGGCCCGAGTGGTGGAACTACATCGAGGAAGCGACGATCTAGTACGTGTAGTAACGCTAAAAACAAGAAACGGCGTCATGAAACGTCCTATTATAAAACTGGCTCCTTTACCAGTAAAAGAAGCAAGTGAAGTCACTCCCTTAGACGTCACAGACGCACAGAATAAACAAGAAACGAAAACTTCTAATAAGATATATGAGAAGACAAAGAAACGCGCATCAAGCAAAAAACTCAACAGTTTATTTATGTTTTTGTTACTGGCATTATCAACTTTGTCACCAGTACAAACAGCTGCCACAACAGAAAAATATAAAATTACACAACTGAATGAGAACCACCCGATCTACTTTGACCCTATCGGAAACATCCAACTAATACATGATGAATGGAAGTTGCTGGTGTACTACAACCTAACAACATTCTGGCAAAGTACTTCTAAGATCGAGGAATACGTCAATCAACTAACGAAAATATGCGCTACTATGCCACACGAACCATGCCATTCTACATTCAACCAACTGAAATATGAGATAGAACAGCTGAGAGAGTACAATCAACTCTTATTATCACAACATCTTCAAAGAAAACGCCGAGGCTACGTAAATGGCATAGGAAACTTAGCTCGAACGCTATTTGGAGTCCTAGATGACAACTTTGCCCAAAAATACTCTGAAGACATACAAAAGGTCAAAAACAATGAACAGTACTTATTGGAGCTAATTAGAAATCAAACACTTATAATTGAAGCCGAAAATAACATCATAAAGAGAAATGAAGAATTCGTCAACAAGCAATTCGAGACCATACGTCGCCATATGCAAGAAACGCAAAATGAGCTGACAGAGATACACCATAGAGTGCAAATTATGAGTACAATGAATGATATCAACTCGGGAGCAATAACTGCGAGTCTTCTTATAACTACATTGAGAAGAACTCAAGAAATGATACTGAACGCATTAACTGACATCTACAGAGGACATCTAGATATGAATCTCTTCACACCTCAACAGCTTAAAGAGCAGCTGAACTTCATAGCTGGAGTGATATCAAAGAAACTTACTTTGCCTATCAAAAACGATGAGGCATCTAATATCTACAAGATCATCTACGTAAAAGCACGGCTAACTGAAAAGTACCTGTTATTTGAACTGCACATTCCATTAATAAGCGACGAGGAATATTCATTATATCACATTATGCCAATACCTAAACAGGTGACTCACTCCCAATGTAAAGTGATATCTACAACTTCAAAATACATAGCTGTAAACTTCGCGAAAAATACTTACCTACAAATCGAAGATACAGATTTACAACAATGTTCCACGGCGATGGAGGACAACTACATTTGCCACGCCTACAAACCGATAAGCAGTTTGCACAGCCAAACAGCATCCTGCGAAGCTAAGACGCTCAGCCATAATGTAAACATCACTTGTGATTGGGATCAGCAAAAATGCACTGACCAATGGAGAAAGCTTCATAGACCGAACATATGGCTATTTAACTGCATAACAGAGTGCTCCGCACGTATAGTGTGCGAGAATCAAATTTCAACTTCAAGAATAACAATGGCGGGTCTGCTTGCCCTAGGTCAAGATTGTATTATACAACATAAAGATACTACTATATACTCATACAACATATTCGGTAGTAAAACTAAGATCGGTATCGACTTACCAGTACCTACCATAGATTCGCCCAATGACATAGTAAACACATACAAGACCAAAGCTATGATCCTTGGCCAACTAGACAACTCAAAACAGCATCAACTGCTAGAACAGCAGATTACTGTTCAGAAAGAACACGAATTTCTACCAAATGAAATTACCGTCCATGACGTCAGCAACTACGCTATCAGCACTTTCTTGGTGGGAGGAATTGCCATTGCATTATTATGGAAATACAGACAATACATCTTTAAATGTAATAAAAGAGATACAAACGCTGATGCTAAGCCACCAAAGAAGGATAGAAATAATACATCAGTATCAACTGAAGACATAGAATTGCAAGAGATAACAACCAATGGAGCTCGGGACAGGAAACAAGCAACTCCACCGAAGCCTACCTATAGAAGAGAGTTCAGATTTTGAAGAAATGAAATAAGATTTATTATTACTTTTGAAATTGTACATTTACTTTGTATTTTGTCTTCAAGTTTAACTATCTGAGCTTTCCCCCGGGAGCGTGTACGAGTCACGCGTACATATCTTTCTGTTTACTATGCATTTTTACTATATGACCTAATTTGAGTCAGTCGTCACACAATCGCCGTCATGCACTACCGCGCATAGACAGGCAAATCACTTTATCACGTAAAGTGCGGCTCAGATAACTAAACTTCATCTTTATACCAATAAACCTTTAAATAACACTAAGTGAGTGGTTTCGTATTCATTACTCGAGTATCTATAACTGGATAACTCCAACAATTGCCAAGTCAATCGTCGTAGGAAGCTACGCTCGGGGCTACGAGAATCTTTCGCCACGTTCCGTAGTTTGGATTGGACTTTTTTTGTGATAAAGGACCTGGCAAATAGTCTTTCTTTTGAATACTGTTTATTTTTCTTTAATAGTCTAGCAAACGTTCAATTTATTTAATGTTCGTTATTTAGGTTTTTTACAAAATTTTGTAATGTGTAGGAGGGTTCCAGGGCGTTAAACGGTTTTCTCACACTTAACGCACAACTCAGCGCTAAAATAACGCTGCACTAACGTATGCGTCTGCCAGATACATATTTGTAGAAGGCGGTTGAAAAATTCTGACACGGATCGTTAGTCGACTCGCTCGCTCGAAAAGACAGATAGAGAGAGAGAGAGACTAGAAAACTACTGCGCTGAAGTGTGAAAGAGGCATATTATTATAGTAACTGTATTTCTCATATTACCTGCTAGTTCGGTCAACCACATGCCATCAGCTTGCTTTGACAGCTTATTTTTCCAAAATTTTTTTAAGTCTTTTAAAATTAAGATATGCTTGGATAGGAATAAGCGAAACATAGCGTAGTTCGTGCGAGATAATTTACTCACGTTTCCATAACGAGCCGCATTATTCAATTTAAATTCAGCACTGTACATAATTCCATTCATAACAATGTTAAAATATTATTAAAATGTTTATTATTTCATTTGCATTGTGGAATGTTATAAGGGGTATAAAAACAAAACTTAATATTATTATATTATACAAAAACTGACAGAATAATAAAATTAGTTCATCAATTTAATAAATTATTTAATTAGTCCTGGGCACTCCTGGGCAACCCTGCGTTTTCCATAATTGCGTCCCAGCCGACGCAGTGTCGTGCTCTTGCCTCAGACACTTATCATATCGTCGGATTGACGTATGAGACCAGGGATACATTACCGTAAGTTAACACGCTACAAACCACTGCTGGACATGGGCTCTTCCTATGTTGTGTGTATTGATAGCAATACTAATGGAGTTTGGACTCACAACGTTTGGCAGGCGGATTGGAGATCTGATGGATTCCCGGATACTTATTCCTTAGTCGCTTTTGACGACACCCACGGTAGGATGTCATTATCCACCAGCATCACACGGGAGTAAATAATAAGTAGTCTAAAACATATCATATTTCTTACGAACATTATTACAACCTTCCTTAAGCAACTCAGGAAAAATATAAAGCACTGAGAGCCTAATCTAATTATCCCAAATGCCATAAACAGATAATGATGGGTCTGAGAAGATGGAGATTGCAGGTTTTCAGTTCTCTACTGATTTGGTAGGTCAATGTGAAATTAGTATTTACAATTTATGCAATTACTTTTTATATCATGAACTAATTAACATGGTCAAATTACCAGCAAAGGAGTAGGACTTCTCAAAAGAAGTGCTCTATTATAATATAAGTAAGTAAAAAAACTTCACTGTACAATGAGAAATAGCATCATACAGGACATTTTATACTACGAAATGCGCGAAGGCGGTCTTATTGTTAAGAGCGATCTCTTACAGGTAACCTTTGTGTTATATCCACCTGACAAAATAGTATACACTAGTAGTACGCATCTCATCTGGTTTTTACGTTGTTGTATAAGAATCGTCGTTTATATTCACGCCCCTTTTGTAAGCCATAATTGAGTCAAAAGTTTGCCCTAAGATAATGTTCGAAACCGGTCGCAGTTACTTTCATTATCATCATTAAACAAATATACATAGTAGAACTAGTGAAAAAGCGTTTCATTAATCATTATCATGGAGTTCCATTAAGAAATAACAATACAAAGTGTAAATTACGCAAAAGTTTATTTGATTACTATCTTCTAGTATGGCTTTGAAAACATATAGGTACAAATGAATTTAATTAATCAAAAACATGGCCAATATCCGAGATTAACTTCTTGTAAGCATTTTTGTAACTGAAAGCGTTTTGCATTTTTACTTATAATATAGATACTTATCTACCTGTTTATGTATATAATGCGCCTTAATCTAATAAACATAATTGGATGTTTGAACATAAAAGTGTACTTGGGACTCCCCACTCAAAATTTTGATGGGCAATGCAGTTAACTCGGTTACGGCAAACGCTCCACGCCTTTTGATTTCTAGAGCTTGGGAGTACGGCCTCTTTGACGTGAAGTGGCCAATATTTTTTGTATATAACCCTCTCCCATTGTGAGGGTATGAATTCTTGTCCATATATTGCAGGGGGAAAGGATGGGGGGACATTGTCTCCGGCCGATCGCGCCTATCGTAATGGGATCACGGGACTTGGCCGAGAACTGTGCACGCTACATTTGACGTACATTACTAGTAGGGTTGGAAGACACTTCTACACTCACGCTCAAACTGCTGATCGCCACTGACCTGGAATTAGATGTGGACTGGTTCTTGTTACAATATTGGTGGCGCTCATTGTAAATCGCCATTTTGGCGCTGGCAGTCAAGGAAAGCAAACACGAAAGTACCCGGAACTAAATGATTTCGGTCCGAAGTCGCCACTGTGGCGCTGGCAGTCAAGGGAAGCTAATTTCGCGCTTAAAGTAGGGCCGCTAAACCTAGCTGTCATTTATATGGGACAACCTATCCAGTGCGTAGATAACTTTATATCAATGGTCGATCGCCTATATTGACAGCGTACGATAATACCCTTATCTTTTGAGATTCGTTTTTGGCACGGAATGGCGAAATATATTCATCACGTCTGGAATCGAAGCCGAGATTTGATCAGCGCAATGACCCGTGATGCCCTCTGGGGCACATCAGAAGTGTTGATGTGAATTGCCTGTGTGGCGAAATTAAGGGCGTTACTGGGGAGGGATGCCACTTAAATAAGAATAATCGATTTTCAGTCATCAACTATTTCCATTCAGGAAAATTTCCATTTAAAATAAATAGATTTTCTCCAACCTTTAATCACAATTATTGAAATAATTTGTTGGGCGAATACTTGACGCAAAACGATTGCAATTTTGTAATTAATTTTAATTTTATCGATTGTTAACCTATTGAAGATTGTGTAGTGATTAAGAAACACAATCGATTATTTTTGTTTTTACATCCGTAACAGAGTAACAGTAATATAAATGCTTACGTGTTTAAAGTGAATAGCTCATGTTAATTACCTGCCTATTAAGCTATTTCGCTTAATTATATTATGTAACTCTACAATGAATACGATTCCATGAAACCTAGTACTTGAGTAAGTAGCTAGTATTCGCTTGATAGAACCAATCACGTTTTAACAATAGAAGTGCTAGGTTGGTAAACCAAACAATTGCAACTAGGAATCGATTTTCCCAGAAACGTGACTGTAATTAGCGGATTACTTCGTCTAGTAGTTATATAGCTAGTCTCTCTTTGATCGTGTGGGACACCGAGTCGTCCAACGACCCAATCTCCCTAGTATCAGAATTTTTCATATCTACAAGTAGCAGGCTTCTGACATAAATGTAACGACCGACGTCTAAGTTACGGCTTAGCGTAATTTTCTTACGGACAATCAGTTGCTTCAGCCCACAATGTTCTAAATAGACTAGAAACAAATTCATAAAGTGATAAAATATATTAACATTGTGAGTGACCCACCAAAAATCGAACCCGGAACCTTCTACGTCACCTGTGACTCGCACTATCACTGCGCCACACCACATTAATATCTATATGCTGGCAAAACGTTCCATGCCTAAAGAAAAAAGATTAGCAGCAAATGCAACCGCTGTGTAACCGCTAGTGTAACACTAATGAGAAACATAAACCCCACAATTACAAATCGCACCCCGTTATGATTGCCCCATAATCCGCCGCGAGTGAGCGCAAATACAACAATTAGCGCGATAGAGGCTGCATATCGCTACTGTACAGCCGATATAGCACCAATATAACACTCGGTAGTGCGGGGGCCCGCAGCGAGTCATCGTGCCGTTTGCGACGTGTAGAAACTAGAGGGTGACGGGAATTAGCGTATTATTGGTACATCATATAAATATTGACGTATGGAGTCGGCTCTGCCGTGTGGTGCCGGCCTAGAAAAGCATGACACCATTTTTGCCCGCAGCGGGTGTCGTAAGAGGCTACCCGAGGGTTCCATTATGTTTTCTAATATAAGCCACTTTCTCTTCTTTTTGTGTGGGACACCGAGTCGTGCAACGATTCAATGAACCCTGGGATCAGAGTTTATCAACCGCCTTCTACTAGTAGGCCTCTGAAATGGTTAAGTAACGTCCTCCGTCATCTAAAGTATCACAGAGTGCAACGGAAGCCTATGGCTTACCTTTTTTTTGCTTAACAAAACTAAATATTATTGGGTCCCAAATATTCGTCAGACATGGCGATAACGACGTATTTTTTCAGCCGTTACCACCCTGCCAACCCTGCAAAGGATGAAGACGTGATGTGTGTATGTCATTATTAGTCTGATTTAGCTCGTGTAGTTATTTCCTCTTCTGTCCCAGCAATTAGCGGCGGTATTCCTGTTCGGCGCCGATACGCCGCTGAGGTGTACATTCCAATTGTAAATCTAGTGATTTATTAACAGCTCGCTAATGAATAACTACGCAATTAGTATTGCAAACATTACATAGGATAATTTAGCGTGGTCGGGGTACACCAGTACTCACTACTGATCCACATGAACCCACAAAAGTACCCATTAGAAAGCTAGCGCAGCGTCGTGCGTCGAGAGCGGTTTTAGTATGGGGTTTGATATTTCTAGTATGACACGCTGCGATATTTTAGCGCTCCGTTGTGAGTTAAGTGTGGGAAATAAAGTTACTATTCATTAAAGACGCTTGTGTCTCTCTATGTCGGTCTGTATTTTTTGTCATCGATACCGCTAAACCATGCAACAGATTTAGTTTTTTTTTTTTTATAGATAGAGTGATTCAAGAGAAAGCTTTGTATGTAAATGTGTAGTATAAAAAATTCCAAGAAATTTGGGAATGCTAGTGCCACAAATCAGCATTTTAGGATTCCGAGAATGTTGCAGGCAGACATACGATGCGAATATAACTTCCTTTAAAATTATACTAATTTAGCAAGGGTGAACGTTTTCGACTCTTCAGAAAACAAGCATAATTATTTGAAAACATAAACTCGACTGCGGTAAAGTCAGAGTTATATTTTGCGTTCAAAATTCACCATTTTGAATTTGTGAAATTTTTATTAAGGGTGTTAGAAAAAGTACCGACTTCCTTTCAAGGGATGAACCAGCCCATGAAGCTGAACAACTTTCCCTAAGATTAAAGTATGTTTTTTTAGTGTTGGACGTTGGTATATTTTATATGGAAAGTACATTTATTTTATATTTTTCGCCCTATGTTCCTTGGGGAAAGTTTTCCAGCCGTTTGGGCCCTTGAAAAAACTAATTATACTTACTTGTCCACATGTTCTCTCGACAACAACAACCCTTCTTCTCAGGCAGTCGAGTTGCACTTTAAGTTATTATAGATCAGTGAGCAAACTAGGGCTCAATTTTATGACCCTTTACAACTAAAGGATAATGCGGCCCGGCGGAGATAAAACGGATCCCAAACATCTACATGTCGAAGAGTTGAGGTCGCCAGGTTCCGCCATGGTGTTGGATTCACAAAGGAAACTCGAAGAATACAGGAACAAAGATTTATTTCTTCAGCAGTACTATTTTTAGCTAGGCAAAAACGGTCGCGTGGCGAATTCGTTACGAGGCTGGCTGCACGACTCGACAGCTCGGTGGTCCGCGAAAGAATGCGGTAGGACCCGCGCTTTTCGCTAACGAAAATGTCGTCACGTTGGCTATGCTGAATTTGCATACTACCAACATTAAATTCTCTTTGGTCAAGCAGCAGTGTTACCAATCTCAGCCAGCATCGTATCGACTACGCCCAAGTTGGGAAACTTGACGCAACTAAATTAAAAAAAAAGTAAAGATATTCTCTATAGCTTAATTTCTGAACGAGAATCAGCTGTCAAAATTAGTTCTTCGATCGGCCAAGCGCGGCGCTACTGTCGCGTACTCCGACACGGCCATCATGACGTCTCACACGTCCTCGTGTGGGATATCTGAAAAGAAAATTCAAAGCAGTAGCACAGCACTTGCTCGGTCAACCTGACCAAATAAAGGAAGCTAAAAAAAAGCTATCAACTTAAGCAACAAGCTAAATTCATAGGGGTACAGGCCTCAAAATTAAAATTATGATTAGCATCTAATTATACTATGTACTGTCTAATGACTAGGGTAAACCCTTACATAGAGAAAGAAAACTTTACAAAATCACAAAATGTTTGCATGGCTATGGAACAGTAATTCATCAAACAAAAGAGGCATGGTACAATAAACTTCCTCTCTTAAGCATCTCATCTCAAACTCTAGGTAGCGTTTCAGTTAAAAGAAAGCATATCGACAGCTGCAAGACAACCAATACCGTGGCGTCTGATCGTGTCGTCCCACATCATATTGACAACTGCAAGACAGCCTGATGGCGTCTGATTGTGTCAGAAGTATCCCATAGTAGAAGGCGTGAGCGTCTGATAGTGTAACTGCAAGACAACCTAGATAGGCGTCTGATCGTACACAGCAAGACAGCTACGCCTCAAATTATCAGAGTCCCCTTTCCTCACAAGGCACATAACAGCGATATGACGATAGCCATTACGTATTCCTGCTCTAAGAGACTACTGACGTTACGAAGGCATCACACCAGCGTAACTTAATCGTCGCAGCGCTACGTGTACAAAACCACAAGAAAAAGAAAATTATTGTTCCATAGTCATTACTTATTACTAAGTAGTTATTTTACTTGTCAGAGTCATTTTCGTCATCGTCAGAGTCATCCATTTCACAAATACTTTCCGGCATTTTTCGTAGACGGTCATGTGCGTATTTGTACGTTCGATTGTTGTTTAACGCTTTCAGTACGTACCGGTCTCCTTCCAAAACCTCAATCACCTTAAAAGGGCCTTTGTACTTTGGGTCTAACTTCGTCTGGTTTCGTTCTTCGTTTTGCAGTAGGACGAAATCTCCAACGGAAAAAGGTTGAACTTTAGCTTTGTTACTATCAAAACGCGTCTTGTCATAACTAGCACAGTCATTCATGTTTTTGACCGCCTCAGCCCTTACCTGTTCTAGGTCAATGGAAGGTTCTACGTCGTCAGCCAGCATTATCTCCAGTGGCCTTGCAACCTTGCCTATGAGCATCTCCAAAGGACTTGCCTTAGTCACCCTATTTTGTGTGCAATTAAGAGCGAGCTGCACATCGGGTAACGCATCTTGCCACGATCGGCTACCGGTCTCCGCAGCAGTCAGCATGTTTTTGAGGGTGCTCATAGTGCGCTCGACCTGACCGTTAGCTCTAGAGCTTCCAGTGGCTATAAGGTGTAATTTGATGTTCACAGACTCACAGTACTCTTTAAACTCCTTGCTTGCAAAACACCGTCCTTGATCCGCAATGAGTCGCGTAGGTGCACCAAATAGAGAGACGCTCTGTTTCACGGCCTTGATGCTACTGGATGTGTCTATACGTAGGGTATGGTAGAGCAATACATACTTGGTGAAGGCGTCAATTAGAACGAACACATATTCCTTCTTGTCGTTCTTGCCGCTAAGTTTGCCTGTTGCGTCAACATGCACAGTGTGCCACGGTATAGCAACTTTAGGAATAGGATGCATGGTCGCTTGAACTCTACCAGAATTTGATTTGGAGATTCTGCATGTAACGCAATTCTCAACAAAGCGCCTTACATACTTCGTCATGTGCTCGAACCAGTAGAGTTCAAACACCTTTTCCAGTGTTTTCTCCCATCCCAAATGCATCAGGCTTTCGTGCACACTGTTAATGATTGACCACCTAAGTGAATGAGGCACAATAGGTAAGCAACGTGTCTTACCGTTTCGCTGTATTTTCCGGTATAAGAGTCCTGAGCGCAGCTCGTACGTCTTTGCAACGTCATCAGGGAATTTGTTTTCGTTGAGATCAGCAACCAGCTTCGAAATTTCAACGTCTTTTTGTTGCTCAGCCAAAAGCCAGTTCTCAGATAACTCGTTCAAGTTAATCCGCTTCGGTTCAACTCTGTTCACGGGTTTTTGACTTACCTCTTCGGGCGTGACAGGGTTTCTTGACAAAAAGTCAGCATGAGGCATGAGTTTACCTCCACGGTGCACGATATCAAAATCGAAGCTTTGCAAGAAAGCCCACCATCTATGGACGCGAGGTGCCAGATCCAACTTTTTCCTGGTAGACTGAAGTGAGCTGCAGTCAGTCACGACTACAAACTTACGGCCATGAAGGAAATGCCTGAAGTGCCTAATCGCGTTGACGACCGCTAGTGTCTCCAGTTCATAGGAGTGATACCGCGATTCAGCGGCCGTAGTACGCTTACTGTAGTAGGCAACAGCATGTAACTTACCAGCCTTTCTTTGCATCAGAACTGCTCCATATCCGATCGCACTTGCATCGGTGTGTAGTTCCGTGTCAAGGTCTGGATCAAAAATAAGCAAGACGGGTTCGCTTGTCAGTGCCGTGATTATTTGCTGTCTGATAGCTTCATGTTCAGCTTTCCAGTTCAGCTTCCCATTGTTTGAGCTTGCGGTAAGCGCGTAAAGAGGAGCCATTACCTGCGAGAACTTTGGTACAAACTGCCGGAAATACGAAGCCAAGCCGATGAATTGGCGTAGCTGCGTCACAGTCTCCGGCGGCGACAGGGCAGTAAGTGCTTCAACTTTCCGCTGGTTTGGTCGTACCTCACCTTGGCTTACTTGAAATCCCAAGTACTCCACCTTTTGCTTCAGGAACTTGCACTTTTTCAAGTTGAGAGAGAATCCTTTTTCGGTTAGTACCTGTAGCACAGTGTTTAACCGCTCGAGTCCTTCTTCGACAGTTCTGGCTACAATGAGTACGTCGTCCATATAAACCACCACATAGGTGTTCACCAGATCCCCAAGAGCCTTTATTATTGCACGCTGAAAAACAGCTGGAGCATTCTTCAGGCCAAACGGCATCCTCAGGTACTCATACTGGCCGTCTGGTGTTACGAACGCAGTGCGTTCGATAGAATCGTCAGCCATAGGGATCTGATGAAAACCCGATGCGAGGTCTAAAGTAGAGAAGTACATACCTCCGTGCAACCGGGCAATTTGATCGGAAATGAGGGGTAGCGGAAACCTGTCAGGTATGGTATTGTCATTTAATTCGCGGTAGTCCACGCACAGTCTGGCTGAACCATCCTTTTTCTCGACCAAGAGAATCGGGCTCGCAAATGGCGATGAACTAGGGCGAATTGTTCCTGCATCAAGAAGTTCGCTTACCCTTTCTCGTACAACCTGCCGTTCCTGAGTGCTTAGCCGATATGGTCGTCGATTTACCGTCTTGTGAGGGTCCTTCAAACGAATCTCCATGGGTTCAGTATCGGCGCATCTCGCTGGCACACCGTTCGCAAAACTATCCTGATAAGATTTTAACAAATCGAGTAACTGACCTTTGTTTTCAGGCAGGACGTCGGTGTCTATAGTCTCCAGGTTGATTCCTTGAGCCTCGTCGCCTTTATTGACCTGTACTTCGCACGACTGAACGGTCTGGTGTCTATCGAACCACAACTGTGTAGCGGTCATATGTTGTGTCAAACCTAATCGCAAAATCTCGCATCCTACCATAATGTCATATTGCAAGTAGTGGTCCGAAAGAACATGCAACAAAATTTCTAAACTGATACCGTCAATCTCTACAACAGTCAGTATTTGTGTCGTGGAATGTACGGGGGTCTTTCCTAAACCAATTAAAGCTACTGTATCATTAAATCGTCGTCCGTCAAGTCTGTGTGATACAGTCTCCTTAACTAATGAACACTCGGCTCCAGAATCGTAATAAAATGAAATGTGCTCACCGGCTATACGTAGGATTCCAGTAGGCGCGCTCTTGTTGCACACGTTCACCCGCTTCTCCTTGGACGGGCCGGCTCCGCTAGTCCCTTCCTGGCCGCGCCTCTTCGGACAGCTCGATGCGTAGTGGCCGCTCCCATGGCACTGGTAACAGGTGACCGACGCCGCTCCGGAGGGGTTGGGTTTGCTGGTATTGTTTCCTAGTTGAGGTCTAGGGTGCTCGTCTCTCCGCTTGAAGGTGTCACTTCTTCGTGACCGACACATCGTCGATTTATGTCCGATTTTCCCACAGAAGTAGCACCTTGGTGGTATAGCGCTTCGGTTCTTTTTAGCATCAGAGACATCGGAATCATTTGCGTTGGACTTGCGTTTAAGGAAAGACACTGCTTTCAATTCTTGATGCAGCTGAGTGCGCGTCTTGATGTCCGATGTAAAGGAAAGTCGCTGAATACGTCGATCAAAGCGTGACAAATGTGCGAGGACGGTAGCTGCAGCAAGTTCTTCAGTGGATGCGTTTTTCCATCTAGCCATCAGTGACGTCATTAGAGAAGCAGCGTAAGCAGCGACACACTCATTTTCTTTAGGTTTACTTTCGCCTAGATTGATTAAAAGCGAGGCGATTGTTTCGGGACTGTCGTACCTGACTTTAAAAAGCTCCTTGAATTCATGCCAGGTCATACCAGGGTACGAAATGGTCGAAAACCATGTGGACGCATGCCCTTTTAGTGCACGGCTTAAAGCCACCATAAGCTGGGTACCTTGTTGGTGCTGGTCACTGATACAGAGGTCTGCCGTCGAAATCCATGCGTGTGCGTCGACATCTCGTTTGTCAGGATCGAAATCGGGCAAGCGAAGCTCACTAGTCGAAGGCGTTTTCATGGCTTGCACGAGGGTCATGAAGTTGCGGTTTTGTTGCTCCAAAAGTAGCTGCCATTTTCTGTCGTCTGCGTCGTTATTTGCAGCGCGTGGCTGATCCATGGTTGCAGCACGTGGTGAGTCGTTTTCCGTAGCAACTGGCACGTGGTCATCTGATCGCACTTCTGATGTCGAAGAGTTGAGGTCGCCAGGTTCCGCCATGGTGTTGGATTCACAAAGGAAACTCGAAGAATACAGGAACAAAGATTTATTTCTTCAGCAGTACTATTTTTAGCTAGGCAAAAACGGTCGCGTGGCGAATTCGTTACGAGGCTGGCTGCACGACTCGACAGCTCGGTGGTCCGCGAAAGAATGCGGTAGGACCCGCGCTTTTCGCTAACGAAAATGTCGTCACGTTGGCTATGCTGAATTTGCATACTACCAACATTAAATTCTCTTTGGTCAAGCAGCAGTGTTACCAATCTCAGCCAGCATCGTATCGACTACGCCCAAGTTGGGAAACTTGACGCAACTAAATTAAAAAAAAAGTAAAGATATTCTCTATAGCTTAATTTCTGAACGAGAATCAGCTGTCAAAATTAGTTCTTCGATCGGCCAAGCGCGGCGCTACTGTCGCGTACTCCGACATACATTTATGTGCCTGAGTTCACATCAGCTTATTATTGCTGGATGTAAACAGGAATTTGGGTAAATAGTAATTTCCTTTGATCTATTTGAACATTTCAGAGCATCGTTAATTCGGCAAGGTGTCAAGATATTTTAAGAAACCGTAGTCAATTTATTTTTGACAATTACTGCAAATTATTCAATTTCTTATATTGAAGTTAGAGGCTTAGCCAGCGGCTGCGCCTGCTGTAACTCATTTTCCCGTGGGGACAAGATGTTTTCCTGGCAAGAATTACACATTACACATATTTATTGAAAAAAAAATTGCATCAAAATCCGTTGTATACTTTTAAAGATTAAAGCATACATAAATATAGACGCGAAAAGCGACTTTTCCTTATGCTATGTAGTGATACAACGATACTTTGTATGTTAATTTTCAATACGGAATGCTGGCGATGGATTTACAGACGAAAAGAATTCGAAAGCGTAATTCAAATCTATTTGATTGTCTTGTTTTTAGATTTCGCTACGTCTTTTACCATTTAAACTCCTTCAATATAAAAAAAGAGAAACCCAAAAACAGTGCTGAATATCAAGTGCTAGATAAAACCCTGACATTGCGGAGTCGCGGTGCGTGCGTCTTTTGTTTTTATGAGCCCAATGAGCGCTCGCCACCGCTCTAATAAACCGTTTACCGGTTACCTGATTCCCAAAAACAACAGACTACAAGCTTCAAGGTAAACTTCGATGTACATTGCGTAGACCGTTAGCTATTATGACATTAGGGAATTCAACCACGCAATGTACTGAGAATTTTCCTAAAGAATGTAGTTTTGTAATAATGGGGCATTGGTTTTTCTGGACCTGCCGCTTTGCAACCACGTAGCCGGCTCATGAACTGTACGCTTAAGAAATTCACGACCGGTGAAGACCACAATGTCGGTTTATGATGACAGAGACAATATTTTTATTTCGTGACGTACATTACGAAGAGATCTACCTTAAAGCCACGTCCATATGAATTACTTGTGCGAAGCTGTGAGGCATCGGTTTCACGAGTGCCTTACGATAATTCAGTATGAGTTTCTTCCTCTACGATAAGCTTCTTGTACCTTAGCGAACTGTGTAGAGATATAACTGTTGTGTATTTATTTCTTTAGTGAAAAAGCTACAGCTTTTGGACTGGATTATATGAAAACACGAATCAATGTTTGAAAGGACAGAAGATGGTCCCATGTTTCGGCTGACACGTTAAGCCGTAGGTCCCGGTTGCTGTCTATGATTACGACGGCGGTCGTCACACAACCATCTCAGAAGCCTGCTACTTGTAGAAGGCGGTTGAAAAATTCTGACTCTAGCGTTCATTGCGTCGTTGGACGACTCGCTATCCCACACGAAAAGAAAGACAAAGAACAGAGAAAAAATTTTTTGGCGGCTCAATCGTCCCTTCGCCAGTAAGCACTGTAATAGCCACCCGGGGAGCTGACTGCGTCGATCGATTCGGCTCATCGTTTTAGTTGTCAGCTGGTGTTTTATAGTGGTCGTGAATGGCATTTAATTGTGCCGGGTATAATTCTCGCTAACTGACAGCGGCGCGGTTCGTGACGGCCTGAATGGGCGCAAATTGCCGCGTAATGAGCACACGACACCGCCGGGTACCGAGCTGGTGCCGGCTCCGGCTCGGGACATGTGTTTCGGGAGCATTGCGTGTTAATTAATAGACTGTACAAACAAGTCTTCAATACCATATTTCAGTATAGAAAAGTACCTGTGCGTATTAAGTTCCTGTCAACAGTTTTTTGTCAAATCAGTTTTAGATGAGTTAATACGAATAAGACTTGCATCTTGTAATTTATTAACCGCCGTGTAGTGGCAATTAGCTAAAATTGGCCGAACACGCCTGTTAATAAAGCAAGCTAAAGTGCGAAATGAGTTGATTGCTAAAACAAGCGAGTACTTAAGTATAACTGATCTTATTTCGTAAGTCACATTACATCAGCCAAAGGAACGCCATAACCTACCAGCTGCTACATGGAGTCATCGGCTCAATTCTTGAAATATATTATAGACTAGATAACAAATGTATCCATATCGGGGAGTATTACCGTTCTCGCCAGGCGTGGCAGGCAGATTGCCAAGCACAGTGCAAGATATTGCATTCATAGGGAACGCTGCTGCCCATTTTCTAGCCGGTTATCCCTTGGTCGGTTTTACGACACTCACAGTAAGAACTGGGATGATTCTACTGAAACCGACACTACACAGCAGACCAACCAATGTACAATAAAACAATCTGAACCATCATGTAGTTGTTTGTAGCGGCTTTTTCCTGGTGTCATTTTATCACCGTGCTCGCAAACAGATCTGCTGATGCACATCATTAATTGTCATACAAATGACCATCGCATATGCATCCACGGCCTCATACACGCCATTTATATAAACCGTTTAAATTATAAAGTCATTATTCTCAATTACCTAGTGAATGTTACAATACAATTTATCCGTTTAAATGTCATATTTAGTTTTGTTTTTGTTATGGCTACACATTCTACGATAATAATGAATTCGTTAAAATTTATAATAATTATGCTGAGTACTGGCAACCAAATCCCCACCAACCCGCACTGGGCCAGCGTGGTGGGTGACGGCCCGTACCCCCTTATGGATTCTACAAACAGAAATCGGCCCCAAGTGCCCGGCGGCCCCGGTGGCCGGGCAGATTCAGGCGAAAATCGACCCGGCTCCGAGACCAGGGGTGCTAAGAATCCCCGGGCGGCGTGGATCCCTCGCCGAACGACCTTGGCCCTGGCAACATATAACGCGTGCACACTGCGGACGGAAGAGAAGTTAGTGGAACTCGAGGAAGAACTGAGCAGGTTACGGTGGGACATAGTGGGACTGTCCGAAGTCCGAAGAGAGGGGGAGGACACGATAGCCCTGAAGTCAGGTAACCTGCTCTACTTCCGGGAGGGCGACCATCTGTCCCAAGGTGGTGTCGGGTTCATCGTCCACAAGTCCCTCGTGAACAACGTAGTACAGGTCGGGAGTATTTCAAATAGGGTGGCATTCCTTATACTCAGAATAACTAAACGTTATTCGCTGAAGGTCATACAGGCATACGCCCCAACTTCGAAGTACCCCGACGAGGACGTGGAGGCAATGTATGAGGACATATCCAAAGCCATACATACCTCCAGGACTCATTACACGGTGGTCATGGGGGATTTCAACGCTAAGCTGGGCAATCGTTGCGGTGACGAACTGAGAGTTGGGCCATTTGGTATTGGGGTGAGGAACAGCCGAGGTCAAATGCTGGTCGACTTCATGGAGAAGGAGGGACTCTTTATGATGAACTCGTTCTTCAGGAAACGGCCGCATCGAAAATGGACCTGGAAGAGCCCCGACGGTGTTACCAAAAATGAGATAGACTTCATCATGACAGACAAAAAACGGATATTCAACGATGTCTCTGTGATCAATTCGTTCAAAACGGGTAGCGATCACCGAATGGTAAGAGGCACGTTGAATCTTAATGTAAAAGCCGAGAGATCACGTCTGATGAAGTCTACGCTCCGACCAGCACCTGCCCAAATCCAAAACCCCGAGAGCTTTCAGCTCCACCTGCAAAACCGCTTCGATTGCCTGGGTGAGTGTATCGACGTGGACGACTATAACGACAGGGTCGTGGAAACTGTCCTTACGGTTGGCTCTAAGTTCTTCAAACCCAATCGTACGAACAGAACCAAAAAAATCTCAGACCTTACTTCGAGGCTCATGGAGGAACGACGCGAGATGATTCTGCAGTCGTCGGAGGATACTTCCCAATATCGGCAGCTCAATAGGCAGATCTCTAAGTCTTTGACCCGCGACATACGCCAATTTAATACTGACCGTATTAAAGAGGCAATTGAGCGCAACAAAGGCTCCAAGGTGTTTGCTAGAGATCTGTCGATAGGCCAGAGCCAACTAGCGAAGCTAAAGACCGACGATGGCAGAATCGTATCGTCCAAGCCCGAGCTATTGGAAGAGGTCGAGAAGTTCTACGGACAGTTATACGCGACAACATGCACACCTGTCAATAATCGGGTCGCAGATCCAAGAGCTCGATTAACCCGGCACTACACAGAAGATATCCCGGACGTCAGCTTGTACGAGATTAGTATGGCTCTGAAACAGCTAAAAAACAGCAAGGCGCCGGGTGATGATGGAGTTACGGCAGAGCTTCTGAAAGCCGGTGGTAAACCGATACTTAAAGCACTGCAGAAATTGTTTAACTCTGTCATACTCGAGGGCAAAACGCCACAGGCGTGGCACAGAGGCGTGGTGATGCTGTTCTTCAAAAAGGGCGATAAGTCTTTGCTGAAGAACTACAGACCCATCACGCTTCTGAGCCATGTCTACAAGCTGTTCTCAAGAGTCATAACGAATCGTCTCGCACGCAGGCTCGACGACTTCCAGCCTCCCGAACAAGCCGGCTTCCGAAAAGGCTTTAGCACCGTGGATCACATTCATACGCTGAGGCAAGTTATACAGAAGACTGAAGAGTATAACCAACCACTCTGCCTCGCGTTTGTGGACTACGAAAAAGCCTTCGATTCGATCGAAACATGGGCCGTACTTCAGTCTCTTCAGCGGTGCCAAGCTGACTATCGGTATATCGAAGTGTTGAAGTCCTTGTACGAAAGCGCCACCATGTCAGTTCGACTTCAGGACCAGGACTCGAAACCTATCCAGTTGCAGCGAGGAGTGAGACAGGGAGATGTAATATCACCGAAACTGTTCACAGCAGCACTGGAAGACGTCTTCAAGCTCTTGGACTGGAGAGGACTTGGCATCAACATCAACGGCGAGTATCTGACTCACCTTCGTTTTGCCGACGATATCGTGGTCATGGCGGAAACCCTGGAGGACCTCGGTACAATGCTCGATGACCTCAATAGAGCCTCCCAACAAGTGGGTCTAAAAATGAACATGGACAAGACCAAGGTTATGTCAAACTCTCTTGTTGCACCCATTACTCTGACAGTTGGGGGCTCTACTCTGGAAGTTGTCGACGAGTATGTCTACCTGGGACAAATAGTCCAGCTGGGTAGGTCCAACTTTCAGAAAGAGGTCAATCGTCGAATCCAACTCGGCTGGGCAGCGTTCGGGAAGCTACGTAACATCTTCTCTTCTCAACAACTACCGCAGTGCCTCAAGACAAAAGTCTGGGATCAGTGCGTGTTGCCAGTGATGACTTACGGAGTTGAGACGTGGCCGCTAACAATGGGCCTCATAAGAAGGCTCAAGGTCACTCAAAGGGCAATGGAAAGGGCTATGCTCGGAGTTTCTCTCCGCGATCGAATCAGAAATGAGGAAATCCGGAGAAGAACCAAAGTCACCGACATAGCTCGAAGGATTGCGCAACTTAAGTGGCAGTGGGCGGGGCATATTGCTCGTAGGACCGATGGCCGCTGGGGCCGGAAAGTTCTCGAGTGGCGGCCACGGACCGGTAGACGCAGCGTAGGTAGGCCTCCCACAAGGTGGACCGACGATCTGGTGAAGGTCGCGGGAAGCCGCTGGATGCGGGTGGCGCTGGACCGATCATCGTGGAGATCCTTGGGGGAGGCCTATGTCCTGCAGTGGACGTCTATCGGCTGAGACGACGACGATGCTGAGTACTGAATTCAAATTGAGTAATGTGGCTACGTGAGTGAATTATCTCGCACGAAATATGCTACGTTTTGAAAACGCAACATCTTAAATAAAACAGCATAACATTGCTCTTGACGATGAAAAAGAAATATCCTTTGCAGGGTAGGCAGAGCGTTAACAGCCGCAAAAGCACTTATTGGTGTAAGATCGTCGCTTTAAGACAATTATCAAGAGATTGAGAAATTGACGAAGCCGACCAGTGCGTCGGTAGCTCAGTGGCAGAGCAGTGAGCCGATACCCCACGCAACTCGCGTTCCATTCCCGTTCGAGACTTCTAAATTTTTCATTTATGATATATTCGTGTATCACTACATTAACAAAGTTGTCACTCACACGTGGATAAATGAGTACACAGGAGACCTTCGAATTCCTCTGTCGCTTTTTATGAAACCCGCAAGAAAGAAATGGGGAAATGCTATTCTATGCCAGCATCACTCGGAACTTTAGAAGAATTCGTAGTCCTAAAAGTAGCATTCTTCTACGCCGCGTAGCATTGGTAAGAAGTGCGAGTAGTAAGTATCAGCAACTGACACCAACACACGCAGATACATTATGTATAAGCTTTTCGTATCTTATTGTACATAATAATTTATTTTTAGGTGATTCTTTACTTTACCTGTACCTTATTATTATTCAATTACACTATGAGATAAAGGTCTTCCGGCGACGGTGTATATTACAGGTTTCAGATTCAAAATCTTGTTGTCGCTACCCCCTTTTGCAATAAGGAAGTTGATTTTTATCATAATTACATAGAACTCGCAAGTGTATAGCGGTGGCTTTCAACCACAAACCAGAGAAGTCATGCGGCCGCCCACACGAATGATATTTATGCTCTGTGCATTCAACTGTTAACTTCCTTGGGACGCGACATCGCGCGCCGCAGCGCAGCACGTGCGTCGCGGCGGCGCTGTCTGACGCCAGCCAGCGCCAACATGCGCCAATCCGCACCAACTTGCGCCAACTCCCACCAACTCGCGCCAACTGTAAGCACTTAAGTCCTGTTCGGGAACTAGACGCGCAGGTGTCGACGTGCAGACGCGAACAGGTAACGTTTGAAAACAGCGTTTGCCGTACATTTCTCGCTTTGTCACAGAAGCTTACTCAACTTGCTAGTGAAGACAGCAATGGATAGCGAAGTAAGTAATAAATTACAAGGATGTTTGTTTAATACAGCTTGCATCTTCGGCGGTGGGAGCAGAAACTCCGATGCAACAGCTAAACACGGCTTATGAGGGATCCGCGGAACAGTTTTGCTAACAACGTTTCTAGAAACTTGGTTTTACATTCATTGTCATCTACCTACACTTGCTTGTTAATAAGTAAGAGATAATTTAGAATCTTTTGACTTTAGTTGCTACTATACCAGATATACATCACACTTGGACACCCACACCGCTTCGATCTGCTTGGTCTGGGTAGCGAAAAAGGAAATGAAAATTACTTGCCTGTGCTACGCATTTAAAACATTTTATAAAACTTACACAATACAGGATGCTCTCACATTTTAAACTACCTTACAAATTGTTACATTTTCCAGTTAAATCAGCGGTGCGGAAAACTAAACACAATAATAGAACGGGCTTTTAACAATAGAAACTCTCAGCATTTCCTTAAAGCAAGCCTTTTGAAGCATGTTACCTTTTGAACAGGTCAACCGTCCACCTGACGTCCCGATATCGGTCCGAGAGTGCGTTCGGAAACTCGTTCAGGATTTAAGAACGGAAAGAGGGAGCATTTCTTTTGTTCTGCAGCCGACACGATAAGCTACTTACTAGCTCTTAGAGAAGTATTTTATGGTCAGACTTTGGGTTTGACCGCTACGGTTTTTTCTGTTCGGGAATGAAATTGTTGCCTTGTATTGTGTAGGGGTTGAAAGCGGTTAGGGTTGGGTTGAGATAGATGGTACGGTACATACATAATCAGTAGAAGGTGCTTGCAGGTCTACTATAATTGTAGTTAGGTAATGAAATACTGTGTATAGATAATAAGGTTTCTAAAACTAGTATGTAAAATAATAAATACTTTTGGTTGACTATTTACAAAAAAGAAATAAATTTTACACATTTAATAGGTAAGTACATATCATATTTATTATCACGCCGTTGGCTTGACTTTTTTATCAGTATAATCTGATCAAAAAATTTTGAACACTCTTTAAATGAAAATAATCTAATAAACAAAAGGCAAAGTGACGACATGGTGTTGCTGAGCCCATCTATTGCCGGCCTAAGGAAGCTACTCAAAATTTGTGAGCAGTATGCGGAGGCCCATGGCCTCAGGTATAATGAGAAAAAGAGTGAGTTGCTAGTGTTCAAGGCGGGTTCCAAATGCTACCAGAATATACCACCGGTCACTCTCAAAGGCACTCCTCTGAAAATGGTTAACGAGTTCAAATACCTGGGGCACTGGGTCACCGCATCAATGGGCGATGACATGGACATTGAGAGGGAACGCAGGGCGCTGGCAGTGCGGAGTAATATGTTGATCCGAAGATTTGCGAAATGCTCAGAGGGTGTAAAAGTAACACTCTTTAGGGCTTACTGCCAATCTTTTTACACCTGCAGCCTTTGGATCAACTATACTCAAAAAGCGCTGAGCGCCCTGCGTGTCCTGTATAATAACGCGTTTAGATCGTTGTTGGGGCTGCCTCGCTACTGCAGCGCATCGGGGATGTTCGCGGAGCGGGGAGTAGATGGCTTCCACGCCATTATTCGCAAGCGAGTTGCCTCCCTGATGTCGCGGGTGCGGGGCAGCGCCAACAGCCACCTGCTTACCATAGCTGAGCGGACAGATGGGCCTATTTTGAGGCACTGGATCACGACGCATACAGTGCCGGGATCACGTGCCTCAAAATAGACTCCCCCATCGTTTTGGAGACAGGTGGCTTTTAATTATTATTATTATTATTTTTACTAACATATTATTTTATTTTAATTGCTACTAACAAATTATATGGATTATGAATCTGAAATAAATGATATATTATTATTATTATTATAAAGTCGATTCACAATGAATACTTATAAAATGTCAAATACAATATTTTCACAGGCTATACGAAAATCACTGTAAAAAAGAACTATGTAAGACACAATTGTAATACAGTACCGTGAGTGATAAATAAACCATAGTACATTATGAAATCTTTTTTTCTAAGTAGTCTTTAACTGCTGCTTTTATTATTAAGGAGAAAATCTTAATCTAAAGCTCTAACTATTTTCGTTGAGCACTTTCTCATTATTAGACGGTACAAATTACTTCTAAGAAACCTTAAAAAGCCTTAGACTTTAAAAAGCTTTATTCAAGGTGTCATAAGCTGCAGAGTATTACTCGAAATTGCTTCGCCGAAGTGGTACGAAGTGTATCTAACAAGGTGAACTGCACGGCTGTTTGTACAATCTAGCTTTTAGTGAGATAGCATGCAGTCTGCTAGATACACTAAGGATATACAAACCGTTATACAATTGAGTATTATTGCTAGTATGTATTTTTTATGCGCTCACTGAATTGCTAGATGAAGTTGCAATAATTAGTTTCGGCTGCCATTGCAAGGCCGATACATAAAGAAAGAAAGAAAAATCGTTATTATAATTGAAGGTAGAATCGTTAACAAACAAAAAATAATATGGGCAGTACAAAACTTACAACTATATCGAAATAGTTCTAACTCAGCCTTATGCCGTAGCCAGACTTGTAGCTCTGGTTTCCAGTTGGTACAAGTTCTGAGGTCACTAAAGCAACTAAGTGAAAAAACAATATTTTTTTACACTATTCGATTCAGAAATTGTTTTCCTAATGACAAGTTATTTTATACGCTACCACTCCGTACTGAAAATTGCAGTATTGTGTACAAATAAAGGAAATGAAATGAAAAGCATCTCACTACAAGTATGATCAGAAGAGTCTGATCCTAACGAGTAAACTACGCGTCACAATCAGTCACCACCACGTCTGCATCAGTGCAGGTGGATTTGGCTCAACGCGGACGCAAAGGGGATTACCTGAGCGTGTTTTGTTTTATCCCTAGCACAAAGGTTAGTGCCGTGCCACGCGACAAATGACTGGCGCTAACGAGGGCTCCGGTACACACTGTGCGACATCAGGTGCTTTGTCTCTACGTGGAACAGATTGCGTGAACACTTTTTAAATCACTTCAAGCTCAGAGTCATAAAAACTATTTCTTTGCCGGCCCTGACTTTTTTCACATATCCTAAGAAGATGACTAAGCTTTAGCGTGTACCTCTACTTTTTTGCATAAACATAGTAACGCAGATGCAATCAAAATCAGGCTGAAAAATAGCATGACTTTGTACTATTTAAAAATCATCATAAAAGACTCAGCAGTCTACTACTAGACGTAAAAGATTGTTACTGTTGAACTTGAGTTTAACTCTTGTCGGCGTAAGGGTCGTAAAAGACTAAACCAAAATTTCATTTCAGCTGGTGTTGAATCCAAGTAACCAAATCTTACTCTTAATACTAAGCTAGATAATATCTGAACACTGACATTCTGGCTACAATTTTTTCTACAAAACGGCTTGGTTACCTAGGAGTCAGATTTATACGTCACTTTTCACTGGAGTCACGATTCGTACTCAAGTTTCTTTAGTAGATACTATCAGTTCTATTCTGTGACGTAAAAATCCTGCATTTTTTTGAAGAACACATGGCTTTTTATGTGTGAACTTACGCCACCTTTTAGAGATAAACCGATATTGTTAAACCTCTTAGGCGGAGTAAGCGCATTTGCCCCCGCATAATTAGGTAATGCGATGTTAGGTTCCCGAGAGCGACAGTCGCGAGTTTGGCCGACTACACCGTGTTCTAGAAAATACAATTGTGACTACTACTACTACGTTTACTACTAGAACAACAGCCGAGACAGTCGGCGGCTGGACATGGGCCTCTCCCATTTCAGGGGTAATGCCGTACTCACCATGCTTGGTAGGCGGAGTGGTGAGTGCAGTGCAAGATGTTGCATTCACTGGGAATCCCTTATTTACATTTTACGACACCCACGGGTAGCAGTGGAGGATGTTATTCTCTGCAGTATCACACGGCAAATTGTGGTAACACTTATTCAGAAGTTAGACGTTCAAGAGCCAAGTCAATGTATACAAAATGCAAAATTTACTGCTGTACCTAGCTTACACAACCCAAGAGGTCCATCATAGCAGTTTCGAATACCTGATAGAAGATAGCATAGCATAACTCCTAAATAAAGAAGAATAGAAGATGTCGGTGATACACACCTCCAATTAAAAAATAATTTCTTCCACTCATACGACAAGATGAAAATAATAAAGTCTTATTACAAAATGTACTCCCACTATTTTCTCTACAATCTTAATAACTGGTTTAGAAATAATTCTGATTAAAATATCATAGAACCTATTTTGGGGCGCAGTGAAGTGAATCCACTACTCGCGAGGAGATTGTTGCCACCTCGTGAAGAGTGAGTCATATTATTGTGTGCTCGCATTCAAATCCGGGCACAGAATTGCTTACCTGTAGATGTACTATGTATGTACCTTGGTTTTATTGTTTTTTATCTGTACTTACCTGCCTAATTTCATCATCATTATCTGTCTACTCTTATCGCAATTCATTTTGGGTCAGCGTAACATTTCTGTTTTTACTTTAAAGATTGATATTAAAATTAGGAGTTTTTCACCTTCCCGTGGCCTTTTTACTATGTATTAGGTACTGCTCTTCTAGCAACATGGCCTCCCGGTCGGAACGAGACGGAAGACCGTGTTGCTCGAAGGTACTGCTAGGTTATTGCCCTAAATAAGAAAGAAAAATACATACAGATAATTTACTTGTTCTGAGAAACTGACACAACGAAGATTTGTGATGCCTACTGCGGAGTCGTATCGTGTCAAATTGCTCGGACCAGTGTTTCAGTCATATTTTCTTCTTCGATTCGATAACAACAAATATATTTTATTGGACCATTAGGCCATACTAATAGCCTGACTGTCCCCCTCCAGCAGGTTCTGCATACTGCAAGTGCTAGGACGGTTTGACAAGTGAGAACATTGTTTGCTCTACACCGCAATCACACAGACCATTGTCAATCATAGCCAGTCATATCAATATCAATAATTACAAACCACTAAGTGCTTGCCTTTGCCCATGATATCAATCTTGCGTGAACTGGACTCAGTGACTACCCGTGCTTGCATTCATTTCAGTAGTTGCGGACGGTAATGAACTAGAGTTGAAAAGGAAGCTGTTATGAGGAAGAGGAAGTTACAAGCCAAAACTTGGAGGATGAGGATGAGGATTCCTTTATGAGGAAAAGGATGCGGATGAGGAAGCGGTCAAAAGAGGCAAAGATATAAAAAAGGCATGAAAAATAATAATTTTGTTCACTGTGACAAGAGGTTTCAACCTGAATGTTCAATAAAAATACAAATGAACTCACTTTTCACCGGATATATTAACTGAACAACACAATCACTTTTTACAACTCCAACTTAGCAGCAGCTCTAGACACGTGTGCACTGGTTGACGACAGAAAATGGACTGACTCCCACCACCATTTTGCTACCCTTTATAGACTTACCCCGCTTCTAGCGTACGCGTGGGGCGCTGCCTAGCGCATCAGTCCATTTTATGTCGTCGTGCAACAACTTTATAATTAAAAGTGCTTATGATAACTTACATAAAGTTGTAATAATTCTTCATATGATTAACACTGAATTATAACACTATAATTAAATAAATAACACCAACTTTAGCAATGCTAACAGTCGGCCATCCGTATTATATCGTACGACCTCGTACGACTCGTACAGTAACTAGTCGCTTTAACTCTCTTGAACCATCATAAACAGGTACAACAAAAATTATAAAAAATTATCAGCAACAAACACTATATAAATAATAATAATTAATATAAACAGCGTTTTCCACTTATAATATCATGTGTAATAGCTTAGGACCAGAATAGTGTCTTAAAGATGATAATAATAGTTTTAGGACCAGGGATGTCCTTAACAACAACGGTCGGGACCAGGGTTGTCCTTTACAAATAATGATAATAGTGTAGGACCAGGGATGTCCTTTACAAAAACAGTCAGGACCAGGGTTGTCCTTTACAAATAATAATAATAGTGTAGGACCAGGGATGTCCTTAACAAAAACAGTCAGGACCAGGGTTGTCCTTTACAAATAATTATAATAGTGTAGGACCAGGGATGTCCTTAACAAAAACAGTCAGGACCAGGGTTGTCCTTTACAAATAATTCTAATAGTGTAGGACCAGGGATGTCCTTTACAAAAACAGTCAGGACCAGGGTTGTCCTTTACAAATAATGATAATACGTATAGTGTAGGACCAGGGAAGTCCATAACAAAAACAGTCAGGACCAGGGTTGTCCTTTACGAATAATGATAAAAGTGTAGGACCAGGGATGTCCTTAACAAAAAAAAAATCATGACCAGGGTTGTCCTTTATAAATAATCATAATAGTGTAGGACCAGGGATGTCCTTAAAAAATCAAAATACGAGATACAGGGTTCTCAGAAACAAAATTCTTTTAAATATTAGAAATTGATGATCTATCATCTGTCAAAGTGTGAAACACCTAGCTCTCTAGAGAAATCCTGCGATTGCTGCAAGAACTTTCTCTGTGGAGATTGCCATGGATTATCATCAACCGAAATTCGTGAAATGGAATTGAGAACCGTCGCCCGTGTGGTGATTGTAAACAAACTATGGCACAAATGCCCAACATCATGAAAAGCTTGAACAATTGACTGAGAAGGTCAAACAACTTCGTGTATGCCAGAGCGTGCTTGCCACTGAGGCAGCTGTACTGGAAATGATGGAGCGGAGACACCGAGCAACAAACATTATAAATATGATGTGTCCGAGTCCACCTCAAAGAAACCAACTGAACGCATAGAACATGACAAGGCTGAAACTACAAAAATTATAAACAGTGTAACAAAAAATGTAGACTGCATACGGTATCAAGACAATACAGGGATGACCGGATTAACAAACGTAGTGGTGGAGTTGCAATATATGTGGCAAGTACCAACGGACTCACAACCAAATTAAGTTCTTTCTAGTCTTAATATAAAACTTGATGCAACGGAATGCTTATGGATAGATATTACGCTTGGTAAAAATAAGTTTGTATTGTGTGGACTCTATAGGGGGCAAGACTCTACAATAGATCAGGATAATTTACTGTTTCAGCAAATCTAAACAACATCTGACGTTAACACTGTACTTGTGATGGGAAATTTTAATTACCGAGGGGTAAAATGGCCTTTAGAGGACTGTGCCTATCTCACTCCAAAAGAAGACAACTTTGTACAATGGTACTTAAACAGTAATCTTCAACAACTAGTAATCGAGCACACCAGGCTCCGACAGGGAAATCAGCCCTCTTTCCTAGACCTTGTACTGAGTAATGAGGAAACACTTGTAGCGAAGGTGGATCACCAAGCCCCAATAGGAAAGAGTGACCACTCTGTATACTTTTGACAATACAATTAGAAAGCTATCAACCAAGTAAAAATACTGCATCAATGAAGTGGAATTATAAAAAAGCGGATTTTGATAAAATCAATGCAGACATATTAACGTTACCAACAAAATTAAAGGATATTCATTGTGTGAAGGAACAATACATTACATTGATGAGTGTTTGGGAAAAAACAAGGAAATTGAATGTCCCACAACCAAAGAATGTACAATTTACATGTAATAAACCTTGGGTTCAGAAAGAACTACAGGACATGATTAAAGAGAAACATACTCAGTGGAAAAGATACGTACTCACCCGACTAGACAGTGTATACGAGAAATACAGAAAAAATAGTAATAAAGTAACCAATAAATGTCGCAACAAACGAATTAACTATGAAACAAGTCTTCTTGAGGCGGGGCCAAAAAGTTCAACTCTTATATCAGACAGCAAACGTCCAAAGTTAGCATTCCCGCAGTGTTGCATAACAACCAAGGTCAAACTGTGACATGTAGTAAAGGCATAGCTGAAGCATTTGCTGACTAATTTGAAGGCGTATTTGTAATGGAGCCATCAGGACCATTGCCTGTCCTAGACAGAAGATTATACATAGAACCATCTGTAAGTGAACTAACTTTCACAACCACCGTAGTACAACACGCCATCAACGAAATTAAAACGGACTCATCACCTGGACCAGACAACATTCCTGCAATATTGCTTCAGAAATGTAACATCACTGACACTCTTGTAGATATCATGCAAACCTCATATGACACTGGGATATTGCCGCCAATAGTAACACCTATTTTCAAAAAGGGAGACAAATTAGAGCCTGCTAACTACAGACCAATCAGTCTAACTAGCGTGATATGTAAGGTCATGGAAAAAGTATTAGTCAAGCACATCAGAGGTTTCTTACAAGAACATAGCATAATAAGCAACCAACAGCATGGTTTCTGCCCGCGGCGTTCGACCATTTCCAATTTCCATTGCTGTCGTGTCTGGACTCCTGGACTGAGAGCTTCAATAACAAAGACCCAATCGACGTCATATATCTGGATTACGAGAAGGCTTTCGACAAAGTTTGAATTACACGCTTTCTGCAGAAACTGGAGTTTGTCGGGATTCGCGGGAAGCTCCTTCAATGGATTGAAGCGTTCCTTCGAGAGAGAACCTTTCGTGTTAGAATTGGAGAAACAGTTTCGGAGGAGCGACCAATAAAGAGCGGGGTTCCCCAACGATCTGTACTGGGCCCTGTACTCTAAATTATATTCTCCTTCGAATTACCACGTTGTCTTCAGTCTCATGTAAGCATTTTTGCCAATGATACGAAGATCTTCGCGAACTCATTACTGGACCACAGTCGCCTCGAAGCAGACCTCGATAAAATAGCTAATTGGTCAAAAGAATGGCTCATTAAGCTTAATGCTGCGAAATGTACAGTGTTACATTTATAGGCAACAAGAATCCAAGGCTTGGATACAAGCTGAATGGCGTCGAGCTGGTTAAGGTCAAGACACAAACAGACTTAGGAGTCAAAATCGCTGAAGACCTGAAATGGTCTGACCATATTGAAAGTGTTTTGAAACGAGCTAACAGCTTCATGTACCTCATCAGGAAAGCCTTCGGTATCCTTACCCCAAAAATGGTTGTTAAAATCCATAAAACTTACGTAAGACCAATATTGGAGTACGCATTTCAAATATGGAGCCCATACTTCGTAAAAAACATTGACTTGCTAGAAAGAGTTCAACGTAGGTTCACAAAAGTACCAAGACAGCTGAAAACTTTGCCCTATAAAGAAAGATTGGTGTGACTAAAGCTCCCTATGCTAAAGGAACGTAGAAAACGTGGTGATATGATTGACACCTTCAAAATCATAAACGGACATTACGACCTGCAAGACTTTGAGGGTTTGTTTCATCGCGCTTTATATCCCAACTTGCGAGGTCACTCAATGAAACTAACCAATACAAGAGCACACAACAATCCTCAGCACTTTCTGAGCAATAGGGTGGTGGAGGCATGGAACAAACTGCAAGAGCATGTGGTATTGTTTTCGCTACGCCGTTGAGCAAAATTATCTAACTTTTCATATGCGCTGTATAATTTTAAAAAAAATCTCCGAATTCAAAACAGCATTATCAGCTTACCACGCGTCCGCAGAGGCATGGCTCCGATATAGGGTCATTCTTTGGTTTACGAGTACCGACTCTAATGACCTATTTGTGTCGCAAAAAAAATTGCATTCGTGCACTCGTCGGCATACGCTGTCCCGAAAGTTGCAAACCATACTTCCTAAAACACGAAACTCTAACGTTACCGTGTATTTAGATATTAGAGATGGCTATCTTTGTGCGAAACAATCTTCATCTTTTCGCCCAACAACTAACAATACACAACCGGAATTTACGCGCCAAACATGACCTTGTGGTATCCTCCTCAAGGCTAAAGAGTTTTGGTACAAGACCACATAGTAACGCGGCTAAAATATATAATAAACTCTCAAATAGCATCAAATCTGAACAAAAGCTGTTCTCATTTAAAAACAAATTAAAATCATTTTTAACAAATAAAGCGTATTACAGCGTAAACGACTTCTATAAAGACAAAATGAATCAACACTAACCTAAACCAAAGAATACTAACTATATATAACCACTTTCTTATCGGTCGCCCATAAATAGGTACCTATTCTTACGGTGTAATTCTGATTATAAAAGACATAGACGCGTGCTAATTAATTTCAAATTAGGACATTATTATATTATTTCGCATGTTTTTGTAATACTTAATTTGACTCGTATTTTAAATTTTTAATAAATTTGCAGTGCTCTCAAAAGGGCGTCATATGTGATACACTATTGTAATATTAGATCTTAAGACACCATGTGATAAGCAAATAAATGAATTATGAATTATGAACACTATGGTCTTGAAAGCGCGGGCCATCTCGATTTCGCAACCAGCGGCTAGCCAAACTGCGTGAGCGGCGGTCCTGGTTGCGCAGCTCACGGCCGGCACGGCTGGCACGGCTGGGCGAGCGGTGGTCCTGGTCGCGCAGCTCACGGCCGGCACGGCTGGCACGGCTGGGCGAGCGGCGGTCCTGGTCGCACAGCTCACGGCCGGCACGGCTGGCACGGCTGGGCGAGCGGTGGTCCTGGTTGCGCAGCTCACGGCCGGCACGGCTGGCACGGCTGGGCGAGCGGTGGTCCTGGTCGCGCAGCTCACGACGGGCACGGCTGGCACGGCTGGGCGAGCGGTGGTCCTGGTCGCGCAGCTCACGGCCGGCACGGCTGGCACGGCTGGGCGAGCGGCGGTCCTGGTCGCGCAGCTCACGGCCGGCACGGCTGGCACGGCTGGGCGAGCGGTGGTCCTGGTTGCGCAGCTCACGGCCGGCACGGCTGGCACGGCTGGGCGAGAGGCGGTCCTGGTCGCGCAGCTCACGGCCGGCACGGCTGGCACGGCTGGGCGAGCGGCGGTCCTGGTCGCGCAGTTCACGGCCGGCACGGCTGGCACAGCTGCGCGAGCGGCGGTCCTGGTCGCGCAGCTCACGGCCGGCACGGCTGGTACGGCTGCGCTAGCGGCGGTCCTGGTCGCGCAGCTCACGGCCGGCACGACTGCGCGAGCGGTGCCCCTGGTCGCGCAGGTCACGGCCAGCATGGCTGGGCGAGCGGCGGTCCTGGCTTGGAAATGGCTCCAACTGCGCAGGTGACCGCTGCTCCGACCACATGTCTGGCAGCTGGACCGGCTGGGCAACGATGCGTGGTTGTCGACGGCTATGCGTGGTATGTGCCTACACACCAGCCTTAGTATAAATATTATCGACGGGTTTCACTGAAACACATGATAATTTTATCGGAAAGTATACTGTTCATACCGAGAGAAAAAAAAAAAAGAAAAAGAATATTATCTGTTTGTACAGACTCAAAATATAACAAATAACCAAATAAATTAACTAGAATCTCTGCAAAAATTTTAATCCACTTTTGTGGGAACTATGGCTTTATCGTGCCACTTCTGAAATGACAAGAGGTTTCAACCTGAATGTTCAATAAAAATACAAATGAACTCACTTTTCACCGGATATATTAACTGAACAACACAATCACTTTTTACAACTCCAACTTAGCAGCAGCTCTAGACACGTGTGCACTGGTTGACGACAGAAAATGGACTGACTCCCACCACCATTTTGCTACCCTTTATAGACTTACCCCGCTTCTAGCGTACGCGTGGGGCGCTGCCTAGCGCATCAGTCCATTTTATGTCGTCGTGCAACAACTTTATAATTAAAAGTGCTTATGATAACTTACATAAAGTTGTAATAATTCTTCATATGATTAACACTGAATTATAACACTATAATTAAATAAATAACACCAACTTTAGCAATGCTAACAACTGTTTACCATAAACTATGACGAACGATGTGGCGCAACGGCAGTGCGACTGCCTTTGACGCAGAAGGTTCCGGGTTCGATTCTCGGCGAGTCACTCACAAAGTTGATATTTATCACTTTGTGAATTTGTTGCCAGTCTGGTTAGGACATTGCGGGCTGAACCACCCGATTGTCCGTAAATAAGATGGTTCCGGATGGTGTTTCGTATGGTACGTTAAGCGGTAGGTCTCGGTTGCTGCCTATGATCACTTAGACGGCGGTTACACAACCATGTCAGAAGCCTGCTACTTGTAGAGGGCGGATGAAAAATTGTGATACTAGTGTTCATCGGGACGTTGGACGACTCGGTGTCCCACACAAAAAATGAAAAAAAAACATGAGGATAGGCATTTTCGTAATCTGTGAGAATGCGGCAGCAGAAAAGGAATTAGAAACATTCTTTTATGTGGAAGCGGTAGCGGATGAGGAACTTCAAAAATTGTGGAACTTCCGCATTATGAGGACACGGAAGAGGAATCCTCATCATCAACCCTATAATGAACGCGTAACGACCGGCGCCCGTTTCAATTTTCGTCCTGATTCCCCAATGATCTCGCGCGTTAGGACGTCATTTCCGGGAAATTGAACTGCTATTGCGTTGATTTGATGGCAAGTACTACTCAATGTATCTAGCGACTGAAAACTGCACTATATAACCAAGTAACTACATATATAACGTGGGATAAATGCTACTTCTCATATCATAGTACTTATACCGCAATTTTTTTTGCCTTAAAACCAGCATAGTACGTAAAACACAGAAAGTAATAAAAAAAACATAGGTTGAAACGTTGCAGTGCCTTTAGTATATTATGAATAGGTACCATCCCTCGATTGAAATTTTAACGACATCTGTCGAACATCGGTACGTCCTTCAGAACACAACAAGTCAAAGTGTCGTAGAGTGAGCAGCCGCCGGGGACTCGTAATTTGTCAACTACCTACATTTACATAGTCTTGTAGTTGTCAAGTCACTGTAAGGACTACATTTTTGATTGACCTTTATTAGATCTTCTTGTCTTACTTGATTAAAAGGCTATTAAAAAGACTTTCGTACTTTCGAAAAGTTATTATGATTGTTTTATTTTAGAGTAATTCTATTAATATTTGTGTCGATAGTGACCACATTTTTAAGACAAGAGATAAAGGCGTGATACGTGTGTATTTGCATTTCAATAGCATTAACAATATCTAAATTATGTACTGACTATTACAGTGCACATTGCACGATCTATTCTACATCTAAATGAGCATTACAATCAAAAGCAAAATGGTAATTGGCAGCACAAACGTCTGGGGAGCAGCGAGTTCCCCTTCAGACACGTTGCGATAAACTTGTCACAGATTAATAATGCCATAAATTAGGAAATAGATATGCACATCACTGCAGGGAACCCCTATCTACTCTCACAAAATTATGCGTCTGAAATACCCAACGGGAATAGGTAGATCCAGATCTAAAAGAAACATACGAGCTATTATTTCTCTGTCTCGATACACCCCTCCAATAATAAACACATTTCTCTACCTAAGAAATAAATAAAAATAGTAAACTAAAGATAGACCTCACCACATATATCAAGCAGACAGCAAATACGAAAAGACAACGAAACGGAGCGGAAAAACTATTTGTGGCACCTCGATCACTTGGGAGCACCTTCGACGCCCCCAATAAAAACGATATCACATCATAACCAGCCACCAGAGTTGAAGAACTCTCTAAGAGACGCATTGATAGCTTTGAAGAGGTCTAACTTTAGCGGTGGTAAGGCGTGAGTCGTCACCAGCATCTAAGAACTGTCTAAGAGTTAAAAAGACAGGTTAGAAGAGGTCTGTCTTCACTGGTGGTAAGGCGTGAGCAGTGTCGAGGGAGTGTCGCGACCGCAGCGATTGGATCCCGCGGTAATGAGCCCGGGGATAAATACCTGCGGTAATATTCGAGCAGATTGCCGGCAAATTACATTCCGATCGTTCGTTCACCGCTCACCTCGCTCACCTTGCTCACCTTGCTCGCGCCGCTCGCCTCGCCGCATCACAGACGTAAACATGTTTTCGCTTATTTATTCCCGATCTCAAGGGAAAGGGTATATAATATATTTCTCGAAGATGCTCCCATGATTGTGTATCAAATTAGATTTTGTACCGTGGTTCTCACATTAACACACACCGGAGCGCTATTCTAGCGCATCCGTAATGCATGCGTTTGTCAGATGCAAGGAAATTTCGAAATTACCTGTAATATAAACGGATATTGACTCAGGTCGCACGCATGAACCTGAGTCAACGTATGCGTCTGTCAAACTAAGTAAATTAATCCTATGATGCAGCATCAACGTCAGTTTGTAGTATGGGAATTTGAACTGTCAGTACCGACATCTGACAGACGCATGTGTTAAGTACCTACGGCATAAAAATTGGGCATCGTTGTCCGTTAGATGTGGGATTCGCTAAGGCGAAGGCGAGATCGTTGATGTATGATAGTGATCAAAGATTCGTTGATTAAAGTTTTTGATCATCTTTGTGTTGTCAGCATGTGTCAGTAGAGTTTTGGAATAAATTTGGGTAAAATTATTTCAAATATTCTTATAGATCAAATAAATCTTGCGGTATCTATACCCCATTATGTTGCACTAAGACAATATTTGCATTAATATTTGGTGAAAAGTTTCGTACTTCTTCTTTCTATTACTTTGTTGGCACCAAATTGTGTGCTTAAACTACGCTACCTATATCTTACACAACTCAACTTCTTACAACCTTACCTGTCGCCATCTGTAATTTACATGTTACTCCATAATTGCTTATTCACAAAGTTGTGAATCAGTATCGTAACAGGTAAAGCAGAGTTGTGGGGAGTTGTAAGTTCTTGTTTTAGAGTTGGTCGTGCAGTCGTACTCGGACTCGAATAAACATTTTCTAACCGCAAAGTCAAGAGTAAGGTAGAGGCAGCTCTATAATTAAACGCCAATATTTACTTCACGGTGCTGCATAAAAAGCGTTTGCTGAGACCATGCTAGAACAGTCTAGCGAGTATTCAGACCAGGCATCTACGGCCCAAGAGTCATTCTGACAAGGCCTCCATAGTCCAACGATTATTCAGTTTATCAGATATTTATCTTTCGAAGAATTGCAGGTGCCGTTCCAGTAATAAAAAAATAGACAAAAAAGTAAAATGAAATAGGTATGAACTTCTAAAAGTACAGACCTCAGACGTCATTTATATCAAACAATTTGTGTTGCACTCGATTTACGAGTACCGTTTTACAATTATTAAACTCGGTTCACAATTTTTAATAGATTTTAGTCTACGAATAACGGTAGACTTAAACCCGTTTTTTTTATTGTGTAGCACGTCTCGATCGGAAAATGACAAGACTGGCTTCACTGCGTTACTTCTACGAAACCATTATCTACCGCTATTATTTGCTCCAAGATTCTAACTAGGGTGGCCGTTAGCGCCTCGATTCGTTGAATATTGAACAGAACTGTTACCTAGTTCCCACTGCAGTCACTGGGTGTTAACAACATTTTAAACACATCTTCGAGTGTGTATGCCAAGGAGACTTAACGACCCGATGAACTCAAGCTTTAGAGCTTCTAAACCATTTCTAATAGCCCTGAACTAGCACTGATTACTACTACTTCATGATCATAATCATCATTATTTCAAGGAAACATTTCGATAGCGAGTTAGGTTTAGGTTTAAAGACATTTTCAGTTTCAGTAAACTAACAGCGACATCTGTTTTTAAGGTTCTTTAACACATTTTGTGGAGAGAAGTCTTATGCAGATAAGAAGATTCACGTCTCAGCAAAATTGTTCACACAATATTTTTGCGATTAAAGTTTCATGAAAGTAAGCGCGAAAGTTGTTGAAGTTTTTTGAAAGTTTGTTTCAGCAAGAACGTGGGACGTGCCGTGGCTTAGCTTGTGAAGACGTGCAAGGCAATACCTAACCACAGACAAGTGGTTGAAAAACTCTGACACCCGGGTTTATCCGGTCGTTGGATGACCTGGTGTACAACACGCAAAGTGGGAGAAAGCACATTTAATAGTTCCAGCTGTCTCATTTCTACTAGATACCCAAAAAGCGACGAGCGTAAGGAAGAATCGACACAATAGCGACATTCCCTGTAAATGCAGAGAGATTTATTTTAAGCAATGAAGATTACTTACACTTCATAGTCCACTGCTGGACATTTTCCTCGCCCACTTCCCCTGCTATTCCTGCTACTGCCCACTCGTCGCTCTTTTCGAAACCCACGTATAGAATGCGGGAGATGCTATTTTTAACCGGCAACAGACGCTCTTATGCCACCAACTGATGCGGCGACAAAACTGTTGTATGCCTGTGTCTAAATCTATGCAGAACTGGCAACCAACTTTCGAACCAGAATTTTAGTGCTCTACCCAGGCGTTGGTGAAACTTTCTCTAGCAGGTGACAGGAGGTTCAGCAATAACAACTGCAATCAGCGCGGCGCGGCGTCGCACCGCACGTGACCGCGGCACCGCACGTGACCGCGCCGCGGGGACGCCGCACGCCCGCCGTCGGGCACGTAGTTACGCCTCACTATTTAACTTTAATCTGATTTCTGGCGGGTAATGTATTACCTATACAGTTTTACTGTGATAATTTTGCTGTCGTTGGATTTTACATTAGATAGATCATGATATCGGGTGAACACTGGTATCGACTTAGAATCTACATTGCGATCGTTATTAGCACATGTCAGAGACCTGCTACTAGTTAGTAGGCAGATGAAAAACTCTGACACCAGGGTTCAAGATTCAATCGTTTATTTCCAAGTAGATTTACAATGAATGCTTTTAGAATGTCAGATAGTTACAATACAATGCTGACACATAATTAATGAATTAGTGATTGTTAAAAAGAGAATATTGTCAGACACATTTTTCTCTTTTTTACAACAATTTTATGTTCCTAGTAGAAACGCGGCACGGTTCATTTGGTCGTTGGATGACTCGCTGTCCCACACGAAAAATAAAGAAACTATAGATAGCGACTGGAAACTGCCTACGAAACAACTTTGTCCTCTCTCATGGGAAGCGAAGTTTGGACACGTTTACTGCTGCTCTGCTTGGAGCGTGGTCGCTCTATCAGCCACTCGCTAAGGGCCAATAATGCAATCTTCACTCCAGGTATTTCGTTACATTTTGGTCAGAAAGAGTAATTTAATAAAAAATAGAGACATAAGCCAATGAACACGTAAAATATAGACAACTAATGAAGCTTACTTGCAGAATGTTGTATTAGTAGAAAAAGTTTACTGTACTTTTCAATAAGAACGATATTTTGTAAACAAACCTCAGTATCTGTACTTCAAACTCGACCAGCCGGTTTTAGATAAATTACGTTTTTATACGTACATACATATATATTACGCCTTTATCCCTTACGGGGTAGGCAGAGCTCTAACGGCCGCAAAAATATGGTCGATGTCGCCACGTCTGACAAATATAGAGGGTCGTCTGAGATAATTTTGTCTATTACTATAGTGACAGGTGGTTACGTTTTTATCGAGTTAAGAAAGGACTGACATGCTCTGGGGGCCTTCTATAGGAAGCAGCTGATACATTTTGCTATCTCAAATTTTTTAGTGCAGTCTCGATTTTAAGTTAGTTGGTGCATACCTATTTCTGCATACTGTCAATAATGGCACTCTAGTATTCCGGATTGAAGTGCGGTGGCTCTGCCGATCACTCGTCGCGGGTTTTATCGCCGCACTAAAACTCTGACGCGGTTTATGGCCGGTGAAATGATATTGCACCGTAAAGGCTTCGGCTGTCATTTCAGACTGAGATCATATTTCAGAGCTGCTAGTTGGCACTCTGTCTGATTGCTCGGTTTAGTTGCTTGATTCATTATTAAGTAGACTGTAGAGTATTCTTCATTGACATATAAAACTCTGCCCAATGAGCCCTATAATATTTTCTTCCGAATCTGCTTTATGGTATGTAATGGCAAAAATGAGAATTTTTTTGATAATGAATGAGACAAGCTACAGCAATTTCAATGGAATATATTACTTCTTTCCCTCTATGACCAGCCAACTGCTGTATAACTGATGATGATCACAGGGGATTCACAAAGAATACCATTTCATCTCCCTACCAGGGTAGGCAGAGCGTTAACGGCCGTAAAATACGATAGCTATCGCCATGTCTGACAAAGGGAGGGCCGGAAAGTTGAGGGCCGTTTGAGATAATTCATGTATCACTACAGTGATAGGTTGTCCGCCCATCGCCTAAAACTTGTCATACACCTGAGACCCTCAAGTTCCCCAGTCGCTTCTTACAACACCCAAAGGTAAGATAACGTTAGCATGTAAATAAGAGACTACTGCAATCCTTCAGCAAATTAGTTTAGTGCTAAACTGTGGCCCAGTGTGGCTCAACGTGGAGAGATAGTAACGTCAATCTAGGCCTGCCAAAGCCTGATCCAATTTCTATGGATTGTGATTTGCAAGCTCACAAACCATAGGGTGATGCAATTTTAAGCTGGCATCAAACGTGCAGCGGTTGCAAGTAATCCCGCCGATGATAACTAAGTCTTCCCCTGCCACTGGACAAGTTGCAAGCTTAAATAAGGCCGCAGGTAGTATTGACTTGAAATCTTATTCACGTAGCGTTGGTTGGTGCATATACAGGAATAAGTACTGGTCACTTTTAACTGATAAACTAGCTCAAAAAACAAAACAACTTATCTGAATTTAATAGTTTTAACTTTGCTTCGTGACTATTGTGCCGAATTCTTAACCCTAAGGCCGTTCTCACAGTTAATCAGTTCTCAGTGGATTTGAGAACTGATTAACCTCCCGACCCCGCCAGAGAAACGGAATAAGGCAAGGAGAATGATGATTGTCATCTACTATTACAGTAATGAAATTTATGTTTCTTTTGTGTCTTTAAAATTTCAAATCAGTGTTTGTTTTCCGCTCAATTCTCGTTGTTTGTGAGTTGAACAAGTTTGGTGCCGCGCGCCGCACCTGCCTGAACTTAGTAACTAGTATCAAACAGGCATTACTGCGGCCGCAGCGACGTTCACACAGTACAAGAAAACAGCAGTATATAATATCAAACCTGTCGCTTTGTGTCCAGCTGATTTCTCATTGTTTGTCACTTGAAGAAATGCCTGAACTTAATAACTAGTATCAAAGAGGCATTACCACGGCCGCAGCGATGTTCACATAGTATAAAAAAACATTAGTAAGTAGGTGTGCAACAACAGCTTCTAACTGACCAAAAAAAATGGATCTAGATCTGTCCAAATAGAAATTGCTGCTGCAACATGCTGTACTAAGTGTGCACAAAATAGCTTATTTTATGTAAATATCAAAGTCTGTCAATCGGCGTCGGTGGCCCAGTGACTTGGACACCGGTCTTACAATCGTGAGACCCAAGTTCGATCCTCGCCTAGTAGGGGGCGGCCGCATGATGACTTTTCTGATCTGTGCCAGAGCTTTATCATACAAAATTTATTTAACATTTCCTTATATTGCAGCGCATCCTACTATTCAACCACGACACTGGCAGAATACAACACAAATGCATAATGACCATTTTATTATATCGAGACACTAGTTATTTTTTCTACTGTGACGGCGGTGTAAAAATGTTGGTGTTTATGCTAACAGCGCGGGTCGCGGTTTGAGGAACATGCTAATCGACTTTGTACTGCCTGCTGGACATAAAGTTTTGTTTTAAAGTCTGCTATGCAGCGCCTGGATTTTAGAATATGCGAAGTAGGTTGAGGTTCTGACGTTAGGTTAGTTTTTGATTCCAGCTTGATAGAACAAGAAGCATGAATTTCACACACTAATGGAGATGACGATGTAGGAATAAAATAAAGTGCTATAGGACTTACAGCTTGTTTTGTTACAGTAAAATAAATTAGAATTTTAAGTAGGTAGTAAGTTAAAGAAGTATGCGAAGATCGTAGCAAGTGGAAGGAAATAGTCTCTGCCTACCCCAATGGAAAAAAACGTGATTTATGTATGTATGTAAATAAATTAAAAAAAAACTTTATGGGTGTGTAGGGTAGCCGACTGGGGGCTTAGCTAAGGTTTAGTTTTTAATTTGTAAACTTTAGTAGCTTTTACGCGACTAAAATAGAAGCGGATTGCTATAAGAAATAAACCAATTTCTATTTCTATTCTGGGTTGGACCCGTTTGTCTTATAAATTGTAAGGCAAGAACGATCTGGGTTCTGTAAAGGTCTCTGCCATAAAACCCAAGGCAATTGGTTTTACGCCGTAAAAGTAAGGATTTCTTTATTTGACTACCTACTATAATATAGCTCTGCTCTGCTTGTAATATTTCTAGTATTGTATGTGCAGGGATATCAAATGTTCGCTCTGGTAAAGTTAAGAGGCAAACGCGTAAAAATGTCTTAATTGCTTTACCTATCACTTTAAAATAAGGGCAAATATATCTAAGGCGAGCTCTACTCGTCAAACTGAACTACTTTTTTCAAAGAACATAGGCCAAAATATTAGAATTTTAAATTTGGACCTCTCCCACAAGAAGACACACTTTTTCAACTTTTTTATATGGGGTGTTAAGTTTTTTCTGCTCCTTCGGTTTCCCCGCCACCCTGCTCTTGCCCGAAGCCCGGCCTGAGGTGCAAAGAGATCTACTAATTCCAATACGCAAATTATCACATTATTACATCAGCCCATAGCAGTTCACTGGTGGACATAGGCCTCCCCCAGGGTTCGCCACAATGAACGATCTCCCGCTTTTGCCATCCACCACTCCAGCAACTCTCTTTAAGTCATCGGTCCATCTGTTTAACGACAAATGTGACCAGCCCACTGCCACTTCAGTTTGCTACACTTACGCAAATACCTCTTGCATTTCTGTCAGAGGTCACGCCAGCATTTCATCACGTCCATTGGCGTTTGCTGGCTGTCGTATAAATTGTGGCAAGTGTCGAAGAAGCAGCAAGTTGCGCACCTGGGACGCTCGCGGGGCTAGTTCTCGGCGAGGGACGGGTGTAGGGCAAGAGAGGTAGCGTGCTACTGAACTTAATTTGATAATTCTATAGCTTGATACAGGGCCCATTTTACTTTGATAATCTCTTTCTCTTTTCGTGTAGGACACTGAGTCGGTCAACGACCCAATTAACCGTAGTGTCTGAATGATTCAACCGCATTCTACAAGTGGCAGGCTTCTGACATGGTTATGTAATGACCGCCGTCTAAGTACCCAATCATAGACAGCAACCGAGACCTAAGGGTTAACGTGCCATCCAAAACACGGAACCATCTTACTTACGGACAATCGGGTAGTTCACTATAATTTATGACTGATGACAATCACGTCAACTGGCGTTTGTCTGGTGGCTGCTGAGTTGCCGTATGATATAAAAATAAATAAATAAATAAATAAAAATACTATTTGTTTTCTTTTAAACTTATACTAAGTATACATATTTTTCTATTGTCTAGATAGGAAGTATTATAAAAGACAAAAGGAAATAGCTCAGCTTGTGCTGGTGAGACCATTGTCTCCTCAGCGCTGGTTTTCGGCAATTCTCTCCTACCTGAAATCGATTGCGGGGTAAGAGGTATGAGAGGGCTTAACTTAACAATATTTAAAATAAAAACAAAACTTAAACATCATTTGGGTAATTTAAAACAAAAAACACTTATTGTATTGCATAAAGAAGAAGAAGAAAAAAAAAACAAAACTTATGTACGCCAGTTTCAATGTTTGGGCGTTATAAAATCTATCATAAAATAAAATCAATTACAAGAAGCCTTCCAATGCATGCTTGTGTGTATGTGTTTGTCTGTTTGTGTGATATTGTGCCAAGTGTCAAAATAATACAAGTTTTAGGTGGAACGCTGGCGGCGCTAGATCGGGGAAAGAGCGGATTTGAAGCTAGAGCGGTAGCGTGATGAGAGTTGTCTTACGCTATGTTGAGATGTTTTACAATTATTGGTGGTACAGTGTTGTAATAAGTAGATTAGAGAAATACGGACCATGTAATTTAACATTAGGATTAAAAATAAATAACCAGGATTCATGAAGCCAGTCGTGATGTCGCACGATTCGTAAGCGGAAAGTATTCAGTGTACTTATAAATAAGAATCAAAACAATGATGTTTGTTCGTTCAACCTCACTCTTGCTTGTCGTAAGTAACTTTTGCACTTGGACAGTGGCTTAAAAATACCTCACCTCTGGGCGCGGGCTGAAAGTTGCGTCGCACGGGACTTCCCCGCACCCCGCACCCCTTCTCTCCCCTGCACTCGCAGTTTTTAAAATACTCTTACCAAATTAAGTAAACTTGTTTCACCTTGTCACGTTTTATTTTATTTCAGATCTCGTCCACTCCGGTCACATTCATGTGCATCACAAACTTACACATTTAAACTTTCCTACATCCTTTGTTTAAATTCTAGAAATAATTTACTATAAAATCTAGAAGCACATTTTTAAAACAATGTGACTTAAAACATGAAATTCAATTACGTTTACGGAGCAATAAAGGAACAAATTGAAACAAACGGCTGTGTGCTTGTGTAAGGTATTGCAGCAGTTTTCATAAACTCATTCAATGGAAATTCGTCTGCAGCGGCACTTAACCTAGACATATTCTTCTTGTAATTCGACCAGTGTAACTAGAACCCTGGTGATTGCGCTGAGTACAGAAAAACTGAGATAACAGAATATTACGAGGGGTTTGAAAGGCCTCGCAACGCTGGTGGTAGACTTTGTTGCATCACAGTTTTACACTCGCTAAGTTATGGCTCATCCACGGTTTACACATATTGTTTGTGACGATGTACGTTGAATATATTATTTATTTTGTTAGGACGATATTCCTAGACTCGGCTGTATCGTAGAAAACACTGTACCTGGAAAACGGTAAAGTTGGTAGTTTGAAAAACGCTGATACCGTGCTAATACTGTGTAGCGTAGTATACTATACATTTTGTTAATGCCTTAACCTTAACAGCCATAAAAGTCCACTGTTGGACATGTGTCCCCCTTTTAGGGGGTATCGCCATACTCACCAAGCTTTTCAGACGGATTGGCGAGCGCAGTGTAAGATGTTGCATTCACAAGGAACACTACAGTCCATTTCGGTCATGATTATAAATTAATCGCTTCTACGACACCCACGGGTGGAATTGAGGTGATGCTATTTTAAGCTGGCACCACACGGCACACACAGCATTTGATACCTGAATATGTTTTATTCATAAAATTTTATATCGATATTTTTAGCTGCAGTTAAAAATTTATAGTCTTGTACAGAAAAAAACTGGGTGGCAAATATCCCAAAAAAATTGCTCTACTTTCGTATTGCACGCGATATTCTTTAATACAGATATTTATATGAAATTTAAGCACGGAACGCAAAATTATTCTGAAAACCAAATAACGGTTGTAATTGTACGCAATTTAAACTTACGCAAACATTTCGCTCGTAAATACGGTGAATCATTTTAATGAGTACCTACACAGTGGAATTTTGTCGATATATTTGCGAGGAAATTTTATTTTGTACCAACCAAGAAGGAATTTCATTTTAAACCTTTAAAATAACTATGAAATTATTGTCAAAACGAAATAAAGCATAAGAGATGAAAACGGAAAAGATAGTACAAGAAGGATGTGCACAGGGCAATGTGAAATCTTCTTTTCGTGTAGGACATCGAGTTGCATTGAAATTTTGCAATCGTCTGCTACAAGTAGAATCATCATTCTTCTTGCTTATCTCGTTTCATTGTCAGAGTCAGCTACCTAACCTAGGGGATTTGATGTAGAATCAAGTTTTTACAGAGAGCGACTGCCATCTGATTTCTGTAACCTGGTCCGTGAAATAAAAACAGTTTTTGTGTCTAAGAATGTCGTTACCTACTCGGGCCTATAAGAGAAATTGTTATAGGCACGTTTACCTTTATTTGTGAGGTGTACCTACAAATGTGTCTATGATGTTTGTGTGTCCGTTGAGTATGTGTGTATGTATGTGTGTACACATCACACTTGGGAAGTGTGCCTGGAATACAAATCGCGGTTAATGCGTACTTTCAGCGCGTTATGAGCCGCCCAATTATTTGCTCAAGGCGTTTGTCAATACGCCTCCGTTTTCATTATGTAAATATTAATTATGTTCCCGTTTAACGATAAGGATAACCCATATATACGCCTATGAATATCTATGCTTTTATCACGGGGAATGTATAAAATAGTAAAGTTTCTGCGAAAACAAATACAAAGCTTAAAATTAAGTCGCTGGTTTGCGTTTCATTGTCTCGTCTGTTATTGACACCGCCAGCTATAAAACCACGCACCAGATTTTCATGCGGTTTAAGAGTAAAGTTTTTTTGTATCATACATACCGAGAAAACTTTTATTTACTTGTAAAAACAATTACTGGGTGGTCAGCTTTAACCAAAATTGAGAATTTTTGGACTGACAGCAACTGTAGTCCAAACTGGGTAGCACTGTTGACGTTTTTTCGAACTCAAGGATAATCTGTCAAGTTCAGTACACAATAAAAAAATATATCACCCCTGTCATTAGAGAATCACTGCCTGAGCCCTCATAATTCGCACGAGCGCCACCTACAGATATAAATCCTATTCTTCTATAACTATTAAGTAATCTGTGTTATAACTACAAATGTATTTCCTTAACAATGTTTTACGTACAAGAAGTTCCCACCAGAGCATGCAGGTATCAAGCCAGACTAACAGCGTTGCACATAGTTAGCGGTCTTGCAGCACTTCTTGCTCGCCCCACTCGCCCCACTACTCGCGACGCTCGTGTTGCTCACCTCTTATTAAATTTCTAATACGGAAGCTCTTTGCCTTGGTTGACATCGTGCTCATTAGCTTTGTACGCGGGACGTGTGATCTACAAAGTTCCCAGTGCGAGCTTTAAGCTCTATTATAATGAGAAAAGCTTGATACTTCGGTCTCGTTAGCAGGTAGGTAGTGTGAGAGCAATATTCAGTATAAATTTTTTAAACAGTATACAATTTCGAAAAAATTGTATTTTTTTTTCCAAACGGTATTGGACAAGTTGCGTTAGTGCTGCGAGCGGTGGGCCGTGCATCGAGAGCGGTTTTTGTATGGGGAGTGATGTTTCTAGTATGGATCTGATAGGCGCATACGTTAGCGCAGCGTTATTTTTGCGCTTAAGTATGATAGAGCAGAGGTCTACCAATCTAGAATATCGTTTTATTCGAAGAAATATTCCACAATGCATACAAAATTTTCTAAAAAACACTATTATTAGTACGGAAGGTTTTTTTCTTTGGACCACAATGTCTACTAAGGTCGTATGATTTGAGTCCCTTCCATAGGAGATACAATGAAACATTATGGAATTAATAAATGTTATCGTCAATATATTTATGGAATGTTGTGCTTATATTCGTACGAGGAATACTCGTAAGATAAATGTTGTGAAAGTATTTGAGTGGGGTAAAATTAAATTAATATGTACCTACTTTAAACACATTAAATTTGTTTACTAAGCATAGTATCAATCTAAATATCTTACTACAAGTGCTCTACAGCTAACACACTCAATAGAATATTTGAATAGTAGGTATATTACAATTAATTATGAACTCGAAACGGATTCCCGATCCTTGGAACACATTGGCCTTCGAAACTCTAGGTACCATCAAAATGCTTATTATGTGTCCCATAGAGAGAACTATCGCGCTCGCGAGTAGATTTAAGGCGTGGGTATTATCAAATTGTATGGGTATTATCAAAATAAGTGAGGAATTATTACATAGAGTAGTTAAATACATGTCGCGGTACATGTCATAAGCCTTCAGAAGGAAATCGAGTACCATAAAGATTCAACATATACTGGTTTCTCCTAATAAATGTATGTACAACCAGTACAAAAGGGTCCCTTGAGTGGTGACTGGGTACTCGGTATGAACACAAAAACAAATTCCCCGATATTTTCCAGCCAACCGTCGTCGCCTCCAAAATCCTGGAGCTCCCTTCTGCGGAATCTCAGCCGCTGATGAAATTAGTAAATCAATTTACCCCCTCGAGCTTTTCTGACTGACACATCAGACGACGCAGGGGGAGGGGGCGTGGAAGACGAGGGGGGCGGAGGGGGGCGCCAGGTGACACCATCCGACCCGATATTATCGTTTCAGTTGCGTGCTCAAGAAATTGGTGGAGACTTTGAAAGGAAACAGCGTAAGGAATTACGTGTAATAATTTCGAACGTCTGATATTGCAAGCTGAAAGGCTGACTAAAAAAGTTTGGTAAAAATTGCTTATGATAAAGACTGAGGATCACTTTTTTCTGATTTTGTTTTCCGCCTTTCTGTTTAACTAAAATTTGAATTCTCGTTCAACTTTAATAGTTACAAAAAATGTGGTTACACGTGGTTAACGATTACTCATTCGCTTCTCCTATTTTCTTAGGTTCATATCTATTTCATGATCATATTTGTAGAAAATAAACAACAAACAATAAAAATATTAACAAAATAAATATGACAACTTGTGTGGTAAACCTATGATGTCATATTCAAGTTTTTGTTATTCATCATACTTCTGCGTGAGTACGGGTATATCCAATTATTCATTTAAAGTATGATAAAAGATAAACAAGTTATCTAAACTCGATAAAAAGTTTTCTAGTGACTTTGATGGATGGAAATTCTGAACCCTATAGTAAATATTATTACATTTTTCTCTTTTTCACTTTTGCTTAGTCACCTGAGGGGTTAAAAAGTTGATTGACCTTTCGGCTGACAAACGTTGTTATAAAAGTTTTTGACAATTTGTAGCTAAGGAATTTGGTTTCATTTTAACGAGTTGTCTCTACAATAAAACAAATTGCGATTGTCTCATGTTTTCATTTTAAGTTAAAGGGTGAAATGGCTAGAGACCTGATTTTTTACTTTATGTGATTTTATTAAACCAGTTGATAAAATTTGTTAGAAGAAATAATAATAACTTATAGAAAAAGTAAATAGGTAACAACAACAAATTATGTTTGATATATTTTTATACAAGTGAACAAATACTTTCAACTTCAGCTTCAACTTCTTTAGCTGACTTCAACGACCCTTAGACCAAAAAATGTTAACAAAACTATGCTTGGCCACGATTTGGGCGGCAAAATTAAGCTTTAAAAAAGACAAAAGGTATTTATTTGCTCCCGTTATATAGCACAGTTGTGGTGCTTTCCCAGTTACCACCAGCCATATAGTTCTGTAAGTAATCCTAGGTTACGATCTATATGAGCATTATGCACCTCGCTAGCGGCGCTGCTAAGACCTGGGTCCTGGCGCCTGCGTCCGCGTCCGGGCGCGGATTAACCCGCCGTCCGGGCGCGGATTTGCGCCGGTTATTAAATAAGTTGAGGACTACTGGCGGCTTACCGGCAGACGGCAGGACTTGCTCGCACTTGCCCGGATGTAGGGTGTTCCGCTTGCGAGTTTTGCTTTGATCCTCTGTGAACTTGAGACATCGGCAGGTTGGTAGTTGGATAGCGTCACTGCCACTCTACGGACCATTAGGTACATAAGGCTGGACAATATATAATTATTTGTATTCGTATTGGTTTATTGGAAAAATCTTGTAACACAGTACCGACCGTAACACCACTTGGTTAGTTAGTGTAGTATAAACACATCCTTCAACGAATGTTCAGTTCTACTTGTACTTTCAGGTTCGATTTAAATCTGAAATACTGTTTAAATATGCCCACTTGGCAACGCCTATTTCTATATACCATCAACGCTCAATAAAAAACTTTTACTTATAAAATAGAACCTACGTAAGAAGCTGGTTTAATATCAATACCCCTGATATCACCGTACCTAAGTTTAATTTCTCAATTCTTTAAAACTATCCAGTATTCCGACTTTAATAGTTAAAACACCAGAAAAAAGTAGAGCAGAGTAGAACGAATCAGAAGGTTAGCGCTCTCGCAAGCAAGACTCTGATCCTGCAGTATCATACTATCCCAAGAGAAATGCTAATTAATTAACTTCGAAACGTAGCATTTAGTTAAATCACGAGTTAGCGAACGTGTTACTTGAATCAGATTGCTTACTTCGTATGTTTTATTTGCTAGCAGTTCTTTAGCAAGGCTGTTTATTCTGTCGAGGTTTTATCAGGGTATTTTTTGCTAGTGATTAGGAACGCCAAGTCTGAGAACAAAAAAATAACGTGCAATGTTCTATACATATACGTATAGGTGTTCGATACAAAGATAGAATTGTGTTTACACTGAGTATCGAAGTAGAAGTTTAATCCTGATGTGAGTAAAAACTTCAAGGGTCTTACATAATACTGAACGTATGTTTAGCGTTTTCATGGGAATATTTTTAAAATCACATTTAACGAGCGTCAAATGTTTTTGTGGTAAGGTTCCAAATCACTTGGTCACAAGTTTTTACAAGGTTTCATTGATTCGTACAAATGAATAGAAAGAATAGACATGATACATACTTACATTCATCACGCCTTAATCATAGGCGGATTACTTGAATTTCCTGACAGATATATATGTAATAAGGTTTTGTTAAATTTCATGCAAATATATTAAAAAAACAAAAACATCGGAAAGTGTTTCGTTTCTTTGTTGGACCGAAAACGAGGTATTCTCATTTATGTGAGCCAGTTTTCTCAAACATCAAAATCTCTAGGGGAACAATCATTTTATGTGCCTCTTTCCACCATATTAGTCTCCCAGAGGCACAAAAGGTAATTCAAACGAACCACATCCGCGTCGATGCATTTGTTTACAGATGGTGACCTCAAACAACCGTGTGATTTTATTGTAATCTCTCTATTGGTACAAAAAGATTTCATGGTATACTTCATTCGCTTACATAATGTCATGACCAGCGCAACTGTAAATACGCTCCCATACGTGCGTGTATAAAGCATTGAGGTCAAGTTATGCTGGTCGCGATACCATCCAAGCAAATGAGCTATACGGGCTGAATTTTATCGAAGATTTTATGGTAATGTTACATTCATTGATATGTGGATGTTTTCATCGGAAAAAAGTAGCGTGATGTTGTGGATTTTGTGGTATGGTTTTGATGATTATTGTTATGATTTTTGATGAACTTTGAAGATTTACGATACTTATTATACACATGTTTCACTTCACTTTACAGAATTTAAATTACCAAGTTACTTCGTAATATTATCCTTGTCCGGCCTACCTGGGGTTTGCTCAGGGTGTTACGTAAATTGTGAAACATTAATTTAATTACCTACGTATATACTATTTTAATCATGAAACCATTAATTTATTACTCTGAACGAACAAAGACGAGCCAACTACGGTTTCTTTTAAGAAAACTATTTGTCTAAAGTGTCTTTTGAAAATTCCAACAAAGGCTTTCCCGGTTCCTCCTAAAAACACATTTTAATTAAAAACCAGACAGACGGCTTATTAGCCAGACAGACTATAGTTATTTTTGAGGAGATTGCAATGCCATTGTCTTTAAGGCTTAAGCGGCAAATACGCTTACTCCTATCTTAACTCCCGATTCGTTATACATTGCTGGATTGTGTTGCGCTACAATTTACAACAAAACTAAGAAAATCAGCAATGTACAATAGAAAGCCCGTGCAGGGTAAAAATAATAGCACTTAAGATTTACAATTGTTTTAAGAGTAGTATATCCATAGAACGTGCATCGGCACCGATTAACAGTTCAAGTCTTAAGCAGAATCGCATGTTTGAGAAGTGCTAATCGTTCAAAGTTGGTTGAGTACTAAACATAATGTTATTAAGAACTAAGGTCTGCAATATACCGTAACTATTTTTGTATGTCATAATATGGTTCTAAATCTGCCAGTGAACTGGTGTGGCTGTTGCGATAGTTTAAGTAAGAGTCTTTTGTGTAATAGACAAAAAATACGAGATTTCGGTTCTTGTCTTCTTCCTCTTCTATCTACTACGTACATGCCTATGTTTGTCTTAAGTAACATAATGTAAAAGTGCCCTCTATTCTATACTATCTCATCAAGTAGTTTGTTGTAATCAGAGCAATCTTCGAGAGTCGCAGTGGGTTGCAACTCGCAATATCTCGCGCGGCGCGACGCCACATAACGACAATCCTGTACTTACTGATCATAGTGACGGGAAAGATCTTTATTCTTCACATCTTGATTTTAAGGAGTTTTACCTAGAACTTACCGAACAGGGAAAAAATACGCTCACGTCGGATCTACTACTGCCACAAAAAGCTCTATGTACAGAATATACAGGTCTATCTAATACAAAGCCCTTAGATTGCTCAACTATATAATGCTACCAAGCATTAAAGCCACTGTGTACTGTTTCTTTTTGTTTGCATATTTCTTTTTTTATACTTTTTTTATTTTTACTTTTTTACTTTATGTCGCTAGGGTACTTCCTACAATCCATGAAATCCATCGTAATCCGTTGGAATCTACAATTGCAATCTGCGTTCCAACACTATCTCTTTCCCCCCCTTCCCCCTTCCCGACACCACGTGCACCTGCCGAAATGCACCTGATTAAGCGCCGCATGAATATGGAGATGGATCCTTGCTCACATCTGTCACCAACCCCTCTGCTATTGCTGGCAAACTTTTCAATACCAAGACTGATTGAAAAGTGTAAGTAGAATTTACAATCAGGGTAAAATTCAATAACTGTTGGTAATATAGTATGTATTGACTGTGGGGGCATTTAGCTTTGAATGCCCCCACAGTCAATACATACTATATAACCAACAGTTATTGAATTTAACCCTAAGAAAAAAATATTAAATTGAAGAAGACAAATTCATGTTTGTACCAACGTGTATCAAGGTTTGTAAAATGTGCTTGACGAGTAATATGTTGAGCATGTAATAATTATTACATTTAAACGTAACATTTTAATACAGCATTTATGTTTAAATGTAACATGTCCGTTAACGCTCTGCCGACCCAGCAAGGGATAAAGGCCCGATATGTGTATCTATGTATGTATGTAATAAATACGCAGGACGAAAATTCAGCTTTCTCATACGCCAAAAGTTTGCCTGAGTTTGTACGATATGTGAAACGGTCTGTTATATTAAATACAGAATTTTTTTGCTGTATTAAGTACAGTATAAAAAAAAATCAACATTTATTACTTTTAGAGGCTGGCAAAATGTTTCAATTTTATTTTGTTCTGTATTTATTCCAGTATATTTCCAACAGATCCCTATAAGCGGTCAAAATTCAATAGTATTATAAATTTCAAAAAGGTATAAATATGCAGAGACAGGAGAAGAATATTTTAATTGCAGTTTCAAGTCTATGTTGAAGTTTTATCACTTTTAAATTATGGCACATAATTAAATATTCTTTGCTGATTTTAAGATTCTGCAAAAGATTAACGAGCCGCAGCATTTTCATTAAAATATAAACTTAATTACGTTTTCATTAAAAGTATTCATAAACCATTACCTATGCTAATTTTTAAGAAGACTATATTTTCAATGTTAAAATGCTACTTAAAATAATAATGGATGGTAATTAAATTAAAGTATGCGCTATGTTGCTCTGATAATAAATTATGAGACGAGACGACACTAAGTGAAATAATAAGTCTAAAGTGAAGATATATAATGTTAACATTAATTAAAGAACATAATTTTTATTTTCAGGGTTTGTTCTATTACAAAACTGAGCAATACCTCGAAATATGAAAAAAAAAATTGGACCTACCATACAAATTATATGTGGATAAGGTGCCACTGAAATTTTCGCGTTTTCGAATACACGATTAATTTAAATACCCGGGATTTTTTTTATTGTAAAATGGATAGGTTTTGTAGGTATGGTCGATGCATCTATTTCATTATGAAAAGAAGTTACTATTAAAACATTTTGTACTGAAACACCCTGAAAATGTTTGTTCTTAATTTCATGCCATTTTATACAAGTGTTTCATCCGCCATCATGAGAGCCACCTATTACTCGTATGGTCTAAGTACAAAAAAGTTAGACGCGAGTTGAACGCGTGTCAAGCGTTTTTTTATGAAGATATTTTATGAACACGCGTGCGAAACGATTCTTACTACCTCTTTATCGTAAGGCCCTATAAAAGCGAAAGTTTGTAGGTTTGTTTGTATGTTTGTTACTCCTTCACACTCAAACTACTGAACTGATTTTCATGTTTGACACATACATAAGAGGGTAACTTGGATTAACACATGCTACGGGATTAAAAACGACTTCCACGCAGGTGGAGCCGCGGGCGCCCACCAGTTTAAAATATTTTTAAATACAATGTGACATTTGTCTTGATGAAGTACCTTTGCTTTAGACAATAAAAAAATAGTAATGTTTTACGAAATGACCATAAATATACTTCTCCAACAAATTTTGTTGCTGGCATCGTATACAGTAAATGAGGACCAACAATCAACTGAAAGACGTGAAGAAAATTATGGGAAAATTAACACAAATCGCTTGATAGAGGTACAGGTACATGTATACATGTTTACCTATACCTAGGTCCAATATATCGGAACACAAGAGCGCGTCCACGCCCCGGGCGCTCCAACTACCTGACACTACTTAATTACCTATAAATTACCATAACTTGGGCCTGTGTTGCCTCTCGACAAACTTGGAATACCAAAGCACCTGCTAAATCAATAAATTGCTACAAAACTTGCCCCCCTCCCCCCTGGGTTGCCACCCTCTGCGATTTTGTTGAGATTGTCTCGTTATTTCCTTAACTTCTGGAATTCGCAATTTCATTCCAACTCTTCACAATGGAGAAACTTTTAATATGTGTCTCATAAAAATTGTTCCTTTTTTGTGAAAGTGTTTCAACGTTGAATTTATTAATTTCTGGCTCATTAAAAATTTTTACAAGAAGAAAATATATTTTCTGATAGAAACTCACTCTGAGTTTCAAGTTCGAATCTTATTGGTATGAAATATTCAGTATTTTGTATATTTTGTTTCACTTATCGTATTTTTATTAAATCTTGGCTTATAGTCGAGTTGTTCACAATAAATCTGAAATCAACTCTTTTCTTTTAAGAAAGTTTTATAACATACATACCTATTTTATGAAATACTTCTTCTTCTTTGCGTTTCGCGGCGAATTAAATTTTATCGGGACAAAAAAGCCACACGGCCTTTACTTTATTCAGATGTCATTAGTACTGTCTGACCTTTGACATTATCATTCTTGAGATCGATCTCAGAGTTGAGTGCAGTTTTTTTTCGTTTTTCTATCTGTCTGCCATAAACACCGCTAACAACGCAACATAATATCTTGAGGTTTTTAAATAGATAAAGTGATTTAAAAGGGAGGTTCATTTATAACAATGGCGAAAAAACGTCCTATTCCCACGGGAAAACAATCAGCCACATGTGCAACGTGTGCGCGGGCCGCTAGCAACATACATCTCAATAAGCAAAATTCCACAACCTCATGTACATGGCAACACTTCAGCCCAACTCTAGGAATATTAAACGCTCGCTGCAGGTTTAATTTCTTAAGCAAAGTCTTCAAAGAGAACTAAGCAAAGTCCCGACGCTGTTTCGAATTATACTTTCACGGCAACTTTTTTACCCGACCGCGGTTAAACCAAAATGAAGGGCAATGATTCCATAAGTCTGTGTGTGGAGAGGCTATGGACTCTAGTCTAGGTCAGATCTGAATAAAAGATTTGGCAGTGTCTTTGGTGGCTATGCCGTGCAGCTTAGAATAACATTACCCTATACTGACCCGTGGGTATCGTAAAAGGCGACTTAGGGAAGAATTTAGGGATTAGGCAGCAGCGTACCCTGTGAATACAACATCTTGCACTGCGCTCGCCAATCCGCCTGCCAAGCGTGATGAGTATAGCAAATACCCCCAATTGCGCGAGTCTTATGTCCAGCAATGGACTGTTGTAGTTGTGGCTATTTTGATAGCAGTTGGTTGAAAGAACCACTTGCAGAATTCTACATTCTTAAGAGAGATACTGACAATGAAAAAATTGCAATATGTTCGTTTGATTCGTAGGTGGCACTGACTGCGAAATAATGCTTTTTTTAAAAACTCAGCAGCGACTTCTCATAGACAAAAGTCACTAAACTTGACAGGATAATTTCCTCAACCTGCAAAAATGACAACCACGTCAATTTGTTCAGACGAGTGTCGCTATCAGTCCAAAAAAATCTCATTTTTACATTACAGAGATAAACCACTTTTAAAAGAACCACTTATAAATATAAGATTACCGCTGTCAGACTAAAATGTCAAACTATTTCTCTCTTGCCTCCCGATTGGCGCAGTTTCGGATTTAACCGAAGGGATTGGATTTATATTAATACCGCTCCGTTGAAATTGCTGATTGTACGCTAACTTGAATAAAAATTTCACTGAGGTGAAATATTGCATCGCAGTGTTTACAGATTAAAATATTAAATTATATTTATATACAGGATGTAAGGGAACACATTCAGCAATCATAATCGGTATTTCGGCTGGCAGTGGTAGTGCGACGCAAAGGTTCCGGGTTCGACTCTCGGTGAGGTCACTCGGAAAGCTGATATTTTTGCAATCTGGACTACCAGATTATCCGCGAAAAGGATGGTTCCGTGCTAAATAAAGCACGTTAAGCCGTATGTCCCGGTTGCCTTCTATAATTACTTAGACGGCGGGTTCATCGGGTCATCGTTCACGAAACCAAAAAAGAAGAATAAAAGCTGAATCGAAAATTTTACTAGCATAGGTTATTTAGTCGGCTGATACATTTTGTATGGGAGTTCCAATTTGATTTTCATATTTTGACCTACTTTATTTGGTGAAAGTTGTTCAGTTTTATGAACTGGTTCACCCCTTATAATATTCGCAGCTAATATTTTTACACCTAATACCCAGATAGTGGTCAAGTACAAAGGTCACGTGACTTGACGAGGGTCCTAGACACGAAGCCTGATGGGAGAATAACTTTTGTTTTTCAAAAGGAAATGGAACAATTTATTTTGATGGCTCTTTGAGCGTGACACTAGAATGAGCTTCGTACTCACTGCGTGTGGATAGGACATTAGTATTTGAATTTGATGTTTGTTTTAATATGGTGCGCAATGTTATTAGAAACTTAAGTAAATTTATGTGTCATGTTTATAAATGACAGAAATAACAACAAACAGAATAGGCTAGATAATTGAGACGGATCGCACACTGAACGCACAACGGAGCGCTAAGCGCAGCATCGTCTGTCGAGTGCGGTTTTAGTTTGGGAAGTCACATTTCTAGTATGGATCTGACAGCCCGATGCGATATCGTAGCGCTCCGTCGTGCGTCAAGTGTGCGATCCGCCTCAAATTAGATACTTTAAAAAATATTTTTTTTATTAATATACTGAATGATTCTAGGCGACAGGCTGACAACCTGTCACTATAGTGATACACAAATTATCTTAACCGGCCCTCAATATTTGTCAGACGTGGCGATAGCGACCGTATTTTTGCGGTCGTTAACGCTCTGCTTACCCCGCTAGGGATAAAGGCGTGATATATGTATGTATGTATGATGGCGTCATATAATCGCACAATTTTGGATGGACTTACTTTTTTATAACTGATCTATATTAATTATTGTTTTTGGACAAATTTTTAAGCGTTCAACTTTGTATTTTATTAATACTGACACTATGGATCATAACGTCGTTGCAGGACTCGGTGTCCCACAGAAAAAGAGAGAGTTATGACCCAGTCAACTAGCGACCTAGATGCCAGGACTGTCTACCAGGACATCAGAATACCTAAAGCCTTTGAGAAAAACTGTACCTTATAAAAAACCCTCTACAGCTTTCAATATCGGTTACCACTAAAACCGTCTCACATTCGAGTCAGATATAAACTCATTCTTCCGCTGTCTATTTGAATTCCACCGCCAGTATTCAAATGCGCATAACTTCAAAAGAAATAGACTTTCCTTTGCCATCGATTCCACTATGAAAACACTATTTTCTAGCGATGCCTCAAAAGAATCGATCATCAATTTTCAACGCTACGTTTTTCTCAGTCGGTGCCGCTCGTAGCTAACTGCTACGCCGTAGATATCGGCTACGGCGTAGCAGATAAATGTGTGCGCGGAAACTACGGTCGCTTTCGCACGATCTGAAAAAATATTTATTTTGTGTAATGTTTTGGAAGAAATAAATTTCGAGGTAGTTTTGTTACTATAAGTTTAAAAAATCGTAATTCGCATACGAATCTGAGAATGGGTAATCCGATTTTACTCGTGATCTATGCTTTTACACTTTTACGGTGTATTTATGGTTACTAGAAGGAGTTTTGAAAATCCCATACAAAAATCTGATGTCTTGGCAGATATCTTTGAATCAAAATGGCGGCAATCAAAATTAAAAAACAATAATATGAAAGCTATTATATGAGCACACACACACCCCATTGGGTCGTTGGACGATTCGGTGTCCCACACGAAAAGAGAGGGAAAGCACAAAAACGCATTGTATTTTAAAACGCCTCCGAGTAGTTTCGCCGAATTGCCACTTAGTTCGAGTAATGAATTGCCTACAAACAAGTTCAGTTTATACTGAAGTCTATATAGTATACAGAGTCTTAGGAGTCCAGCCTTGCTGTGTGATGCCGGATTGGAATAGCATCACCACATTAGGAACGCCCTGTCAATACAAAGCGTGGTTCGTATAGGAATATCCCTTAGACGAGGAACACACTTGATGCACGACGGAGCGCAAAAATATCGCAGCGGTCTGTCAGATCCATACTAGAAATGTCAATCCCCATACTCCGTCGTGCGTCAAGAGTGTTCCTCGCCTTAATAAGGGTAATGTATGTCCTGCACTGTTATTTTAATTTAATACTAGTAGCCCGTTAAGTGGTTGAGCAGGACCCGAGGGTTTCATAATGTATTACAATGTTCAGGCAACAGGCTGAGAACTTGTCACTATAGTATACAATTATGTGAAACAGCTTTCAACATTTAGTCAGACGTGGCGATAGCTGCTGCATTCTTACTACCGTTAACGTTTTTTTTTCGTTGTTCTTAGTTGCTTAGTTTCATGGGCTTGTTCACCCCTTAAAATATTTACAGCAATTTTTTTACACCCTGTATGTATATATGTATGTTTCTCAGTTTTTGTAACACCCAGTGAGACGTAGAGGCGGCGCAGTCTGTTGCTAGCGCGTTTGCGCCCCCTCTCGCCCAATTTATTAACTAACTCTACTTAAAAGTTCGCGCATTCGTATTTCGAACATTCAGCGCGATGAAAAACGGTCGCACACATGCCTGTTAATGTTGCGGTTTGTAACAGCCATTATAAAATTATAACAACCTCATCAATTTCATGCATGTGCTGACTCATTAGGTTCTGTAAACTTATATCATCATCATTGATAAAACTATTCTAATAAGGTTAATACTTTGATCAACTGATTGAATTAAATTATTGAAACAATTGGTTCTATACTTGTTTTTCATATAAAATCAGTAAGTTTTCAGTGCACTGCAAAAATTAAATAGTATAGAGCCATCCGTGTAAATAAGGAAAAGAAAAAAAAATATTTATTTCAACTTATTTAAACAGTCGGATCAATGTAAACTGAAATTTAATGAGAAACAGTTTGTTTCTTTAAAGATTTTTTTGAGATCAGATAGAACACCGCAAGATCAGGGGGTGTATGTGAAAACTGCGGGAATTTGTATTTAAACCTTGAGAGCGATGAAAGACGGACGGTTTCGTTTACACGTTGCAACGCTGTGTTGCTGATGTTGAAGTAAAATGAGACTGAAGTTTGATTACTCACAGAATACGTCTGCATGTAGATCAACTTAATGTCGAGATACACATTTAACTAATTAATAAATAAACACACACACACACACACACACACTCACACACAAATTACGCCTATGTCCCTGGTGGCTAGGCAGAGCGTTAACGACCGTAAAATTACAATCGTTATCACCACGTCATCTGACAACTGTTTGAGGGGTGTTTCAAATAAGTCATGTATCACTATAGTGATCACTACGTCAGCCTCTTGCCTAAAATTGCAATACAGACGAAACCTTTGAGTCCCTTAGTTGGTTTCTACGACACCCATGGGAAAGAAATGGAGTGATGCTATTGTAAACAGGCATCACACGGCAATGAAGTTAGTAATAAGTAATTAATACATTTTTTACGTTCCCAACACTATAATGAGTGTGTTCCCGTTGTCTCCAAGATTCGTATCCCCAAAAGAAGTGGGGCTATGTTTCGCAAGCTGGGGCAATGTGTAGCATGCCCATTTATGATATGCACACCACGACTTCGATTTTCTCTACACTTGTAGACAACAATATTCATTTGTTTTGATAAAATCCATAAGATGTGACACTTGTGAAGTCTTCTCGCCCGCGAGATAAGTCTCTATCCTGTGCGCATCATGAAGGGGATGGTAAGATATTGCCCAACCCTCTCTGCCACAACTTACTACACCTGCTCTACCAGCCCTGACTTGTCACACCTTGCCCCACCCTGCCAAACACTCCCCACGTTTCATTGGGTCGTTGAACGAATCGATGCCATACTACTTCTACAATCTCGACAGTCCACTGTTGGACATAGGCCTCCCCCAGAATGGGGGGCATTTCCAAATTCACCACGGTTGGCAGGCGGATTGGCGAGCGCAGTGTAACGTATTATAGATAATGTTAACAGGAAACGCTTGGCCGTCTCTTACTACACCCACGGGTAGATATGGGGAGATGCTATTTTAAACCAGCACGACACGACCTACAAAAGTGTCCCATACAAAAAAAAAAATAGGTACCTGACTGTGTGTAAATTCTGTGTAAGTTTATCTCTTAAATATGTCACATACTCATTAAAAACTTATTGCCTTTGTTCTAAGTATTTTCATAATACATCAACATGAGACTTTTCTCATCAGTATTAAAACCTTAACTAGCTTGAGAAAGTACTTTGTGACCCCGTGGTGAACTTTGAAAGTAATCATATTCTTCCAAGATTGACAAAAGCAATTCAATTTATTAAAATATATTTAAATTGTCCTCAGAGGAGGACAATAAAACAGATAATAGAGTCGCAATAAAACACGAGGCAAGTTTCAGCTTCTAACGTTTATATTATAAGTTATAACAACCATTATATTGCCGGAGGGTAAATATAGGTCGCGATTCGAGAAAACAGTACTTTTAACTAATAAGAATAACCTTGTTACTTTGCGTCAATTCACACAATAGGACACCAATAATAATACTATAATACGTACGAACGTTACGTTATGCTGTTTGATGCCGGATCAGAATAGCATCACCCCATTTCTACCCGTGGGTGTCGTAAAAGGCGACTAAGGGATGAAACGTTACATGTTGTTTGGTTAGCTTGGCCAGCCCCGAGGCAGTGCTTTAGGGGCTAGTGTTAAGTTTTTAGTCCACCTGAGCCGCGTTTACACTAGGTTCATAAAATTGTTATTGTTAAAATTGTTAATTCTTGACCATCAAAAAGCGAAATGTAAAATTTACTACTTTGAATAAATAATTTGATTTGATTTGATTTGAAAACCAGGGAATGCGCATCAGCATTCTCTGTGAATATCTACAACACCTTGCATATTCGCCAACCCGCCTGCCAAACGCGGTGAGTATGGGAAATACCCCTAAATGTATTATGTCCAGCAGTGGACTTTAATGGCTGTTGTAGTAGTTTTATAGTTTTGTAATAGTACACATTACCTTTAAAAATAAAGCGGTATATAAAACGATGGCAACTAAATTGATAAGAAATTGCTATATACGTATATATATTGCTAAAAACCGATGGTTATTTTTAAAATGGAATGTTTAGTATATTGCCTGTCCTTCTACAAATTTAGGTATTTGAGGAAAAGTGACAGCAGTTTAAGTTAATAAAACTGTTTTTTACGAATCGTGACTATAAGAATACATGGTAATAAGTTGGGAGAACGGAGCGAAATAATATATGGATATAAGCAAACGCTTTGAAGAGTAGCCGTTTGATGTCGAGTGTGAGTTTCGAGGACGCGGAATGCGAAAAAACCTGGCAAGGGCGTGTTGGAACTGTCATAGAAAAGGTTTTGCTTGGAAATAGTTTAGCAATATTGAAAATTTGAATTGTTTTGAATGTGATTTAACCTAGGATTCGGGCCAGGTTAGCTTTCGGGTTCCAAAAGTCAGATGGCAGTCGCTCTGTGTAAAAATTTGTTTCTACGTCAACCCCGACAGAGAAACGGGATAAGGCAAGGAGAATTATGATGAAATGTTTTAAACTGGTAGAGAAAAGGGGCAGATAATAGCAATGATTGAGTGACGTCATCAGAAAGAAAGATGAAAAAAAAAAGTGTACAACGCTGGAGAAGTTTGAACAAAAATACAGAGCTAAATAATGTTATGATTTCAGGCGATACTAGGATTAGGATATAAAAACTGACCATTTCAAGTCAGTTAAAACAGCTTTTAAATGAAACAAATGAATGGATTGCCTCAATAATGATTATCATAACAGCATCATTAAAGTACACTTAAGACGTGCCCTATTGTTACTAGGTTGTAGCCATTGTGATACAAAAGTACCTACATTATAGCAGTAGCAAAAAATATACTAAATTCTGGTCGAATAATATTGGAAGGATGAGACGAAGTCAAGGCCTTTCCAAGTGAACGAGACCAGCAATTGGCACTTTGGCTGAGGCTAGTATAAGACCAGAAATTGGTCTCTTTTTGAATACTGCCATAATGTACTATTAACATGCTTTTCCAACAATATCAATGCTCCTAAATTTCCTATGCATTTCAAAGGAATTATCATAGAATAACATTAGGTACTTTAGCTATTCAAATGAAAGAAATTAGCATAAACACTCGATTGTAGGGCGTAATAATTTAACAGGCGTGTGAATGAGGTGCACGAGCCGAACATAACTCAGGATAAGAGCGTCATTAGGCTCTTGGATAGCCAATAACAGGAAGTACCTAGGTGAGGTCTGGCCAGGGACCTTTCTTTCAGATGTGATTTTTTTGTGAGCCCGAATTGCAGCGGGAAAACGGGGGCTATCAGGGCGAGGGGAGGGGGAAGCAGCGGCGCGCGCACCCCGGCGCCAGTGCCAGGCCGGCCGCCGCAACACGCGGACCGCTCGCGAACGAACCGACACGGCCCCACGTTGGGCGCCAGTTTATCCCACTGCGATACCCGGATGTTTCCATTGCGTAAGAACAAAAACGTATGTTGACTGCGGTAAGTGTGGTGTGAAAACAAACCTAAACAGTGATTGTGTATGAGTTTGTTTGTTCCCGCTAAAATTGACACGACATAATTAAATCTGTAAACGATTGTGTGTTTATGAATCTGTGTGTACTTAAAGATTAGTTATAGTTGACGTATTAAGTGAAGTGTCACGTGTAACAACGGACATTAAAACTGTAAGTACCTATTATTTATTCAAGTCACCAACTTCCTTAAGGTGACAAATTATAAGCAATCAACCCTCTCACTTGGCTGAATAAAGCATTATCCTTAACGGGGAGAAGGCCAACTTCAGCGTGTTTCAATTATTTTCTTGGCAACTCAAAACAACTCTTGCCAAATGTCTTTCTAATGACGTACGTCGGCTGAACATGAACATTTATTTGTAGCGATATCTTATCATGTTGGAAGTTCGCGAGTTACCTTGGCGATTCATACAAAACACTTTAGGCCCGGGCGAAGTTTCGAGGCGCAACTCCGTCGAAATTTTCGCATTTGAAGGTACAACTTCTACATTGTTTTCGCATTGAAAAGACGCCATTCAACGGAAGTGAATTTATGTGAAAAGACTTGGGAATAAATTAGGAAGTGGCAGTCCGTCCTTTCCCCGGGAGATTGGTCCACGTTATTTGGTTACCAACGTTACAAACTTTTTTAGCAAAGAATTAATTAAGGGAAGATTACTTTGTGAATAAATGGGGTCCGTATTTATCAGGCGCGTAATGATGGCTTCAGACAGGCCTTGATTTTGCACAATCTTGTTTTCAACTTTTAATTGGACTCACTTCGTCTTGCTACTTATTTGTTTTCTGTTTTTTGTCAAATAGCGGTGGCGATAGCGACCGTATTCTTACGGCTGTTAACGCTCTGCCTACCCCGCAAGGGATAAAGGCGTGATATATGTATGTATGTATGTATTTTTGTCAAACAATGTTTCAAATAGCTTCAAGCTTTAATCAGCTATCAAAAATCTGCAACCACTCTTTTTTGACTACTCAATATTCAATGTTATGTAGCTGGTACACAAACTCATCAACATTGAGCGCACATTTTCAGTCCCGGATGTGACCCAATGGGACTCTCAGTAAGGAAGTAAGAAAAGACGATCACTCAATAAAATCAAAACAGATACTTACGCCGAGCTGCCGCACTCTTTGGCGGATATCACACGCACCGGGCGCAACTTAGGACTAGTTTGGATCATTCTTATGGCGTGCTTATAAAACTTAGAATGGCGCTTCAAGTGTCTAACAGGACAGTATTTTTACTGTACCTGACATTAATTCTGAGATAAATATCAACTACGATATTTAAGAATACATTTTGCTGATATTTGTGTCAAATGAGTAATTACATCCACTCTTATAGTCGCAATTTTGATGCAGCAATGTGTACCAGTATTGGTATGCAAATATCGTATGAAGTTTCCCAAATTCCTTTCATCAAGCAACTCGATTCGACGAAACCGGACCGGACGGCCGGAATACCGGACGGTATTGAGGCGAGTGTGGTATTCGCCTAAAACCAAAGCAGTACTTGCAAAGCCCGTAAAGCTTTGTCGCAGGATTAATAATGAAACAGACTACGAAAACGCGATTGATTCCAGCTCAGAGGGTTTATACCGAATCGTAATCTTAAGAAGTAAAATACAAACCTTGAGTTTATACACACATATATTATGTCAGGCTTTATCCCTTGAGTTAAGGGTCTTAAAAATACGGTCACTATCGCCAAGTTTGACAAACGTTTAGGTCCATTTCAGGTAATTGGTGTATCACTATAGTGACATTTTGTCAGTCCCTCAATCTAAAACAGCCCCATCTAGTTCGGACAAGTATTGCTACCAGCCCGTAAAATCTTCATTTTTATGATTGGTATCGCTCTTATTCTTAGTACTCCAAACAGGGAAAAATGGTATGTACATGTTTTGCTGAAAAATAGCAGTAACACAATCAGGAACTTTCACAGAAAATACCTGTTCGATAAATTATTCAGTACATCGGGAGTTTGTTGAGTTTATCACACGCTCAACGAGAAATAACTTGGCAAAAGGAGGTAGAAAGAAGTTTTATCTCTCCTGGCAATGTGCTTTCAAACTGGAGATAGTAATAAATGCTCTAAAGTGGCAAATAATAGAGAAGCGGAAACTCAAATCGCATCACACAAGGCAAGAGAAAGTTTCTCGTCGGGAAATGCCTCGAGAAACTAATTTGAGGAGTATACAGAAACTCAAGACAAGTTTTTTTCTGGCGTGTGGGACATATTTTTGAACTACCTGATGAAAGTTCTTGAACCACGTACATTTGTGGCGATAGCCATCAAAGTTATTATAGACGACAACTGGAACACGAAACCTTTCTTAGAAACAATTAAATGACTTAAGCCTGCAATGATCTTACTAATTGAATATAAAATCTTAAAGAAATAGATTAAGATTGGTTCTAACTTTCTCGGTTTCCTTTGAAAATCGAGCTAGAGAGCTCTGCATATTGAAGCAAATGGAAGTAAAAAACTGAATTTTGGGAGTATTTGAGTACAAAGGAGCACAACTACATACGGAGCGCTATTTTAACGCACTCATTACGCATACGTCTGTCAGATGCAAGAAAATTTCGTAATTTATATGTACAAAAAGTTATAAAAACGGATGCGACTGTCAAACAACGCATTTATCTATTGGTGCTACGTCAATTTTTAGTACCTATGCGGAATTTGATATTTTGACACATATGAAAGACGCATGTGTTAGGGGCGCGCTAAAAATGTGCAACCTTGTGCATTTGTGCGGGATTTGCCTTTCCGGATTCCCCCTGAAAATCAGACTAGGCCCCCTAAGTCTGCTATTTTCTTGTCATTATAACGCCGTCGAAAGTCAACTCATTCCATTGCCATTGTGATTTGCTGTACTTCAAACTGTTAGCAGACTACCGAATGACCGAAATCATCCAACTGAGATCCAATCGACATCCAACTGAAATAGTTTTCATTTAGCAGACTTAGGCGTATCGCACACTTCACCCACGCTGGACCGCTAAAATATTGCAGCGGTCTGTCAAATCTATACTAGAAACGTCACTCCCCATACTAAAACCGCACTCGACGGACGACGCTGCGATAGCGCTGCGGTTGAGAGGTTTTAGTATGGGGATTGACATTTCTAGCGTGGATCTGACAGAATGCTGCGATATTTTAGCGGTCCGTCGTGTGTTAAGTGTGCGATCCACCAGGGCTCTGCTATAAGGCCAACGCTTAATTCATGGAAATAGTTTGGTAACGAACCAAAGGAAGACTTTGAGTACACAGAAGCACAAGTAATATACACACACAAGCACAGAGCTAATACAATACAATTACTTATGTGCGTCCAGTCGGCGGGAAAGGCTCTCACGCTCCAGCGAATGCGAATATCAGACGAAACTACTTGATCATAGACAATGATGTCTCCTCATTTCATTAACTACAAATCAGGGAGCTCGTTCTATCAAATAATCTTTCCTGACTGCCTCCTGGTGATGTAGAATAGCAAAATTTAAATAGGTTTATCTTTATATCACGCGAAATTGATGAAAACTCCACTAAACCATAGTGAAAAAGGTTGTAACACTACCTACTTCTGCTCTCTACACTACCTATAACGACCGCTCGTCGGCCACCATTTCGAAAGCCCATTGCTTATACTGAGATTTAAAGACTCATCTTTCTTAGAAACAATCAGAGATTTAGCATGTAATGTCCTTACTAAATTGAGAATTATCTTACGAAGGGATAAGTTGACTATCAACTTTGTTTCTTTTCGTCTGGCATAGAATCTGATACTTGTTATTACTAAATAGTTAAAAGCGAGTTTAGATAATGTTTTTTCATACAATGTCATGTTGTAAATTGATTTAAACTATTCTTAATCAGCCTAAACTAGTTAGAGCCCGAGCCCTCTACCAAATTAAAAACAAGTAAGTTGTACTTAGTTCTTTACAAAGTGAGTTATACCTGTTTGTTTAGTTAAAAAAAATTAAACTAAGTCTTACTTTTTTTGTAATAAGACAACACGATTTGATTATTAGGTTGGTTTATGTTCTAGTCAAGTTCACAGATGCAGTTTTTAGCAGAACTTACTCAATTTACTTCTTTCTAAAATAGCTTACGATTACGAGAACGACTGTAAAAACTTTGTTCCACGTCATATCCTCTAGAGTAGGTAGCCGACCCAGACAGAGAACGGGATGAGGCAAGGAGAATGATGATGATGATATGAGAACGGCTGTACTAAAAGAGCAGTCGCAGTAATTTGGCTGTATGAACCACAACTCCGGATGTGGGACGCACTCGTGTTCCTTTCTTAAACATGTCTGAAAAGTTTTGCACTTAAAGTTAAACGGCAGACCAGTGGCGCCTCCAAATAGGAAAAAATCCATGGCTGAACACGCTGGTTATGAAACTAAATGATTACTTACTAAGTAACGTTAGAACTAAATTAGACCGATTCTCAGATATCGACATTTTTGGGTTGTCTTTAGGTTAATTCAAAGCCCGTGTTGGTGATGTCTTGTTTCCAAGTAGTTGTGGTGAGACTGATGAGTGATGTGTTTTGTTTTATGCTTTATTTTCTTTTTGTGCTCTCGAAGTATTTAAGTTATATTACTTTAATTAGTGGAACTCGAGGTCTGTTTATTTCTATGAATATTTTTAACTATATTGTTTCCAAATAAAGAAAAAAAAAAAGAAATAACGATAGTAACAACTTTAAACAATATTCTCAACTAATACATAGGCGTGATTTGTGTGTGATTTGCGTGAGTTGTGTGTATGTATGTATACAAACATATCAAATCACTCCTTTGTCCTTTGCGAGGTAGGCAGAGTTAACGATCGTAAATACAAAACATATAAATTGGTATCCATGAGTTGTGTAAGCCGAAATTGCTAAAAATGGCCACTTTTAGCAGGGTATATATGCCTGAAGTGAATGCATGGTGTTAACAAGATTTTACTGATACAAAATATTTTTTTTTATACATTGAGCGGCGCTAGTGTCGCTGACGTTGCACCTTAAGTACTCCCTGGCAGTAATATCCGTAGATTTGCCTCCGACTGTAGATGGCGGTGCCGTCGAATAGAAAACGACCGTTTAAAAGTTTTTCGATTTCATAAGAACTATGAACAGAGATGACTGTAATTTAGGAACCTATTTCTATTGGAAACTTTTCAAATCTACTTTAAGTTGAAGTTATTAGTACCTGATATTATTTCTAAATGATGGGTAGCAGAACTAGCAGATTAGCATACTTTTAAATTTTAAAATTAAAAATAAATCAGAATGTACTTTTTTTGTGTACAGGACAACAAATCTACGTAAAATCAGTTCGGGGGGGGGCTATTTGGATGCCCAACAGTACTATGTCCGTCAGTATACGCCTACCTTATATAAACTCATCGAAAAATCTCGGACACCTTACAAGTTTATGTTTCGTTCGAATCACATTTTCTTACAATAAATTATTTTGGAATAAATCTCGGATATCATGTAATTGTGAGTAAAATGATGTTTATAAATCATAATGAAAATGTCCCAAATTCGTTTTTTTTAATATGTTTTATTTTTTGTTTTTTGTTTATTATAATGTAATAGGCCCGCATTTGTCTGCCATCTCACCTGGTGGTAAGTGGAGATGCAGACGAAGTTTCCCAATGTCTCTGATGAGAAGTAGAGGTATATTTGCAAAGGTTTTAATTGTGGCTTTCCAGCAGACCTTAGTGACTTTCTTACTTATAATCCGTACGATAACGATCTCAGGCTGCCAATCACCTTATATTCTTCGCGAATCAATCTCTCTCAAATTTGAAGAAAGTACTTATTCTTCTTCAAAATAATTATTTTTAACAGCCGGTGTTATATAACAAGAAACCTTCCAAGTTAGAACAGACGGTAAAAAACTGCTCGAACAATCGCCTCTGACGAACCCCGCGCCGGTTTTTTATGTTTCCAGGCAGCTGGTGTCGATTACGGGAAAAACTTTTGATGGGGCAACTCCGGAGATTAAAATAATATCCTGGGGATTATCCTTGAAGATAGACAGAGAGTATTAAAGGCTTAATTGCATTACCAATCCAGCGGTAACTGAACCGAAAGGGGTCCGGGGAATCCTAAACTAACAACTTGGTGAGAGGCAAAGACTTTATTTCTTCTGTCTCTCTCCATTCTCTCGTCCAGTCACTGATTTATACAATCAACGCACTGGACATGTTGCTACAACATTTTTGTGACTCATTAAAAATCGCCATTTGGGTGCTGGCGGTCAAGGAAAGGAAATACGAAGTTCCATGGAAGTAAATTGTCCTAATTTTAAAATTTAGGACCGTGGGTTTCGCCATTATCTTATGAAAAACCTAAATGTGCGTATATTACATTACAGTTGTGTATTTATTTCTGAAATAATGGTTTAATAAAAAATGGGAGTGGACGATGAAAAAGTTTTATTTTTTCATTATTTCGCGCCATGCTGGTGTTGATAAAATCTTATCTCATGTAAATCTCATCACTACTTAATGTCAAAAAAGTACTACGAAACTTCGTAGAGGGTGCTCCAATTTTACACACAAAACTAGCTGTCATTTGTATGGGACAGTATATCCAGTGCGTAAATAATATAGATCAGTGCGTCCAGTTAACCACTCATCCCTGTGTCCTAACAAAAATAGAAAGGGTCTGACCCTTCCACGGATCAAGTACACGCCGAAGTGAATATGAACATGTCGGTAATTTCCGAATGAAAGATCACATTTGCTGTACAAAACTTGGCATTCGCGATCTTTCATGCGATCCGGGTCGGGCCATTTCTTCGATGAGCATTTTATTAGGTACGAGTAGGAGGTCCATTTCTGAATTGTCCGTTTTTGTTTCAAGCGAAAATCTGCTGCTTATTTTGCTCTAACCACACGTTTTTTAATTTCTATTACTCGATGATTTTATAGCCGCATGTTTGAATTTACTAGGGTAGGTTATGTGGGAAGTGATAAGTGAAGTAGATCGTGTCATAGAAGCATAATAAGTAGCAGTTTTTCGCATGAAACTAAAACGAACGTTTCAGAAGTTGAGCTCTAGGTAGGATTCTCCTGAATATGACTATGAATTGGAGTCCAATTTTTGAAACAATATCGCATTCGAAAGTTTGCAACAACGGGCTATTACATTTACTACTAGAATTTGAACATAAAGAGTATGATGTGAATTAGCGTGCAAATGGGTTACGGAATATATAATTGGATTTGTGTATAGAATCGTGTAGACCGTGAGATATACTGCATGAAAATAAAGCAACTTCCATTTCTTTAGGTGGTGAACCAGTCCATGAAACTGAACAATTTTCCCAATGGAACATAAGTCGAAAAATGAAAATTGACTTTGGCCCTCCCATACAAAATGTACCAGCCGACCAAGTCAATTTGTATTGCGGATCCAAAATATCTTAACAAATTTCCATCTGTTGACCTATGCTCCTTGGGGACAATTCAGTTTCATGTGCTGATTCACCCGTAAAAATATTTGCAGCTAATATTTTTACACATTATACTAGCAGCCGTGCAGCAGAAGATGCTTAGAATTCCCATTAAATTATTTCAAAATTTGGTCTCCAGCGCCGTCAGCTGTCACGATGTCTGCTGTGCAGCGTCCATGGCTGCGTGTGACAGGGCTCGCGGCCCGCTCGTCCGCAGCCGCCCCGCAATTTATAGCGGAGGACGCCCGCCTATGAGTTATGGCGCCGGTGTGCTTTTGATTTACGGCCGATCACAGTGAAATATCGCCCGACCATTGTAAAATAGTGAAACTAAAAATGCGGAATGATTTTCGGACGGATTCCGCGATTTAAGAATGAAGAACGGCTGTAATCCTATTACATTCAGTGTGAGAGGTTGACATACATTTGAAATTCATTTCCGTGTTATTTATGAATCTACCTATGATTAGTTTGATAGTATTTTTTTAAGGAACAATGCACTTGCCTACAATATAAGAAGATTCTTAAATATGTGACAACCTCAGATAAAATTCGATAAAAAAGAAAACAAATGACGACAGATCTAGAGAGACGTACAAAACAAAGTGTTTTCTCTTGAGCAAAAAATTAAGAAATGTAAATACCACTTCAAAAAAACAACTCACAATATGCTTAATTAAACGACTTTTAACCCCAGCAAAGCAAAGGTCGGACTACTAAGTCACAAACACACTTGTCTTTTAAATATACAGATTAGACTAAATTGTCAATATCAGTTGATCTGAAACGTCTGAAGTAACTTGGGGCGATGCTGACACCGAAAGAGCTACTAATCTCCAATCTGCATACATCTCAACTTTCCAGACATTCGTATCTGCCGAGCATAAAAGTAGGCACTTTAGAGCAAAAAATATGGTAGCAAGAGCCTTGCTAACAAGAATTACTCGACTGCTTTAGAACTAAGGACACTAGCACAGTTATGATACGCACCGTGACTTTGATTTTCTCTTGACCTGCCTACCTTGCAAGGGATAAAGGCGTGTTATATGTATGTATGTATGTTTATGTCAAAATTCTTCACTTGTTTTGATAAAATCCATATGATTTGACACGTCTGAAGTCTTCTCGCGCGCGAGATAAGTCTTCTATTACTGTGCACAGCATAAACCTAAAAATAAATGTAGTATGAAAAATCAGCTTCAAACTATGACCTCAGGGTTTATCAGTTCGTTGGACGACTCGGTATCCCACACGAAAAGATGAGACTCATATCATAACCAAAAAGTTTTAAATTAAGACTCTTTAGTTGTAGGCTTCGTAAATCATAAGGTCCTAAAACGTTACTTGCTACACGTTATCGGGCTAGAGATATTTTTTGTAATGATTATACTAGACTGCATTTATCAACTATCCACACAACAAATGAACAATCGCAGTAAAATACTTACTAATGCAGTGTGAAGCTCATGTATAGTTATCCATTATCATTATGTACAGTTGTGCCGTGTGATGCCGGCTTAGAATAGCATCACCCCACATCTTTCCCGCGGGTATTGTAAAAGGCAACTAAGGGACTCGAGGGTTTCATGTGTCTAACAATTTTAGGCAACAGACTGACAACTGTAAGCATACGATCGTTAACGCTCTGCCTACCCCGCATGGGACAAAAGCGTGATTTATATATGTATTATGTATAGTTTTTAGTATATTAATTTTATTGATATTGGTATTCATATGGCTTGAATTTATTTCAAATGAAAGCTCCTACTACTTAATTCTTGTGTCTGATGTGTTTGTTTGTATCATTGACAGAGATGTCTGTCTGTGACTCTTGTGTTCGGAGTTAGTAGGGCGTTGAGCCTCAGTCTGCTCCTAGCTAGTTGCGTAATTAGCTACTCGAAATGAGAAAAATAATTTACTTAGTAAAGCCATGCATAGTTTGATGTGCAATGGGTACATAAACATTAAAACCTTGATTAGTTTGTACAGATTTGTATATAATAGAGATTAGAAGGATATAAGTTTAATCATGTAAAATACAAACTGCCATGTCAAAATAAATTCAAAAAATAAAAATTACAATAACAATTAAATCTAAAACTCCACCCCGAACCACTCCCGACGCAAAAGATCCCAGCAAAATCAAAAACAAAATAAAGAACCGAGGCCGATGATGGACATTGATACTCGTAGCTAGACTATGTATTATCTTGAAGCAAACAAACGAAAAAACATTTCAATATTGCGTTTTAAAAATTCAGTGGCGACATCTAGTAAGCAATATATGATATTGATGTATAGTGTGATGCCGGCTTAGAATAGCATCACCCCACATCCTTCCCGTGGGTGTCGTAAGAGGCGACTAAGGGACTCGAGAGTATTGGTGTATTACAATTTTTAGGCGACAGGCTGACAACCTGTCACTATAGTGATACACATGTTTTCCGAAACAACCTTAGAAAACAATACTCAAAAATGTCAGACGTGGCGATAGCGACCGTATTCTTACGGCTGTTAACGCTCTGCCTACCCCGCAAGGGATAAAGGCGTGATATATGTATGTATGTATGTATAGTGTGGTTCTATTTTTAAAATACGGATTTGGTTACATACATATATAATCACGCCTCTTTCCCGGAGGGGTAGGCAGAGACTACGTCCATCCACTTACTACGACACTGTTATACCTCTCTTGCTTCCTCAACATACATCAGCCTTTTCATACATGCTCGTCAGTTTAGGGTACTTTTGACCTGACCTTTCTTTAGAACGTCCCCGATTTGATCTAGCACGTTTGTCTAGGTCTTCCCCGTCTAACGTTTCCATTCACACTCGCCATATTCACTTGTTTCATCGTTTATTCACGGGCATTGCCCTTGTCGGTGGAATATCCGCCATTTTGCTCTGTCCTCCACCTTCTCCTTGACTTCTCTGTACGACGTGACCATTATTTTATCCTTTATCTGATCCAAATAACTCCTTCTCGGTCTTCCCTTTCATCTTCTTTCTGAAATCTTGCCTTCAACGATTGTTTTAAATAACTGGTCATGCCATATCAGGTGTCCTGTCATTTTCCCCCTCCTATTCTCTATTGATGCCGTGTGATGCCGGCTTAGAATAGCAGCACCCCACATCCTTCCCGCGGGTGTCGTAAGAAACGACTAAGGGACTCGAGAGTATTGGTGTATTACAATTTTTAGGCGACAAGCTGACAACCTGTCACTATAGTGATACAGATGTTTTCTGAAACTACCTTGGAAAACAATCCTCAACAATGTCAGACGTGGCTATAGCGACCGTATTCTTACGGCCGTTAAAGCTCTGCCTAACCCGCAAGGGATAAAAGGCGTGATATATGTATGTATGTATTCTCTATTGCATTGAGTAGCGTTCTTTGTTCCCCTACTAGTTGGAGTACTTCCTTGTTGGTCTTCATTTCTGTCCAGTTTATCTTTCCATTCTTCGCCACCACTTGTTTAGTTAATTCAAACATCATCTGAATTCAAATTTTATTTGAATGCGGGTTTCATCACGAATACTCACGATGTTTTTCCTTCACCGTAAGTTGGTAAATGTACGTCAATATAGCTATGTCTACGACCAGTTAATAATGTCATCTGAAGAGCAGCTAAGCGCAAACAGTATGCTTGCTTACTCGCAGGGTGTTGCCCCGCGGCGTGTCCGAGCATCGAGTCAAACGATCAAGTGTTTAATCAGCTTATAATGACATTTGCATACCAGTTGAAGGATTCGGGACTTATTAACCCATGTATTGGAATTTGTGAAGAGGTATGTGAGTTGAATCTTCGCTTTTCTCACTGAAAATAGAAGTCATAGTCTTTTCAAGATACAGTCTTTTTATCTAGTTATATTTTAATATTATATAATATACATAGTTGTGTTTGCTATTTCTCTTTCTTTTAGTTTTAGTTACAAAAACGAAAAGAGAGAGAGATATCTAGTATATAACACACATAAGTATGGCTAACGCGCACCCGTAAGATAAGAGGTCTGTTTGTACCAATAGCATTGATCTCGACTGTATCTTTTTGAGATTCGTTTTCTATTATTATAATTTTAGCCTAAAACGCCCTACTGCTCAGCTAGGCTGAGATACGTATCTTTCAAAAAATATTCAGGTCTAACCAAAGTTACGTTATTAGTCAATCAAAGTATTATATAGAGTAGTACATACCTGTATGATAGAAGATTGTACAAAACGAACGATATTGCCTTACATTCGTTTAATGTATTCCACATTTATCTTTGTCTGAGTACCTCTTTAGATAATAATATTATCCAGTAAGATTTTCGAAAACATAAAAAAAAACCTACGACGTCAATAGTGCTAGAAATATCACAGGAAATACAAAATAATAGAAGCGTGTTCAACGAAATAGACTCAAGACATCAAGTCGATAATACTTGACGGGCGGAGTGGAGGTGGAAGACGAGCTTGAGACTATAATAGCTTAGGAAATTGGTATTTGTGAACCGAGTAGGCTTGTAGTTGTCTCATTTCACCGAAATTGTGTGTCGTTTATATGAAATGACCGCGTTTTAGGGGCTCCATTATTTTTCTATGGCCGTTCCTTTCGTGTTTAGTTTGACCGGCAGATTTATTGAGGTAATATGAGTTTTTAGTAAAATAAAGTATTCTTAACTTTTTGTTAGAAAGCTAATATAAACGAAACAAGCGGAAAAGATTCACGCCACCTATGGGACTCGAACCCACATCTTCTGACTAGCCGGGTCAGATGTGAACCGTTACAGCACGGTCGGCTCTAACCCAGGCGGCGAAATTGTGATCCACTTGTTTCGTTCATATATTTTTTCCTTATTTGACTACTTAAAGTATTCTTGTAAATAAAATTTTAACTAATAATTTGACGTATAAAACCTATCTTCAAAGGGATCAACGAAACTTAACAACTTTCCTTTACAATCATAGGCTGAAATATGAAAAAGAAAACTGGACCTCCTCACATACAGAAAGTAAAAGCCCATGGCTCACCAAAGTGTGAATTTGTTTAGTAGAGGTATATTTTTTTTATATTTCGACTTATGTTTTTTGAACAAAGTAATTTATTTTATGAATTGGATATTGGGCAAGCAAATTTTTTGTATTCTGTACTTTAAAAAATTTCACCTGTCGACTATATGTTATGACCCGGAAATTCTCCATTTCATTACGAGTAAATTTAATATACAAATACCTTATTGGAATATTGAAATGACTGGCCGCAATGTGGGCCGCCCGGTCCGGCACACCAGCGCTCGTAACTCATGTATGGCAACACTGGCAACCATGCCTCACTTCGCTACGTTATATTGACAGACGGGTTACTGCTCCGGGGTACCTGATTGGGCTTAATGTTGCCAACTGGTATACTAGTTTACAGAGCAGTTAGTTTTAGTATACCAGCAGGTGTTTTACGCGAACATAAATGGCGTTGTTATTAAAAATAAGTCAAAAAACGGATGGAAAAGTAAAAAAATCTTTGTATGAGAATAAAATCTATTCAGACCTCTTTATCGCCCCAAAACCTCTTACATACTAAATTTAAAAAAATAGTTGGAACCGCTTTGAAATCTCAATATTTAATCGTTTTAAAAGTACAAGATAATGAAATTGTATCCAGTTTAGTAAAGAGCACACCGTTTAAATAGACGACCTTGTGGAATGTTGTCGAAACACATACAACTGCTACACTAAAAGTTTCACGAATTTTTCGCCTATTCATATCTACCACAGATTTATTACTATGCTTGAAAAATCACAGCAATAAAAGTAGGCTACGTCCATCTATTTGATTGATTTACATCAAGTTGATAAAGTACCAAATCTGCCGCTTCAAATGAAAGTTATACTGATGTCTAGACTAGACAGAAAAATCTAGAAATTTATGAATGATTGGGTTCAATCTTTTATTGGAGTACAAATAACTTAGGTTTTTCTAAATTATAGCACGTTACGCTCATCAATTCAGTAACTTAAATGTGTTTTTTCATTGGTGTGTAAACAGTTCTATTGAAGTTGTGAGAAAATAAGTGGAGCAATTTATTGGTTCAAGTGATTTCAAGAGAAGCTTATTTTTATGTCACTAAAAATATTTTACACAAACACAATGGCATCTTAAATAAATAGGTAACGTAACTAAATAATATAGTAAGAAAAAGTATATTTGATTTATTAATAGAAAAAAAGGCTTAGTAAGTAGAACCATAACCATGGGACCATGAGTTTTAAATTTAATAAAAATTACAGATTTCATAGCGTAAGTTTTAAATTTAATAAATATTACAGATTTCATAGACAGAACGTAACGTGACTATTCTTTGCGAGGTAGGCAGAGCATTAACAGCGTCGTATCTAACTAGGTAAGACTGTTGTGACAGGTTGTCAGCCCGTTGTCTCAATCATCGAATATTGGAGATTAAACCAGAATATTGGCATACTTACTGATTTAAGCATTGAAAGCTATTAAATCCTTTTTATAATTCATGTGATGAATATACAGTGAAATTACATTTGCATGAAATACATTGTCTATTCTATTATCAACCTAAATTTTGGATTTCCGCGTACGGTTTCAGCTCACTAACCACAGAATTTACTAATGAATAGTTTGGTTGAATTTTAGTACATTGTAACGAGAACTCCATTTGGTTTTGGACGCAGAGCAGTGATTAGACTATCCTCCGAACAAAGCCCCATTCAGTATACATTGCTTGGCCCCTACTAGATAAACTTATGAACTTAATTAATAATGAACACCGCCAAAACTTACAAGATTTTGAACTATTCCTATAATTAGATGTTAAGTAAGTACTCCAAATCACATTTAATTTTGAAGCTTAATATATCGGTTCAGATTTGAAAACGGCTCAAGTTTGACTTATTAAGGATTACCTTAATTGTCTTGAATGAATGATACCCAAGTTATGACCAGCTATGTCGGCTGATGTAATAGTAGTAGTACCACTCGCGCAAAGTTTTCGATGGAATACCGAAAAACCTGATATTTATTATTTTCCATAGTCTGGTTACTATAGCGCAGGTTGAAGCACCTGATTGTCCGAAAAGAAAGTAGATACGGTACTTTAGAGGGCACGTTTAGCTATAGGTCAGGTTGCTTTATTAAATGTCTAAGACGGCAGTCATTATAAAACCTTATCGGAGACCTACTAATAGTAGTAACTATGTGGTTGAAAAACTCTGACACTCTGTCAATTGCGTCGTTTTGAGTCAATGTCCCAAACGATCGAAGAAGATTACCAGCAATGTATGTCATTGAGCCGTTATTAGCAGGCTAGTATAATAGCTGGCTAAGTCCTATCATTGAGGCATTATCAAGCGGACGTGCTGCCTTGCGGCACATACAGCGAACTTAACATAATCTCTTTCAGAACAGTGTAATGCTGGCTGGTGCATATTGCAAGGAAAATTTAAAGGTAATCTGATATCTATGCTACGCTTTGTGATTTAATAGTGAGTTTATTACGGAATCATAGTAGAAGTAGCAGTGAAATCAGCTTTATAATATAACAAAAATATTGAAAACTGAATTTCAACGGGACATTCCTTAGAACTTAGCAGTAAGTTCTAAATACTGATACATTTGGACCAGGAAACTGAAAAATTTTGCCATTGGAATATAATTACAAGAAATGTAAAACAAATTAGTTTTATCTATTCTATTATTAATATTGGGAAATTCTATATTTAACCAAGTCCTCATTTCCGTTAACAGTTATCTGCGAAATTCTACGTTACATACCCATCTAGGAGCTACCCGCATATTTGGTAAAACCAAAACTAGTTTCTGGTTCTGGAACTGGAAAATCTGGCTGTAAAATGTAATACCACTTTTGGTAAAATCTAGAACAGTTTCATGCCAGTGGCTGGCAGACGCCACTCGCCAGAACAGTAACAATTCTCTTCACTGCACTGAATTCTAGGTACTAAAACCACAATCGTTTACTGTTGGGCATGGGCCTCCCTGTGAGGGGAGTGTTGAGGTATAACAAATAGTCGCACAATAGATACATAGGTGTAACAAATCATGGGACAAAAGTTACATAGATTTATGGTGTGTGATAAAACAAGACTAGGTAAAATGGTATAAATGAACGTGTTGAAGATATTCACTAGGAGCACTGTGATGTATTTCATACAAAACGGTAGATTCATTTTTTTTTTGCCCCATTTAAAGACACACACAATGCAGTGTAATTCCACGTACCTATTGTTATTTAAGGGGGCATCACATGGCCAATTTTCCTAAAAACAGTTGAAAATTTTCGATCCAATTTTGCCTGTATTTGTTGGCGTGAGGTCTGACGAAGCAAACTGCCGGAGAAAAGCCGATTTGCACAGATTCTGTACTCTTGTTCACGTAGTATATAATGTTTTATTACTCTGTGTTTGTTCCTATTTCAACAAAATCGCGAGAATTGGAGCACGTATTAGATTGTAAGCACAATTTATAGGACCAACGAGCTTATAAGACGTACGTATGTGACATAAATGGGACGTAATAATAATTCTCATATGAATTCAATCTCTAGAAACGTAGAAAGTAGAAGAAATGCCTAATCATTTGTGATTTTTTAAAATGTTAATTTGTTTTTTCGTTTGTGACGCCGAGTCGTCCAACGACCCAATAAAAACCTGTTGTCAGAATTTCTTAACCGCCTACTACAATTACTTAGGCTTTTGACATGGTTGTGTAAAAGTCCTAGACAGCAACCAGAACCTACGGCTTAAATTACCTTCCGAACCTTGGATTCATCTTATCATCAAATATTACTTCTAGTTACTTACAAGTTGCAATAAAGGTTAAATAGTATTTTATACTATAAAAGGGGGTGTAAGGGGGCCCAAATTACATCTCTCGGGCCCCAAGCCAACCTCTCCTGCTCGCGGTGCACCCTGCTGGACTACTAACGAGGCTCTGGCAACCAAATCCCCACCAACCCGCACTGGGCCAGCGTGGTGGGTGACGGCCCGTACCCCCCCTTATGGATTTTACAAATAGAAATCGGCCCCAAGTGCCCGGCGGCCCCGGTGGCCGGGCAGATTCAGGCGAAAATCGACCCGGCTCCGAGACCAGGGGTGCTAGGAATCCCCGGGCGGCGTGGATCCCTCGCCGAACGACCTTGGCCCTGGCAACATATAACGCGTGCACACTGCGGACGGAAGAGAAGTTAGTGGAACTCGAGGAAGAACTGAGCAGGTTACGGTGGGACATAGTGGGACTGTCCGAAGTCCGAAGAGAGGGGGAGGACACGATAGCCCTGAAGTCAGGTAACCTACTCTACTTCCGGGAGGGCGACCATCTGTCCCAAGGTGGTGTCGGGTTCATCGTCCACAAGTCCCTCGTGAACAACGTAGTACAGGTCGGGAGTATTTCAAATAGGGTGGCATTCCTTATACTCAGAATAACTAAACGTTATTCGCTGAAGGTCATACAGGCATACGCCCCAACTTCGAAGTACCCCGACGAGGACGTGGAGGCAATGTATGAGGACATATCCAAAGCCATACATACCTCCAGGACTCATTACACGGTGGTCATGGGGGATTTCAACGCTAAGCTGGGCAATCGTTGCGGTGACGAACTGAGAGTTGGGCCATTTGGTATTGGGGTGAGGAACAGCCGAGGTCAAATGCTGGTCGACTTCATGGAGAAGGAGGGACTCTTTATGATGAACTCGTTCTTCAGGAAACGGCCGCATCGAAAATGGACCTGGAAGAGCCCCGACGGTGTTACCAAAAATGAGATAGACTTCATCATGACAGACAAAAAACGGATATTCAACGATGTCTCTGTGATCAATTCGTTCAAAACGGGTAGCGATCACCGAATGGTAAGAGGCACGTTGAATCTTAATGTAAAAGCCGAGAGATCACGTCTGATGAAGTCTACGCTCCGACCAGCACCTGCCCAAATCCAAAACCCTGAGAGCTTTCAGCTCCACCTGCAAAACCGCTTCGATTGCCTGGGTGAGTGTATCGACGTGGACGACTATAACGACAGGGTCGTGGAAACTGTCCTTACGGTTGGCTCTAAGTTCTTCAAACCCAATCGTACGAACAGAACCAAAAAAATCTCAGACCATACTTCGAGGCTCATGGAGGAACGACGCGAGATGATTCTGCAGTCGTCGGAGGATACTTCCCAATATCGGCAGCTCAATAGGCAGATCTCTAAGTCTTTGACCCGCGACATACGCCAATTTAATACTGACCGTATTAAAGAGGCAATTGAGCGCAACAAAGGCTCCAAGGTGTTTGCTAGGGATCTGTCGATAGGCCAGAGCCAACTAGCGAAGCTAAAGACCGACGATGGCAGAATCGTATCGTCCAAGCCCGAGCTATTGGAAGAGGTCGAGAAGTTCTACGGACAGTTATACGCGACAACATGCACACCTGTCAATAATCGGGTCGCAGATCCAAGAGCTCGATTAACCCGGCACTACACAGAAGACATCCCGGACGTCAGCTTGTACGAGATTAGTATGGCTCTGAAACAGCTAAAAAACAGCAAGGCGCCGGGTGATGATGGAGTTACGGCAGAGCTTCTGAAAGCCGGTGGTAAACCGATACTTAAAGCACTGCAGAAATTGTTTAACTCTGTCATACTCGAGGGCAAAACGCCACAGGCATGGCACAGGGGCGTGGTGATGCTGTTCTTCAAAAAGGGCGATAAGTCTTTGCTGAAGAACTACAGACCCATCACGCTTCTGAGCCATGTCTACAAGCTGTTCTCAAGAGTCATAACGAATCGTCTCGCACGCAGGCTCGACGACTTCCAGCCTCCCGAACAAGCCGGCTTCCGAAAAGGCTTTAGCACCGTGGATCACATTCATACGCTGAGGCAAGTTATACAGAAGACTGAAGAGTATAACCAACCACTCTGCCTCGCGTTTGTGGACTACGAAAAAGCCTTCGATTCGATCGAAACATGGGCCGTACTTCAGTCTCTTCAGCGGTGCCAAGCTGACTATCGGTATATCGAAGTGTTGAAGTCCTTGTACGAAAGCGCCACCATGTCAGTTCGAATTCAGGACCAGGACTCGAAACCTATCCAGTTGCAGCGAGGAGTGAGACAGGGAGATGTAATATCACCGAAACTGTTCACAGCAGCACTGGAAGACGTCTTCAAGCTTTTGGACTGGAGAGGACTTGGCATCAACATCAACGGCGAGTATCTGACTCACCTTCGTTTTGCCGACGATATCGTGGTCATGGCGGAAACCCTGGAGGACCTCGGTACAATGCTCGATGACCTCAATAGAGCCTCCCAACAAGTGGGTCTAAAAATGAACATGGACAAGACCAAGGTTATGTCAAACTCTCTTGTTGCACCCATTACTCTGACAGTTGGGGGCTCTACTCTGGAAGTTGTCGACGAGTATGTCTACCTGGGACAAATAGTCCAGCTGGGTAGGTCCAACTTTCAGAAAGAGGTCAATCGTCGAATCCAACTCGGCTGGGCAGCGTTCGGGAAGCTACGTAACATCTTCTCTTCTCAACAACTACCGCAGTGCCTCAAGACAAAAGTCTGGGATCAGTGCGTGTTGCCAGTGATGACTTACGGAGTTGAGACGTGGCCGCTAACAATGGGCCTCATAAGAAGGCTCAAGGTCACTCAAAGGGCAATGGAAAGGGCTATGCTCGGAGTTTCTCTCCGCGATCGAATCAGAAATGAGGAAATCCGGAGAAGAACCAAAGCCACCGACATAGCTCGAAGGATTGCGCAACTTAAGTGGCAGTGGGCGGGGCATATTGCTCGTAGGACCGATGGCCGCTGGGGCCGGAAAGTTCTCGAGTGGCGGCCACGGACCGGTAGACGCAGCGTAGGTAGGCCTCCCACAAGGTGGACCGACGATCTGGTGAAGGTCGCGGGAAGCCGCTGGATGCGGGTGGCGCTGGACCGATCATCGTGGAGATCCTTGGGGGAGGCCTATGTCCTGCAGTGGACGTCTATCGGCTGAGACGACGACGACGACGACGACGACGACGAGTATTTTATAAAAAATATTTAAAATATTTAAATATTAATTAAATCATTTTTTTAGTATCTTTTTATTAAGGATAGTTTTCCATTTCAAATTTGTATACTACTATCCCACTTACGTAATTTAAAAGCTTGGTATTAATCTAGTATAAAGCTAGCAGTAATGGTAGCTAACATTTTAATTCTTCGCTGTAGCACACTTAACATTTGTCTTTAAAAGCGCTTTTTCTGCTGCTTTTCTTTACTTTTGTAAGCTTTTTAATTTGGATTTATAGTATCGTTTCTGTCTCTTAACTGTGAACCCTCTCGCACTTTGTCTTCTCGAAAGCTTTTCTCACTTCCTCTTTACTTCCTCCTTCATTTTGAAAAGGATAAATATCGGATAATTTATGAGTATAAAAAAAGTTTTCTAGAGTTCAGTCACAAAGGTTTCCTGTCTCAAATTAATTTAAATTAAAGAACATACATACATACATGCACATACATAAAACACGCTAATATATCCCTGGCGGGGTATGCTTTATTGCCAAGTCAGACAAAGTTTGAGGATCGTTTCAGATACGTTAATTGTGTATCACTATAGTGACAAGTTGTCAGCCTGTCGCTTAAAATTACAATAAACCCTCGACTTATTTAGTCGGCTTCTTTGAAACCCACGGGAAAGAAATGGAATGACGCTATTCGTTTTGCAATAGATCAATCAAATGGTAAGTTTTGCAATAGAAGACTAAACTGAAACAGTTAAATTAGAATCTTATTTTGTTAAACATCGCGTCAAATATCTACGAAAAGGGTAAAAAGTGACTTGACGGCACGTCGCGAAAAAGTTAGGTATAAAAATATAATACAAAAAGACGTTGTCGTTGGACGTCTCGGTGTCCCACGCGAAAAGAGAGATACAAAAAGAACAAGCTTATAAAGGCCGTCAAAACAGTAAAAATCTGCAAACCCAATGCAAATAAAGTCGACCTCAAAGCAAAGTCAAACACGATACAGCGACGGGACACGTGCATCGCGAGTAGCTTCTTAGACTACAAAGATGAAGCGTCTCAAATATAGAACGCTTTTAGTAGTCAGTAGTCACATCGCTGGCTGCAATGCCTGTAGGGTTGCCTCTCAAAAGTTAATCAGCTAAAGTTACCTACTACTCAGATAAGCTTCGTGCCGTGTGATGCCGGCTTAGATGCCGTTTGATGCCGGCTGAGGTGGTGCTATTCTACATCACTCCATTTCTTCCCGCGGGTGTTGTAAAAGGCAACTAAGGGACTCGAGGGTTTCATGTGTTTTACAATTTTAGGTGACAGGCTTACAACCTGTCGCTACAGTGATACACGAATCATCTGAAACGGCCCTCAATACTTGTCAGACGTGCTTGACGTCCGCACGTGATTCGAAATCACGTGTGCGACCTCGCCTTAAATTCAGGCCCTTTTGATAAAATCTAATAAGCACAAAAAAGCAATCTAATCTGGCCTGTATTTAGAAATTTGACTGTATATTAATCGATTTACATTTTGTGTTGTAATTTTTTTGATGGAACTCCATAGTATTCAATAGTGAATAAAACACTTTTTCCACTATTTTAATAGTTAAATTGGTATAAAAGCGACCGGTTTCGTTACTTCATCGTCAGGCGTTTATATTAATTCTTGGAAGTCCAATGGCGCATGATAAATACTATTTTTTTTTCGTACGGAAGACCTAGTCATCCAACAACCCGATTTCTTTAAACTAAAAAAAAAAATACTAACTGCACTTGCCCTTGACCTGTCCATATATCTTCTCTTCTCCTGCCAACCCTGCAACGGCGTCAGGTACGTCGCGACACAACCTGAGCTCCATAAATTTGCTCCCCAGGAAATTGGATTTAAAAGTGCAGAAAACTCCAATTCCCAAACGTCTTTGAAGCTTCCTGGTTGAGAATTTTACTGTCATCCTATATTAGTGTTCTTATCGACCTGCTTCGAAAGAATACTGATAAATATTGTTTGTGTACCGGCCTTTGTACATACTTTTTAATGTAATTTAAAAAACAAAAAAAAAACAGTTGTCTGTAAACTTAGTTTTGTGACGGTAGTTGAACGTGGCATCGACATAAGAAAAAAATACTGATGGAATGGTTGCATTTTTCAATCAATCCTTATAGAGCGCCTCAGAGAGTCATGAGTGCAGTGCAGTGAGTGTTTTTGGTGCATGCAGCCGGCTCAATTGAATTATAAAACGTTGTCACGTCAAAAACATTAGCTCCGACAAGTTGGAAATCTGCACAATAATGTTGGTTCAAGGTGGCCTATCTGGTACCTACTTACAAAACCTATGCGAAATGATTCTTAGTTATTATTTCGTGTATCTATCAAAGTTTCGTTAAATTCTAAAAGCCGCACGCGTACCATCTCCCAAATTTGAGCTGCTACCACAGCCACAACAGTCCACTACAGGACATAGACCTCCCATTAAGAGGTACGAAAATTTGGCATAATCATCACGCTTGGCAGTCGGATTGACGATCGCAGTGCAAGATATTGTGGATATTCACAGGAAACGCTGCTGCCCATCCCCTGGAATCATTCCTCAATCATGTTTAAAGACATCAACGGATCAAAATAGGGTGATGCTATTCTAAGCCAGCACCACATAACTACTTAACTATCTACTGAAACATATTTGTGAAAATATACCCTGAGGCACGAACATTCTTCCCGCAAAAGTAACCTAGTTTTCGCTACTTCGTAAGAAAGTGGCTTAGGATGTAGAGTATAGTCATATTTTCGGTTTAGGGGCGCAAAGAGATCAGTTATCACATTAGGCTGAGCTAGCTTATCTATGTGGATATTGCGAAGTAGGAAATTCAACCTCTACTTTTCGATATTGGAAATATTATGGTAAAAACTCTACTACAGCCCGTGCTTGGTATACTCATAGCTCCAAAATACAAATATATATTTTTGAGTTTTTTTGAATTTCCTTCTAGGTAAATGTCACTTACTTACCTGATATTAATTCTAAATTGTTAATGATAATAGATATCAGTGTTTTGATATTTTGAAGATATAATAGTAATGATGGTGTCTTGTCTTGTATGTTATGTTCTTTATCTTATAAAAATATGTTTAATGTACCTATTTTCAAGAATACACACACACACACACACACACACACACACAAATATCACGCCTTTATCCTTTTCGGGGTAGGCAGAGCGTTAACATACATACATATATTACCTTTATTTCTTGTGGGGTAGGAAGAGCGTTAACGGCCGTAAGATAGGTATACATTTCAAGAATATATAACAAAAAACCTAAGCTTCAGTGTTTTTAACTATTTTGATATCTGTATGCTGACAAATCGTAAATAACTCGAATTACTTTATGATATCATACCAGATGGCGTTGCGTTAGGTTGAAAAATATTTGAGTTATATTGATACTCAACTAGACAAGACACTTTTCCTTGGATTTGTAAATTGGGTAGAAGGTTTTTATTGCTTCTAAACTATTCAGAAAAATATTCAATCCTGTTGACGATATCCTCTTTTTCTAGAGTAGGTTAGAAAGTTGTTGTGGTGGTGGGTACTTAAACAATAAATCAGTTGTTGTCAAGATCTCGGGCGTTTCACTGTTACTACATGGTGGCAGCGGTTAAAATACTAAAATTAAATAGTAATCGTGTTTGAAACTAGTAAAAATAGTAGTGGAGTGTGTGGTTTATTACCAAAAATTGTGAAGTTTTTGTTCTTTTTTGGAAATACTATTGTTACAAGTAAGAATGGAGCACGCGCGGCCACCGCCCGAGTTAAACATGGATGGTAGTCCCGTCAGCCGGGCTGATGCGTGGAAACGCTGGAAACAACAATTCGAAATATTTCTAAAAGCGTCTGGAGTGAGTGATGAGAAACCTGGCGTGCAGGCCAGTCTGCTTATCAACCTGATCGGTTCTGATGGCTACGATGTTTTTCAGACATTGGTTCTAACCGATGCGGAACGTGATGACGTAAAAAGCATTATAAAAAAATTCGACGAATACTTTGGAACCAAAGAGAACCTTACGTTGACGAGATACAAGTTCTTTACGCGTAATCAAGCCGAAGGGGAATCTATTGGTCAATACGTAACGGCATTACGTCTGTTAAGCAAAAATTGTGAGTTCTCTAGTCTCCAGGACGGGCTTATTAAGGATCGCATCGTATGTGGAGTGCGAAATATAACGGTCAGGGACCGTTTACTTCGCTGCGATGATTTAAATTTGGATAAAGCGATAAAAATGTGCCAAGCAGAGGAAGTTTCGCAAGAAAGCAGTCGTCAATTAGATGCGAATAATTCGTTATCGTCGGCTATTGTGCACGTGGACGGCGTGGAACGTCGTGGAGTAGTAGGTGGTTCGGGGCGAGGCGGCGGCGGTCGGCGCGGAGGCCGAGCGCGCGCGCCCCCGGCCGGTTCCGGCGGCGGCGGTGCGGTCGGCAGTTACGGCGTGCGCGGGCCCGGGGGGTCCCAGCAGCGCCAATTCCCATGTGTGGGCTGCGGAGGCCTTCGCTGTGTAGCGGGGCACTGTCCAGCGCAGCACGTCACTTGCTATGTTTGTGGTAAATTAGGACATTTCGGACGGGTATGTAGATCCAATTCTTTTAACAATAAAAGCGTTAAAAAAGTGTACGAGATCGGCCGCGAAAATAGTGGTGAGTCATCCGATGAGTGCGAGTCGTTTTACATATCAGTGATAAAAGATAACAAAGCGAGTTCTGATGAGTGGTACGAAACATTGCGGTGTGAGAACGGGACGGAGAAGTTTAAATTAGACACTGGAGCGGACATAGACGTTTTATCGTATGAGACATTTTTAAAGTTGGGTTTTGACTCTAATATAATTAGAAAAAATAAAATCAGATTAGAGTCATATAGTGGCAATCAGATCCCGGTCGTGGGAGTGTGTAACTTATTATGGTCGTATAAAAATGTTAACTATAATCTTAAGTTTGCTATAGCAGATATACAGTGTCAAAGCGTGCTGGGACGGAAATCGTGTGACGAGTTAGGGTTGGTAAAACGTGTGCATACTGTTAACGTTTCCGAATACAATGACCTATTTAGCGGACTAGGTTGTCTTCCGGGGAAATATCACATAGTGGTAGATAGCTCAGTTCAACCCGTGGTATGTGCATCTAGGAAAATACCGTTAGGATTACGTGACCGGTTAGCTGAGGAACTAAAAAAGATGGAAAATTTAGGGGTCATTAGGAAAGTTACCTACCCTACTAAGTGGGTTCACCCATTAGTACTTGCGGCCAAAAAGAATAATGGTATTCGTATATGCCTCGATCCACGCGAACTAAATCGCGCGGTTCAGCGTGCACACTTCCAGCTGCCCACCGTGAGCGAGCTGGCGGCGCGGCTGCAGGGCGCGCGCTACTTTTCCGTGCTGGACGCGAACTCTGGCTTCTGGGCGGTGCAGCTGGACGAGGAGAGTGCGGACCTGTGCACGTTTGCGACACCTTTTGGGCGTTATCAATTTTTACGCTTACCGTTCGGTATAAACTGCGCCTCGGAGGTTTTTCACGGGAAAATGAGGCAACTGCTGGAAGACCTGGATGGTACTGATAGTTTTGTGGATGATATCATTGTCTGGGGTCGGACGAGGCAAGAACACGACGACAGGTTAAATGCGTTATTAAAACGAGCACGGGAAATAAACTTAAAATTTAATAAAGATAAGTGTAGATTAGGGGTGACCCAAGTTACATATTTAGGTCACATTTTTGATGCAAGTGGGATGCGACCGGATAATAATAAAGTAAAAGCAATTCTGGAAATGCCTTCGCCCAATGATAGGAAAATTTTAGAGCGATTCTTAGGTGCAGTCAATTATTTAGCGAAGTTTATACCAAATTTTTCAGAGCACGCAATTCCATTGACCAGTTTACTTAAAAAAGAAAACGAGTGGCGCTGGGAATATAGCAAACAAGCTGTTTTTAAGAAGTTAAAAGAGTGTGTTGCGAGTGCGCCAGTGCTGGCGCTGTATGACGTGTCGCGGCCCGTGCTGCTATCGGTAGATGCGTCGAGCGAGGCGCTGGGCGCGGTGCTCATGCAGGACGGCCGCCCCGTCGAGTACGCGTCGCGCACGCTCACTCCCGCGCAGCGCCGCTACGCGCAGGTTGAGAAGGAACTACTCGCCATTGTCTTTGCATGCGAGCGTTTCCACCAATATATTTTTGGAAAGCAGAAAGTTCTGATAGAATGAGACCACAAACCTTTAGAAAGCATATTTAAAAAGCCCTTGATGTCCGTCCCAGCACGCTTACAGCGAATGATGTTGAGAATTCAAGGTTATGATTTGGTTGTAACCTATAAACCGGGTAAATACGTATATATGTACATTCCAGACACTTTGTCTCGCGCGCCGTTACCCGACTTATACAGCGAGGAAGTGCATGAGAACGTTTTATATCAAATACAATTAGTGGTTAACAGTTTGCCGATATCAAATAAAAAACTTACTTTAATTAAAAAGGAGACTCAGCGCGATGAGGACTTTAAAAAATTAATTCAATATATTAAACAAGGATGGCCACATCACAAGTATGATGTTCAGAATAATTTGAAAATATATTGGTCAATGAAAGATGATTTATACATAATCGATGATGTGATATTTAAAAATGATACGGTCGTGATTCCACCAGCTTTAAGAAATCAAATGCTGAGCATTATACATGAGGGCCATCAGGGTATAGACCGGTGCAAGCGGCGTGCGAGACAAGCTATTTTCTGGCCTAATATAGCTAGAGATATTGAGTTATATGTGAAGCGATGTAATATATGTAAAGAATGTGTAAATGCTCCTGCAAAGGAACCAATGATACCAATCGAAATACCGTCACTGCCATGGACGAAGGTAGGGTCAGATTTGTTTGAATACCGGAAAAAGTGTTTTTTACTGTTAGTGGACTATTACTCCAATTATGTGGAAGTTGTCGAATTAGCCAATATAACATCAAGTTTAGTAATTAAATGTATGAAGGATATATTTGCTCGTCATGGCATACCAGAGATGCTTCTCAGCGATAACGGCACTCAGTACAGCAGTCGAGAGTTCAAGCAGTTTGCCGACGAGTGGGGGTTCAATCACGTGACGTCATCGCCTAATTATCCGCAGGCGAATGGTAAAAGCGAGCGCGCGGTTCAAACTGTCAAATTATTGTTAAAAAAGGCAATAAAAAGTGGAGGTGATTTTCAGTTAGCCTTGCTTAATTATAGAAATACGCCCAGGGACGGCTTGAGCTCTCCGGCACAAATGTTAATGAGTCGCCGTTTGCGCTGTAAGCTACCGTCTAGTGACCAAATATTGCGTCCACAATTGGTTGGGTCAGAGGAGCATAGTAGAATGTTGCAGAAACAGGCACTATCTAAACAAAATTATGATAAATCCACGAAACCCCTACAGGAGCTAAAACCGGGGGATAAAATTATATGTGTTGATGGTAAGACTAGGACTTTTGGCCATGTACTTCAACAAGCAGAGTCACCTCGTTCTTATATTATACAAAATACATTAGGCGCCAGACTAAGGCGTAATAGGCGTCATTTGATTAAATGTGAAGATGAACAGAATAGCATGCAAGACAGGGACAGTCAAAATGTTGATCAAAAACAAGAGCTTGTTGATTTGCCTCCTTCTTTTATTTCAGAATCTTCTTCTAATTTAGATGATTCCCATCCTCCTATTGAAGGGCAATCTACTTCTAAGGCTGTAGAGGAGGATGCAGGTACAACAAGGCCTAATATCTATACCCGTATTACGCGGAGCTATGCTAAAAAACTCCATTTAGAAATAGATTAAGTGTTTTTTTTTTTTTCTTTTTCTCTCCCATGGGGGAAGAATATGGTACTGTATTTATACCTAAGTACTTTTATGTATTATTTCATTAAGAAAATTAATGGGGGAGATGTGGTGGTGGGTACTTAAACAATAAATCAGTTGTTGTCAAGATCTCGGGCGTTTCACTGTTACTACAGTTGTTGTTTAAGAGCAAACGTTCCAGCTTAGTCCATAACATTATCTGCAATGCGCTCGCATTAAAAGTTCGGTATCTTGTTCCCTCATGTTGTTCCAGGCATTAGCTCCGTTTCTGTGCAAAATATCGCATTCTTCTTAAATACTTTCTAAATACTTGGTTACTGTTTCTCGGCAACTAGCAACAGTTAAAAAAGTAGAATAGTGTATTAATAGCTGTCAAATGGTTTACCACTTGTATAGTGTTAAAAGTGTGCTAAGTATGGTTTAGGAAATATAATTGAGGATTCATAATTGACTCAAACTATATTTTCAAAATTTATAAATACAACGATATCCGTGACGCATGCGTCTGTCAGATGTAAGGGTATTTGAAATTCCCCATCAAACCCAGCACCATCGGATGAACTTGTGTTGTTTGACAGAAAGTTTTGATTTCTGAAATGAGCCTGAAGTTATTGTCGGACGTAGCTTAAATGACCCTTATATGGCCTATTACGCTCTGTCTGACATGTGTGTCTATGGCAGACAGGTTGCGGCCCAGAACTTAGTACAGGCTTTAATTTTCATTTAAAAAGTTATATGTTATACCTATCTTATCTGTATAAATTTTGTACTATGTATTTTTTTATCGTCTCGTCCCCGGCCTTGGCTGTTCGTTTCGTTACAATAAGCCCCGACTTCGATAGACAGACGCCGCCATTTTCTTTTTCTTTGCTCTTTTCGCACAAATCTTCCATTAAGGAACAATTACTGCTGGAGGGATTACAGCTTCGGCCTTTCTCTAATGACCGAACACAATATCTCGGACAGAAATCGCTCCCACAAACTCAATAAATATGTGGAAAGACAAATAGGATGATTCGACGGAGATAATGATTACCCATTCAAGGGATATTTTTGGTTCCTTTCTGATACGAGTTGTTACAGAACATAATATCTGTACATATCGTCAATATGATGTAGTATAAAATAAACTCGCTCTTTGTGTTTCTCTGCACCTTCTAAACCACATAACGGATTTTAATGCGGTTTTTTAATGGACAGACTGTTCAGAGGATGACTTTTGTACATGCTGGGAAAAAGTTCTACTCTCGTAAGAAAACTTTGCAGAATGTGACTATTTCTGTAAAAAAGATATTTCTGTAAAAAAGATTACCTGTTCATTTGTTATTATGTAAATAGCTTAGATAACGTGTCAACTGACACAAAAATAATTCTATTGTTTTTAGTTTTCATACTAAATAGACCTTGAGCTTAAAAATATATTTATGTCTGCGTTGTTTTTGTTTGATGTTTATTATGACAAATTGTGTTTATTAATATGCGACGAAATGTCCTTAGCCATAATATGAAGCTGTTTACGGCATTTTTGTGAGTAAATATGCTTTTATCTTGTCGACTTCTAGACAACCACAAACATGTTTACAGACGTCAAGTCCAGATTATCTCGAATTACCAAGCCTATTGTCTTTTCACTAGTAGTCAATATTTTGGTAAGAAGCTACGAGATAAGACCTTGATGACTCATATTCAATAGAAACTTGAATTCACCTAGTATTTTGCTGGTCTGGAGTTAATAAAGAAATGAGTGTTATGACATACATACATACATATATCACGCCTTTATCCCTTGCGGGGTAGGCAAAGCGTTAACGGCCGTAAGAATACGGTCGCTATCGCCAAGGCTGACATTTTTGAGGATTGCTTTCCAAGGTTGTTCCAGAAAACATGTGTATCACTATAGTAACAGGTTGTCAGCCTGTCGCCTAAAAATTGTAATACACCAATACCCTCGAGTCCCTTAGTCGCCTCTTACGACACCCGCACGAAGGATGTGGGGTGATGCTATTCTAAGCTGGTATCACACAGCAGCCTACGGCGGCAGTGTTATGAAGCCGCGCCTTATATGAAGCACAATAAATGATGACGCAACATGACGAAACGATTCAATCAATCAAATAATTTAATTGTTTAAAACACGTGTAACATTGGTAAATAGGTAAAGACGCATGAAATAAAGATCGTTTTGTAGATTGATTGATTAATTTGCAAGTTAACAATTTCATTATGTCCGAGATATTGAAGTATCAATTAAATGTAAGACTCCAAAAATAAAATGCCTAACAATGCGTGAACCCGCGGTATACACAACTCTTAAGTTTTGTAGTCCAGTCGCCTAGATCACAAGACTCAATGTCAACACTACAACAGTGCTGCCCTCTCGCGGACACACGGGCTATTTCACTGCGCATTTATCAAATGCAGAACAATGCGTGAGAACACACCGCAGAACACACCACAACTCTTCAGTCTTGTAGTCCAGTCACCAAGAGTTACGTCAAACCCAATTAAATGTCAACACTACAGTCTGGCTATAAAGTCGTGACATTAAATAAAATGGAACTAAAAATATTGTTTTTTTTTGCCATATTTACGCGTTATCCATCAGGGTTAGACTAGTGCTAATAACAGCACAACATCGGTCTGGTCACAATCCCGTTTAGTAACAGTATGTAGCTTGTCTACTTTGTTTTAATAGTAGTAGTGTGCGCCCAATGGTTCTAGGCAGAGTAAAAATACCTATACTGATATTCCATAGACCGTCTCTTTTCTTTGCGTTTGGGACACTTGAGTCATCCAAAGATCCGATAACCCTGGTGTCTGTTTTTTAACCAGCCACAGTAGCAGGCCGTGATTTCGTAGTTTAAAATTCACGCGACCTTTAAAAAGTCAAAGGTCTACCTTATAGGACTTTACTAGTTGCACTTACACCCTGCGCAGTCGACCTTTTGAAAAACTCCTGACTTTTATTTACATGCAACCAGTTCCAACATATTCTACGTTGCCTGGACTATGTAGTGCGAACAAGCCTTCACAGTACTTCACACGAGGAATTCGTATCGTGCGGTTGGAACCACTATTGTCTTTGTAAACGGACCGTTTGCGGCGACGGGTAGCGCTAGGGAATGCAAGATTTATCCAACTAGCGATATATCGATATAGCAATATAAAAATTCGTCGATACATCGATATATAGATAGCATTGTAGATATTTCTGAAAACTTTAAAGGTTTGTGATATTTAAATCCATAATTCTCTGAAGTACAACGGTTCTGTTGCTCTATAGCTTTTGAAGAAAACACTATTCGTGCTGCTAGTAAAATAAATGTAGACAAATTTCACTCTCTATTATGAATTTGGTAGATTGTGATTAGGTTTTGATGTATTGAGATTTATCCACAACTATGGTTTTTGGACCAATCGTCATTTTCGGACGCTAGATATATTGTTGCATCTCTACGTAGAAACGGGCTCAAACCCAGCTTTACTTGCAGCGTGACATAGGTCGTTTTGCGCGAAGCTAGTCTTGCGGTACTCGTTCTGATAGTCTAGTAATGAGAAAACAAGAAATACGGGTAGCAAACTGCTTTTTCAGTGATAGTTAGATATAGCTCTATTCAAAATACGTCGTAAAAAGTGCTCCTCTAACTTGACATTGTTCTTAATTCAGAAGTTGAGGCAACTGACCTCATTTCTTTTCTCTGCCAGCGACTTCACCTCTTTATAACACTTAATATGATCTACCCTATTTTAACCATTTGTCACGTCTTCGTATCACAGTGATTTATTATAAGTATTCCGTTTAATTAAACTCATCACAATCTCTTTAATTGGAACATAAAGTATGCTTTCACGTGTGTTTGTTCATAAATTGCTGACATAACACGGATTGCACACTTAATGTACGACGGAGCGCTAAAATATCGCAGCGGTCTCTCAGATCCATACTAGAAACGTCACTCCCCATACTAAAATCGCACTCGACGGACGATGCTGCGCTAGCGGTTGAGCGGTTTCAGTATGGGGATTGAAATTCTTGTATGGATCTGACAGACTGCTGCGACGTGACTTTAGCGCTACGTAGAGCGTTAAGTGTGCGATTCGCCTACACCGCTTTGTCGGCAACAGGCCCGCGATTTTAATTAACAAGACTTCCCTTTTAAATTACATTTTTGTCAGTGTATCCCGAGTTTGCTGTAATAAATCTATGGATCGGGCACATCGAAGGGATTCATTTTCGGAAATTAAAAGGGCTTAATTCTGTTTTGCTAATAAAAAAGAATGGTAATTTGTCCCTTTTCTCCCCCCTCTGCCCCTCTCAACCCTTTCCCTTTACGCTGTACACCTGTCATGAAGGGTCGACCTCGACGGACCTCTGAAATAGAAAGCTTAGGTGTGTTGTTTTCCCTTTTTCATTTCACTTTGGAAGCTTTCGAAATAAAGCCTTGAAGCCGACCTTTTTACGTAAAGTGTAGAGTAGAGATTTTTTCAATTACCAAACTCAACAAATTACGAATTGGTTAGACCCAAAAGCTCTATGAATTGTTTCTTGCTAAAGTAATCTAAGTTACGCTTTTTGCTACGTCCACAAAAGCACACTATTACAGCCACAGTAGTCCATGGCTAGACTTTGGTCTCCCCCATTTGGGGATATTGCCATAAACACAACGTTAGGCAAGTTTTTTTGGTGAGCGTAGTGAGAAATAGCTAGATATAGTTTTCTTTTAGCAGTGCAAGGTGTTGTAGATGTATACAGAGAACGCTGCTGCCTATTCCTCGCAGGTAAAAATAGAGTTATGCCTAGATATTCTAAGACTGTGGGTTATGCTAAGCTCGCGTCATATAACAGCGGCAAGCAAATAATTTCTGTTGTAAGTGAAGCGATGAAAGGATAATCAGCCGTTTATTTCCTCTTAGCTTCTGTGTGAGTGATAACGATGATACTTACACATAAAAGTAGCGATTGGAAGTGGATTACGTTTTATGTTATTGTTATAGCTGTACATAAAAGAAGCGATCAGTTGATTGATTCAAACGAGCATAAGCAACCGTGTTACATAAGATTTAGGTACAAAACCGCTTTCTTCTTCTTTGTTGTAGGACACCGAGTCCTCGAACGACTTTATGAATCTTGATGACAGTTTTTCTACAGCCTACAAGTAGCAGGTCTCTGACATGATTCTTTAGATTACTACCTACGTAATCATATACAGTAACATCATTGTACATCGACTTGTTCATCATCTCGGCGTGCCACCCAAATAATACAACATAAAATTATGGGAGCATACATACATATATCACGCCTTTATCCCTTGCGGGGTAGGCAGAGCGTTAACGGCCGTAAGAATACGGTCGCTATCGCCTCGTCTGACATTGTCGACTATTGTTTTCCAAGTTGTTTCAGAAAACATGTGTATCACTATAGTGACAGGTTGTCAGCCTGTCGCCTAAAAATTGTAATACACCAATACTCCCGAGTCCCTTAGTCGCCTCTTACGACACCCGCGGGATGGATGTGGGGTGATGCTATTCTAAACCGGCATCACACGGAAAAATTATGAGCATGTAGTTTATAAATGTGAAACAGACAATCTATCGTGTCTATGTATCTTGTTTGTTGAGGAAATTAATAAAATTGAGGAAATAAGTAAATTATATTATTATTTACTCTTCGTGTGGGACATCGAATTGTCCAACGACCCAATGAAATCCTGGTGTCAGAACTTTACAACCGCCTACTACAAGACGCAGGCTTCTGACATAGTGTACATTGTTAGCGTCCGTGTTTTTGTTACTTCTTAATACATACTTTGTTTTCCCAGACCGTCATTTTCAAATCAGTACATTTCTTGCTTTCTGAAAAATCAATAAATCAACTAGGATAAACATAAAACCCTTTGAAAAACCGATCATCAAAGATGGGAAACAAAGAATGCCGTCCATCAAAACGGTGGCTCCAAATAATAAACAAAGAAAAGGAACTGTAGCGAATTGAATAGACCCCACTCCGGACCCTGGGTGCTTCCAATGCGCTCTAAAATAACTCACTTTAAAGCGAAGGTCTCCGAATCGTCTAACGACCCAATGCCGGCTTTGCTTATATTATTCTAGCAACTAAATTCAGGCGAAACGAAACGCAAAATACCGACAAAAATACTTTATTATATTTGCTTTTTTGTACTTGAATAGTGTTTTGATTTAATGTGAGCAATAAAGTGTTTCTGTCTGTTTATCTGTCTTATAATGAAACCTTAGTGCCCTGGCAAAAATAGGTTCTTAGTAAAAAGCAATTAACGGACAATTATTAAAAAGGATATAGGCTGCTGATCTTTTCAAATGCAACATCTGACATTGCGCTGTACTCATTGCCAAGTACAGACGACATAAGATTAAATTTGATAAAACTAATAGATATTTATAGATTAATAAACAATGTGTGTGTATGTGTAAGAGGCAAGGAATCGATAATGTACCTCTGATGATACTGTGAACCGGGTAAAAAAATAAATTGTAATTATGACACCAGCATAAGTGTTTTACACACAAATACCTAGTAACAACAACAACTATTTAAACAGTGATGAAAAAAAATACTTGAGTACAAAATGATAAGTTACAGAACAATTTTAAGAGCATTATAGAACTACCCTTACCCGGACCCATATACTCCTAACCACGGCCCGTGTCGCCATATTCTTTACGTAGATTTCAAGTTCCGGAAACTTTGATTTGGGGACCTTCAAAACGAGGTAATATAATATAGCTACTGTCACTATAGCTACAACAAATGAGCTTCACCCAAATAAAAAGGTATTTCCGTACGTACTGCGTTTAGAATGCGAATTGACAAGCGTAGTGCAATATCTTCAATGAACAGCGAACGCTGTTACCCATCCCCTAGATGAATCTTATTCTTTTTAGCGTTTTACGACACCTACTTGTAAAATTGGGGTGATGCTTTTCTAAGCCGGCATCAATCGGCAACTACCGTGAAACAAATAAAATGCCACTTACCAAGTATACTTACGTAGCTCAGTGCTACAATGTCTACGCCGTAGAATATCCGCTACGACTGCTACGATGTCGGTATTTTGCGTTTCGTTTCGCCTGAATTTAGTTGCTAGAATTTGTGAATTCACGAAAATTTCGCTGGAAAATAAATTACGTGTACAAAACAACTGAGTTTCCCGTTCACAATAAAGTGGGTCACAAAACTGTTGCATTAGTTTTGCGTTTTGCTGGATATTAACAATGTATTTTTTAATATCTTTTTACACTGACTGAGCAGATGCAGAGAGTAAAAATATTAGCTACACATATTTTAAAGGGTCAACCAGCCCATGAAACAGAACAACTTTCCCCAATAAACATAGGTCGGAATGTGAAAAGAAAATCATATAACCAACCAAGTCATATGTAAGGGTGGTCCAAATATTTTTTTCATATGTCGACCCTTGTTTCTTGGGAAAAGTTGTTCAGTTTTATGAGCTGATCCACCCATTCAATTATTTGTAGCATTTTTTTTACACTATGTATTTGTTTAAAAGTTTTCTACTGCAACTTAAACCTGATTTCGCGACCGTAGAATAGAGTTCAGTTGCTCTACCAACTAAGTTAGTTTTTTCTTTTCGTGTAGGACATTGAGTCGTGCAACGACCCAATGAACTGAGCTAGTAAAATTTAGTAATCAGCCATACATTTGATGATGATGATGATGATGATGATCTCTCCGACCGATTTCGGCCATGGCGACCACTTTGACTCCTAATCAGATCGGCGCTGATGCGCCCGGAGATGGCTAATGTAGCCAATTTTGGCAGTAAACTCCCGTACACAGAGTGGACACGTGAGTTTGCCATAATTATAGTTAATGGCCATACATTTACACAAAATTCAAACAGCTTAATGACGCTGCTTTAAAAATAGCATCAGCATCGCCCCTTTTTTTGGCCTGTGAACGAGAGAGAGACATAACAAACGATTAAGAGATTTGAATACTTCGTTCTTATTACAAGTTTTTAGTGATACAAGATTTTTTAAACAGTCCTTAAATATTTATCTGTATCTTTACGCCCATAACGCTCTGCCCATCCCGTGAGGGATAAAAGCATGGTTCATAACAATATCTAACGCTGGTGAAGCGTGAGATTGCCCAAGACAGTGCTAACCTCAGTTATTACGGGCAAACATTTGATGGGCTTATGTTTATTTATTGTGACAACTAGTGATGTGACTTTAGTAACAAAAATCGATTTTCAGTAGTCGATTACTTTTAGTCAGAAAAAAACGATTAAAAATTTATTGAAATAAATGACTGAATATTTTTTACAAAAATATCGGCATAGCACCAATTGTTTTTTTTTTGTTTTTGTTTGCTGTTTTTAAGCTACTATTTAGAAAAAAGTTACCTACTAATTTGAAAGATCCAAATAGTTTTACTTAAGAATCTAGGGTATTTATAAATCACACGAAATTCTGATATCGCTCTCAAGAGCCTTTTTGTCAAGATGTTTAAGTTGTCAGTCAATACTAACAGCATCTCAAAGGCGCACTCAAGATCGATCTCAGACTTGAGTGCAGTTTATAAATACGGACCTATAAACCGCAATAAGTTTCATCAAAGTAAATTGGTTCAGCAATTAATACAGACTATTAATAACTCCCGGTGGCCCCAATAAGCTTTCTACCTTCAATGGAGTCTAAGGCGGCCAGTTGGTATTTGGCAGATCCATCCCAAAGGTGGCAGCAATACTCCATGCAAGATCGAACTTGAGCTTGATAGAGTTGTAGATAGAGCTGTTCTGGTGCAAAGTAGCGCCTAACCTTTGAGAGGATACCAAGCTTTTTTGCTGCAGTCGTGGCCAAAGATTCTATGTAGCGTCCAAAGTTCAGGTCTCATATTTCATATATTAAAGGTGTGAACCAGCTCATGAAATTGATTAACTTTCCCCAAGGAAAATAGGTCGAAAAAAAATTACGTCCCAAAAATACTGACAAAACTCAATTTGTATGGGAGGTCCAAAAATTTTTCTCATATTACGACCTTTATTTCTTGGGGAAAGTTGTTTAGTTTCGTGGGCTAATTCACCCCTTCAAATTTTGCAGCTAATATAGTTTTATCACTTGTCGCCTCTTACGATATCTGCGGGAAAGAAATGGGGTGATGCTATTCTCAGCCGGTGTGATACGGCATTGCTACTGTTTTCAAATAATCTCTTCTTGATAAAATGTTGTACGTTGAAGTTTAGAAATGATTTGTTTTAGGAAATTCCCCTTGCAAGAATTTGATATTAAATAGAAACGACTGACTTAAAAAGACACAACTTTACTTGTGATAATGGAAACTGGAAGTTATCCGAAACCAAAACTATTCGGCCAAAGAAACTAAATACCGGATATCCGGTAAATAATTTCGAAAAGTGGTACTTCGCTTCATTTCCTTCCTCTTAAACAGGAAGCGAATGTATTTTATTTTTCCGGAAGCAGCTGCGGGTAGTCCGAGACACAATGCCGGCAACATGACAGCTCAATCATTTGACAAGCGAGTACAATGTGATGGGATGAGGAAAACCGTTGCAGACAGCCATCTTGCGGATTTTATGTCGTTTCTCTATTCGGTGTTTGCGTCTTGTTTTTGTTACTGCATAATATCTTCTTTTTTTCATTGACAAGCACGAAATTACATAAAAACATTGAGTAATACATAATTCGAAAATGACTAACTAAGCTTGTATCATCATTCTTCTTGCCTAATTCTCCCGTTCTCTATCGGGCTCGGCTACCTAACCTAGGGGATTCGACTGGGAACCAAGTTTTTACATATAGCGACTGCAACCTGACCAAATCCTATAATAGGTTAAGTCTCATTCAAATATCATCTGAATTCAAAAATTCTGGGTTTATCACGATGTTTTTCCTTCACCGTAAGAGCAGTTGGTAAATATACGTGAGTAAAAACGCATTGGCACAAGTCGGGGATCGAACTCGGGTCTCACGATAGTAAATCCGGTGTTCTAACCACTTGGCCACCGACGTGATTTGACGAAGACTAAGTTTGTGTTTGAGAGAGATTTTTTTTTAATGTGAAGGTACGAACTAATGACTTCTCATTGAAGTCAACGAGAAGACGATGAAAAAAGTATTTACTTTCTTCATGTTTACTGATGTCAAACACTCTTCTTGTAATCTGGAAAGAGCTTTTGCGTAACCTGCAGCGTGAATGTGAGTAAATTAGGTCAGAGTGACAAATACCGGAGACGAACCCGACGTGATTTGTACTTGCCTCTCGAGGCATGAGAGTGTCACTGGTACTTTGATAACAGCAGCATATTTACGGAAATTAAGATTGCTTCCAGCTGTAAATAAAGTTCAGTATCTGTACTTCAATCTCACTTGACCACTGGGTTTTGACATACTAAGACGGATCGCACACTCTAGTTGTGTATTGTGTCGATTTTAGTATGGATCTGACAGACCGCTACCATATTTTAGCGGTTTGTTGTGCGTTAAGTGTGCGATCCGCCTTATTATTCGGGAGTCGCCTGCACGCACCAAAAAAATGACTCATGCGGCATTACCCCACCTCTTTACTCTGAGGCGTACCATTTAAGGCTTGATTGAAAAATGCAACCATTCTATCAGTATTCTTATGAAGTTAACATGTTCTACTAGATGCTAGAGGTAGAGGGCGAAGTAACACCGCGTGAGTCGTGAATTATAAAACGTTGTCACGTCAAAACCGTTGTAAAAAAAGTATATGCTGTGTGGTAAATAATCTCCTGCTGCTACACGCTAGCAAGTTTTCATGTAGCTTTGTGTATGCGAATAAACTGATCGTGAATGTAATGAATTTTACTATTCTGTTGTTAGTCAGGCAATTCCCCAAAACATCTATCCGGTATTACTGCAAACATTTGTCAGGGGTACTCATCTCAGCCTTTGATCGAGGACTGTGATGTGGTATACGGGTATGCGACCCCGGCTACCCGAGCAAGCAGTTCCCTCCTGCTTAACAAATAAAAAGTCTGTTTCGGCGAGAATGGCAACCCAATGCACAAGGGCTTGGCGGACTCGGCGACTCAGCAAGACAATGTGGATGGCCTAGGGCGACGGTAGAGGGCGCGGGTAGTTACTGTCGGCCAGACACTGCGTCTGACCTCTCCTTCAGTCGTAGCGGTTTTCCGTTCCACTGAATCAAGGAGGGTGAGGACTAAGTGCGTGCGCCTGCGTTTGCGCGAACGTTTGCGCACCGAAATATATCCTGCGCAACTGACCGCTTCCGAATAATGGACTCCGATGACGCAAAGTCCTGTGGCGATGGGTTGAGGTAGAGAGGTCTGGCGTGGTGCAAGCTGGGCTTTGTCTGATTCCTGCACATAGGCGGTTCTAGGGGCGTGAGTACATGCCGTGGTCGCTTTTGCATTGCAAATCGGGACGACAATGCGAATTCGGCAGCACCTGGGATGACAAAGCAGCCCTTTTAAGGGAGGCACTGCTTTCCTCGCCCAGCCGAGGAGGGGGCTAGAAAATGTGCCCTAAAAAAGTGCTCGTCCCTACCCGGAAGGTGGTAGTAACCACGGCTGCCCCCGCATCACTTAACTCGTGGTCGACGAAACAGAAAAAATAAAAACAGCATGAAACCATCTATCATGACATTTGGCGCGTGGAACGTGAGAACTCTAATTGATCGAGATGGCAACTCCTGTCCTGAACGCAAAACCGCCATCGTAGCTCGAGAACTTCATCGCTATAACGTGGATGTGGCTGCGCTCAGCGAAACACACCTTGCTGATGAAGGAGAACTGGTGGAAGATGGAGGTGGTTACACTTTCTTCTGGAAGGGTACCTCTGCATCCGAGCCTCGACGTTCAGGGGTAGGATTTGCCATCAAAAATCATCTAGTAAAGCGACTTCAAGAGTGTCCTGTTCACATCTCGGACCGCGTTACCACACTGCGCCTTCACCTGGATACAGACAATTACCTTAATGTCATCAGTGTCTATGCTCCAACGTTAGACAAGTCTGATGACATTAAGGACAAGTTTTACGAGGAGCTAACTCAATGCCTTGATAGCATAAACGCCAGAGAGCAGATCTTGTTGCTAGGCGATTTCAATGCCAGGGTTGGACGGGACTACGAGGCTTGGCCTGGAGTTCTGGGACGACATGGAGTTGGCAACATGAACAGCAATGGTCTGTTGCTGCTCGGTCTTTGTGCTCAGTACGATCTAGCGATATCGAACACTATGTTCAGACTTGCCGCTAAGCACAAGACAACGTGGATGCACCCGCGTTCCAAACACTGGCATTTGATCGACTTTGCTATTATTCGGCAACGAGACATCGGTCAAGTTCAAGTCACCCGCGTCATGCGTGGTGCTCACTGTTGGACTGACCATCGACTAATTGTCACTAGGCTACGACTCCGTCTCCGTCGACCTCGCAGATCTACAGTGAAGAAGCCTGCGTTTTTAAACGTGGATAGACTGAAAGATCGCGAGGTTAGGGTGAAATATGCTGAAGCCTTATCTGAAAAGCCGTCGCCCATAACTGAGACCGGTGATGTCAGTGCTGCTTGGGGAGCTTTGTCATGTCATCTCATAGAAGCCGCTTCTGCTATTTTGGGTACGAAAGACCGACGTAGTGAAGACTGGTTCGATGACAATAGCGAGGCTCTTAAAGCAGCATTCGACAAACATCGACAGCTCCTGCGACAGCATAATCGAAGAGGTGGAAGTGTTGCGGTGGTCAAAGAAAGTGACCAAGAGTTACGCAGGCTGTCTCGACAAATAAAAGACAAGTGGTGGCAGGACAAGGCTTGTCAAATGCAGTGGCTCGCCGATACAAACCAGCTTGGTGAGTTTTACTGTGAAGTGCGTAAGCTGATTGGTGCTTCCTACCGTGCAAAAGTACCTTTAAGGTCTTTAGACGGTATGCACCTCCTGACCAGCAAGGAGGATGTACTTAAACGTTGGGCTGAGCATTTTCACAACTTGCTCAACGTAGATCGATCAGCTGATCTGCATCATATCAGTTTATTTTATTTATTTTATTTTATTTTAATTTAATGCCTCAACTCCCGTTAGCCACGGAGCTGGACGAGCCCCTGTCATGCGACGAGGTTGTTACTGCCATCAGACAGCAGCATAATAACCGGGCGGTTGGCATTGACCTTATACCGGGTGAACTACTTAAATATGGTGGTACGGAGTTGCACACGTCGGTATGGAAACTTTTCGTTCGAATGTGGGAGGAGGAGAGGGTCCCTGAGGACTTCAAAGTGTCTCGCATTTGTGCCCTCTACAAGAACAAGGGTGACCGTTCTGACTGTAACTCTTATCGTGGTATTTCATTGCTGTCAGTCCCTGGAAAAGTCTTTGCCAGAGTTTTACTGAACCGCCTCAAAGATTTGTCGGAAAAAATTCTGCCCGAAACCCAGTTCGGCTTCCGACCTGACCGAGGTACATGTGAAGCTATTTTCTCGGTGCGTCAACTACAAGAAAAAAGTAGAGAACAAAGTCGTCAGTTGTACAGTCTCAAGCAGAGAAAACGGACCCCTCTCTTTATAAATGGAGCCAGACAACATCTCTGTTGCCTGGCGCCATCTGGCGTTAAGTTACTGCACCGCCGCCATCGTATCGTTTGTTTGTCACAAACTTGTTTTTCGAATTCATCCAAGCCTTGGGTATTGCTAGGATAAATAGATAGAATTCAAGAAACTTGGTGAAAAAACAATAAAATACGAAAAACATATATTGGTCACAAGATTTGAACCTAGACTCTTTCGTTCTCGAGCCTTACCGCTAAACCACTGCGCCACCGAGCTCTTGCTAAGAATGGCGAAAATTCCCTTCTACTTCATATTGTGCATGACGTCACAGTAATCTTTCTTGATGTGTCGAACTCTTTCTAAGTAATTATATGAGGGTAGGCAAAATTTATAAAGTGTTAAACTTAATTTCTGGTGTTTCGCTTTGTTCACGAGCTAGCTTCGCTACCGCTTACGTGTGCATTCTGTTTCGGATAGCTTTTGGATTATAAACTAACAACTATGGCTCGATTATCGGTTTTAATGGAAACTAAGATTATTGTGCTTTTTGAACAAAATCGGGGCATTAAGAGTATTGCTCGAGAACTGGGAGTGGCGGTAAGTTTTGCTTCTATTTTTATAAGCGATACTTATATTTTAATTCGTTTGATAATAGGGTTGGGATTAGTTCACGGAATAAATTGCTTTTATTTTTACAGAGAAACACAGTTCGTTGATGGATAAAAAGATACCAGGAAACTGGTGATGTAAAATGTGAAAGACAGGGTCCGCGACCAGTGGCTTATACTGATGAAACGTATCGTCACCGTGAAATTGTAAGACTCCATACCAATGAGTCCTTCAAGACCACGAGATCAACTGCACAGTTGTTTGGCAGAATATCCTTAGGTGAGCATATTTATCATAATTTATTCATTTTTGTTTTAATAATTCATTATTTAAGTAGTAGCAGAATTTATTTAAGTATTTTAGTTACATAATATTTAAAAATAAACTTTTTTTAGTTCTCTTACACAAGTATAGGTTTGTTATTTTGGCAAGTTATTATATTCAATTATTTTTACGAGTATTTCCAGGTTATTGGGGTTGGATGTCCGTTATACCTGGAGAGTTGACTGAAGTTGGCGGCCGCATGACAGACAGCTCAACTGTATTTACAAATATTAAGGGACGTCATGTTGCCATCAGTTCGTGCAATGTATCCAGAAGGACAAATTTATTTTGTGCAAGATAATTGCTCGATACATCGCTCGGGAATTGTTATGGAGTGGCTGTCATCACAAAATGATATAACTACCATAAATTGGCCTGCTAAAAGTCCGGATCGAAATCCTATAGAAAATCTATGGGGCCAAATGGTTTTGGAATACCAGTGAAATAAGAAACGTTGAAAGTTTGCAACAAGAAGTTAAAAGGACATGGGAGTTAATCTGTTCTAATTTATTAAATAGTATGCCTAGCCGATTACAGGACGTCATTGAAATGGACGGTTACCCCCTCCGTAACTAAATGGGGTGCTTTAAAAAATTATTTGGCTCCACGGATATTTGTGCTTTTTTAATTTTTACTTGAGACGTAAAATTGTTATCTTGGATAACATGTTTGTTCTCTCGTAAAAAGTCATAGACAAGTGATTGGAAATATCACAATCTGTATAATAAATAACGATGTATTTTAATTTAGAATTATTGTAAATATGTACACTGAAACTTGTTTTTGAATAAAGTTACTTATTAATCAGTTTTTTTTTGTTTTTCTACCATTTTCTATCAATGTTATTTAATGTGACCTTGATATTCAAAATAATTTTATTAAAACGCAAACAAAATCAAAATCAAAAATATGTGACCTAAAAAAAGGCACAGAAGTAGGGATTCGAACCTGTAACATCATCCACGAGCACCCATTTCTTAACCACTAGGCTATCTGTCTGTCACATGATTTGTGTGAAATACTCAAAGTGTTTTCGCAATATGAAGATAAAAATATGAAGGAAACTGATGCAGATGGCGCTGCTAGTCACGACTTTGACTAAAAGCACCAATAGAATGTCGCTGAACTTAGACATTGTGACATTATCGACCAATCACCACTCACTGCTCGTGTTGAGATGTTTCCTACATGTTGCCATAGATGTCGTCACTAGGGGGGGTCCGTTTTCTCTGCTTGCGACCGTACCTCTGCTTTGTTGATTTAGAGAAAGCATTCGACAGTGTGCCTCGCGAAGCTCTCTGGATGGTGCTAGGAAAGTTAGGGTGCACAGAAAAGTATGTGCGACTCCTAAGACTCCTGCATGACGACATGCAGTGCTGCGTCTCTGTAGACGGTGAACAGTCTGATTTCTTCCCCGTCACCTGTGGGGTGAAACAAGGGTGTGTTCTAGCGCCCACACTGTTTGCCTTGTACTTTGCAGTTGTAGTCAAAGAAGTCCTAAATACTGTTTCCCAAGGAGTCCGCATCTGTTTCCGCACAGATGGCAGTCTTTTTAACCTGGCTAGACTCAAGGCGCGCACTAAAGTCTCGTATGCATTGATTACTGAGATCATGTATGCTGATGACTTGTGCTTTCTTGCAGAATCCCCAGACGGCCTGCAACAGCTAATGTCCGTTTTTCACCAAGCATGCTGTAAATTCGGCCTGAAGATCAGTGTCAAAAAGACGGAAGTGATGTCCTTAGACTCGCATGGTCGCGAGACACTGGCGATTATGCTTGGTGAGGATATGCTGAAACAGGTTGATAAGTTTCGTTATCTGGGGAACATCATCAACATCTAAGTGTAACCTTGATGCTGAGATCAACAGCAGAATCAGTGCTGCAGCTGCAGCATTTGGGAAGTTGTGTTCCAAGGTTTTCTGCTCGCACGACCTAAAGCTAGCCACAAAAATCTCTGTATATATGGCGATTGTGCTGCCAAACCTTCTATACTCCTCCGAGACTTGGTGTGTGTATCGTCACCACATACGCACTCTGGATCGCTTCCACCTAAAATGCCTTCGCACCATCATGAAGATCAGATGGTCCGACCGAGTGCGCAATACCGAAGTTCTGAGACGAGCCAATGTTGGTGGCATTGAGGCCTATCTAATGCGTCGTCAGCTACGATGGTGCGGTCATGTATCCCGGATGTCGGAGGAGAGAGTGGCGAAGCGCATCTTTTATTCTGAGCTAGAGGAGGGCAAGCGAAAACATGGCGGACAACTCCTCATATATATATATAAAGATGTTCAGAAACGACACATGAAAAGATGCAACATTGAGCCCACTCAATGGGAGGGTCTGGCAGCACAGCGTCCCGAATGGCGCGGGATGGTTAAGAGGCAAGTCCGCGAGTTTGAGGAACAGCGTAAAGCAGACCTCGACGCTAAGCGCGATGAGCTGAAGGCCCGTCCACCCGTCGCCATTAACTATAATTATGTAAATGGCAAACTCACGTGTCCACTCTGTGCTCGGGAGTTTTCTGCCAAAATTGGCTACAATAGCCATCTCCGGGCGCATCAGCGCCGATCTGATTAGGAGTCAAAGTGGTCGCCATGGCCGAAATCGGTCGGAGAGATCATCATTACTGCAAACGGCACGCTAACAAGACTGATAGCTCAATAAATAGACTTCGTGAAAAATTGCCGCAATAAAACAAGACAGTCTAGTCAATATCGAATAAATTTCTGCCACAGGTTATTCAGGACCTTTTCGATACTGATGAGCTGGTATTGGTTCACGAACATACATTTCATCGATATAATAATGCGCCGAAACACGTTTCGTCGTTTGCCATTTAAGTTTTTTCTGTAGGGTTTCCACTCTATCGTTTAGCTGCTTACTGGTTCACCGACTAATATTTTACAGCATATTTTTTTTGTCGTCAACAATATCGTTAGTCACATTACGACTCACTGAAAATATGTACAAATTAGATGAAGTGGCGAGTGCTCGTTTCGGAGGCCAAGATCCATTTTGGGTCACTGAGCCAAGGGAATCAGTTAGTTAGATAGAAGTGACTGAAATACACGCGGATCTCCAATTTGCGCGCCTGCGTGGTCAAAACGCGCGGCGCAGCTTTCGCCCTAAGAGACGAACCATGTATTCGACAAACGGTGAACTGGCAAACGTGTTTAGACATTACCTAACATCGGCGAAACGTGCGTCGGAGAACCGTCACCACCTGCCAACAAATCACGAGCACACTTAAAACTGACAGCTAGACCCATGTAATTGAACCTTACCCGGTAATGGTTCCGTAACCGTTGTAACTGTTCTCAGCAAATGTTCTTACAAGCCCATTATAGAGCTCCGCTCTGAGGGTCGAGAGTCAACACAGAGGTTAAACCTGCCTAACGCACATTACCAGTAATCCGACACTAAACAGCAGCGAGTGGACCGCGACGAATAAACTGCTGAAACAAAGTCCATTACTGGCGAAACAAGACTCATATACAAGAGTGGTGTAACTCAGCGTGCAATGTAAACTAAACTCGTATAATGAACATAACAATAGTCGTTGAGACGGGATGGCAACAGCAACGCTTGGCTCTAAGATTGTTGTAGGGTGGCGGTAATGCGGGATTTTCGTGGATTTGTCTTGTAAGATTCAAAACGGACTTGTCTTGAAGCTCAACCCTAATAATTGTAAACGGGTTACAGTCCCATCTTGCACCCTTACCATTAGCTCCTGTACATTAGGCTTTTAAGTACAAATTAAGCGACAAAATTACCTTATTAGTATGACAAAACCTGCTTTTACTCGAAAAAACTTTGACATTTCATATTTTTATATCTTTCTGTTGGTAACACTGCTCTCCATTGTCTATGAGTTTTTGTCGGTCTCATTTCACAATCATTTTAAACTTCGAGCAACACGTTCTTTCCTCCCATCTTATTCCAGGTTTTCTATAAAAATCTTGAACTATTTTTGATACGAAATCCATAACCTTAGATGATGAATGCATATACCAATATTTAACTTAAGCCCATAACCTACCTACCTATCTACTTACCTACATAATTTCTAAGTTTATGTAGCTGTTGTACAAGAAAATCATTACAGTAACCTTATTTCATTTTTACAGTAATACAGTGTCAACAAAAAGATCCTAAAGGAGTTTTGAGTTACCTACTAACCAAAATAAACCTCGGAAATTATATGTCTCTTCCATTTTAAAGTGCGTATCTCTTTATAAGTGGTTGCCACTTCTGCTGACTGCGAACTTGGGCACGCAAGGGTGGACACTGGAGAGAGGCTACCGAAGCATAAATCTGCCCCCAGGGACACCCTTCCTAACTAAGGACCAACCCCGAAATAGATTGGAAACCATCATTTTAACCGGTAATGCTGCTAGCATTTCGGGGACTTTACTTGACTCGGCGAAGAGAAATGGAGTAAGTTGTAACCACAGGCTGTAACAAAAAGAGTGAAAACAGTCAAGAATGTGTATTGTTAATGATACAGCACTAAAATAACGCTGCATAACACATGCGTTTGTCAAATCCATAGAAACGTCATTTCCCATTCTGAAAACCTGTTGGCGCAAGTCCAACGCACGACACTGTGCTATTTTATGGGGAATGATGTTTCTAGTATGGATTTGACAGATGCATTTGCTTCGCAGTGTTATTATAGCGCTGCGTTGTGCGTTAAGGTGAGAACGGCCTACCAAGAGTAAGATTAGACTATTTTACTTCAAACGTACTCGTACTTAGGTGCCTCAAACTTTGCGTTGAAACGTGACTATAATTTAATCAGAAGATATACAGAAATTTCTCATTAAGAAAGTTTAAGATCTCCCAAATATTTAGCCTCAAACGTAACCCTAGCCACCCCTAGCTGACGTTTCAAACATACTACCATTCAGTTTCGCATACTCAGTTATATACCACAGTAGAAAAAGGGAAGAGCACGACAACATCGTCATAAATGTAGGTTACAGCGACGGTACTAATCTCTGTCTAGAGCAGCACTAGAATAATGTCACACAAACTCTACCCGTGTGAGCGAGTAGCTGTAATAATATTTGCCGTGGGTTTGGGTGTCGTAACAAGTGACTTTTAAAATCCAAAGAATATGCAGTCGACATATCGGGCAAAGATATTGAGCACGATTAATATGGATGGCAACCGAGGAGACTCAAATCTAGCAGTGGACTGTTTTGACGGTTGATGATGAAGCAGACACTAGTCACTAGGTTTGATCTAAGCATTACTGCAAGTAGGCACTCTAGGGCTCTTATTACTAAACATCACTCAACTCTGAGATCGATCTTGAGAACAGTTTTGAGATGTCGTTAGTGTTGACTGACATTTGTCAAAATCGCTCTTGAGAACGAACTCAGAGTTGAGTGCGACTTATAAATACGGACTCAAGGCCCGTTTTTATAAACTGTATTCAAGTCTGAGATTGATTTATGAGTGCTACTTTGAGATGCTGTTAGTATTGACTGACATTTGTCAAAATCGCTTTTGAGATCGATCTCAGAATAATGTTATACTTTCCGATTCCTTCTACTATGTCTTAGGTACTGGAGTATAAATTCGGCCCAGGGGACGGTCGGCAGCTAAGAGTCACGCGTCACGCCTCGTCGCCTGACCGTACCCACTTTTGTCCGGTCTGCCCGCTGAGATGCATTAGCTGAGCCGGGGGTAAACGAGCAGAATAAGAACAATGTGGAGTGATGAATGGCGGAAAGCGATGTTACACTGCTGTACAAAGAAACACGTTTGTAATTACGTAACCAAGTGTGGTCTTTCTCTCTTTTCTTGTGGGACAACGAGTCATCCAAGGACCCGATGAATCCTAGTGTTAGAATTTTTCAACCGCCTTCTACATGTAGGAAGGAGGCTTCGACATGGTTGTGTAACGATTAAGGTCTAAGTGATCATAGACAGCAACCGAGACCTACGGCTTAATGGCCATCCGAAACACGAGACCATCTTGCTTACGGACAATCGGGTGGTACAGCCCGCAATGTGGTGGTTTGAGTGCTTGGTAGGCGGATTGGCGAGCGGAGCGTAAAATGTTGTAGATATTAGGGAACGCTGCTGTCCATTCCTTTGATTAATCCCGTAGTACATAGGTGATGCTATTCTAACCCGTCATTACACGGTAGCGCACCATTAGAGAAGATGTTATAATGTTAAATTTACTCCATCTTACGTACCTAGTATAATTAAATATTGATTTCTTTCTAACTAGTAAAAAACTACACAACCAAGTCATAAATACCACTCAAACAAAACAGATTTTGTCATAGACTGCTGCCTACTTTGCTAAACATGCAGTTAGGTAGAAAGCATGCAAAACACGATCGCTAAAAATAAAGTTCTCTTCCGTCGCGAAGCTTCATCGGAGGTATTACCGCCAGAGGGCGCTGAGGCGTCGTGTGTCGTAATCTGATGTCCGGTGGCTGATGGCGTCTCGGCGCGACACGCGACACCGCCGCTCCAAGCCACTTATGAAGCTTCTCAACAGAATTATGCCCTGAATGGATATGAGACCACATTTTGGAGTTATTTTTCTAAATAAGTACACACGTACTATATTAGTACACTCTCTATATAATACACTCGTAAATCATACACAACGTGACGTCCCTTTTGGTGTAAGAATATAAGATACTGCGACGGAATTATGGATTCAATTTTAAAATGAGTATAATCCTACACACCGTGACGTTTCTCTTGTGGTAGCCAGAGCGACGACCTTATGTACGATAAACCATGTGACCATACATCTAACTAGTGTTTCAGAAAATTAAACACCAGATATGTACAGATAGAGGTTATTATTTCTCAGTTGGCCTAATCGCCTAATTGTGTGCCTAGTAGCTTGCTCGACTCTTACTTTACCCGCGAAAAAGAAAAGGCGTGATGTTATCTTAAACTAAAACGAATGGCATCTTTCAAACAAAGGCCCAAAATTACCCAGTAAATCTTTATCCCAACCGTGAAATATCGTTACAGCTCGTGTCGTGACCCTTCAATTAGAAGACAAAACGAAAAACACCCAAATTGACCTAATTGTAGCAACACGATTAGCTGTAACTCGACGCAATTAGAGAAGTTCCCGTCAACAAGTTAAAGCCTAACGCCATTTTGGAACTCGGGGGGATCAAAGGGCCGGCGGGAATGGCTTCTATCACACTCAACGTCCAACGCAGCGCATAAATAACGCCGCGCTAACGGATTCGTCTTTCAAATCCATAAACGTCACTCCCTATTCAAAAACCGCTCTGGACGAGTGTCCCGACCTTCAATCGAGTTTTCTTCCGAGTGATACATAGACCTGCAAGAATATAAAAAGAGAAATACTAATAAAAGAACAATTAAACAAACCTAAAAATTACATGAAAAATCCTAAACGAAGTCCCAACGTACAACCGCTACGTTGCTTGACGACGCATCCGTTAGCGCAGCGCTAAACGACGTCATTTTGCCTGACATTTTTGATCGTGCGTAGTGCACTGTCACTGCATTTGTTCAGCGCTCATTTACAGTTCAACGGACGTCAAAAACGCGCTACGTTGGACGTTGAGTGTGAAAGAGGCCAATGGGTACCTACACTGGCTTACTTTAATTCCCGTTCTTTCTACTCAATTTTCGCGAGACTGCCGGAGCCGTCTGTGCCCTGACGAATCGTGTGCACAGCTTCCTTGCATATTGATATTACTCGGGTCCCGGTATAAACAACCTTGGAACGGCGATGGAGAAAATATGGCGACGTTGGAGTAGGTTCGTAAAATACTTGGGTTCATTACGCGATATAGGCATGTTTTTAAAGATTGCCTATTTGATTTCTACTGTGATAGAATATTTGCCGTATGATGCCGGCTTAGAGTAGCATCCCCCCATTTCTTTCCGGTGTCATAAGAGGCGACTGAGGGCTCGAGCGTCATAAGTGTATTGCAATTTTAAATAACGGGCTGGCAACCTGTCACTATAGTGATACGCTCATTATCTGAAACGGTCCTCAATATTTGTCAGACGTGGCGATAGCGACCGTAGTTATACGACCGTTAATGCTCTGCCTAACCCATACGGGAAAAAGGCGTGATTTAAGTATGTGAGTTTATTGATATACGGTTTTGATTCAATCAGTCTATATTCTTTGACTTTCAAAACAAATTGTTTCAAAGAAGGCTTACGCCACTGATGGATCGCTTTTTAAAAGCTTGATCTTCAAACTTTCACGTTTTTATATGCCTAGGTAATTGGGGTTCGTCGTATCGTATCAATCCATAACATCTAAAACAGCGGAGTTCTCGCAACAAGCGTATGATGGATCGCTCGATCGCCGACTTTTGCTCTACAACTGGTAACTTTGTCCAAAAATTAGGGATGCGAATTTTATACCAAAGAATAGATTACTTATTAATCGATTGTTATAAGTCATTAAAATTGTTGAAAAATAAAATGAACTTATTAAAAAAAGACATCGAGCAGGCCATTTATAAAAATAAAATGAAAAAGTAATCGATTTCCATAATTTTTTACTTGATTTTAATCGGTAATATATTTTTTTATCATACAACTACCGACAGAGGTAAAATATACACTTTGTGTTGCCGAAATAAAATGATCTTTAGTAAAATGTTTTGTATTTTACTTGATATTACGTTAAACCCGAAACGTCGTTGGTTCAAATATATGGCACAAAAAATAGAACTTTTGTACGACAAACTTTTTAAAAACTTTGAAAAATCGATTTTAAAATAATCGATTTATTTAAATTGCATAATCGTTTTTATTCGTTACAAAATCGATTATTCTTTCCTATCCCTGCCAAAAACTGTGAGGTTATTACAAGATGGATATGTTTGCGCTGCGCTAGTGGTAGCGGGCAATACTTGACTCGGCGGAGTTTGCGTTGCGGCTCGATGATCGATGGTGTTGAAACGTGACCGGTTTTTTGACCGAAACTCATCAGTTTCCTCGTATGATGTATACTTACTTAGGTATATATATGTATTTGTGGGTCAGTCGTCCACTTCAGTGGCGTGAAGAAATATTTGGCTTTATTTTTATTCCGTATTTTTTATACACTTTTCTAATGATAAATTAGAATGGTTAGTAGCTCATACAAAAAGGTTGTAGTGCTTTTATTTCAAATTACATATTTAAAAAAATATCCCAAAGATCAACCGGGTCTCAATAAATAAGATTGGCACAGGATCGTAAGAAATGACGCAATAGAAAAGAAGCCTAAATACCCTGCAGTGAGTGGATATCGGCTGCTGATGATGATGATGATCCCATCAATTATCAAATAATTATATATATATTTGATAGTTTGCTTAGCACTTTACGATACAAGGATTGCCTTTGCATTATATTTTACAACAGCACAAGTAATTAATCTAAACAAGCTAAGCTCAACAAATATCGTATGCCTGTGTAGCTACGTAGGTAGTTGACATTTAATTTATTCAGAACCGCGCCCGGAGAGAGCCATTCAAAGCACTACAGTACGCACTCACGGCGCACAAACCTGTGTTGTCGCTGACAGGGCTGTTTACCTGACATACCAGTCACAGGTCACAGTAAATATATGACAGTAGGTAAGTTAACTTTTGGTGCTAGCTTAGAATACCATCACCCCGTGGGTGTTGAAGAAGGCGACTAAGGGATAAATCTAAGGAACTGGCAGCAGCGTTCCTTGTGAATTTTTGCAATATCTTGCACTGCGCTCGCCAATCCGTCTGCCAAGCGTGGTGAGTATTGGCCCTCCAATTTGAGTAGTTGTAGAAGTGTAGGTTCAGTCGACATTTAATTTATTCAGCACCGCGCCCGGAGAGAGCCATTCAAAGCACTACAGTACGCACTCACGGCGCACAAACCTGTGTTGTCGCTGACAGGGCTGTTTACCTGACATACCAGTCACAGGCCACAGTAAATGCATGACAGTAGATAACTTAATTGCCGTTTGGTGCCAGCTTAGAATGCCATCATCCCATTTCTACCCGTGGGTGTCGTTCAGTAAAATTGTACTGGCGCTAAACCCTACTGAGGCTGAGACATTAAACGATTTACTGTGTCTAATTCCTATTATGAAAGTTGTCCCACTGATGCATCGCTGTAACCAGGACCTGCAGTCAATGTCCGGGGACAATTCACCGAGACACTAATCACTAAACGATGTACTGTCTCTAAACCCTACTAAGGCAGTTGTCCCACTGATTTCCCGCGGTAACCAGGACCTGCATGAAACGGCCCGTCAGCGTCCGGGGACAATTCACTGAGACACTAATCACTAAACGATGTTTTGTCTCTAAACCCTACTGTGGCTATTTCCCACTGATGTCCGCGATAACCAGTGCCTCGTTTTTCGAAACTACAGGCTACAATTCTACAGGTGAAATTCGATGTACATTGCGTAGCGGGTCAAAAATCCTGGTTTTATAATGTCCCACCGGCTACGCAATGTACATCGAATTTCACCTGTAGCATTGTAGCTTGTAGTTTCGTTGCATAGGCCACAGGACCTGCACGAAACGGCCCGTCAGCGTCCGGGGACGATTCGCGGCCTCGCGGGACAATGCGCACGTCACCGCCACTGTGGCGCCCCCCGCGAGTGGCGGACAAATGCTGAAACTCATTCATATATTTCGCACTGTTTTGATTGTAGAGTAGCGTATTGTTTCTTTTTTTGTATTTCTTTTGGATCATCAGGGAAGAGATTTAAAATAAGAATGTCACAACGTAGATTTTACTTACTTATTTCATCGGGTCGTGGACGACTTGGTTTCCAACTCGAAAAGAAGAAGGACTTACCTATGTTTAAGACTAAGTAAGTGCTTGACTCTGTCATCAAGGATTTTCCCAGAATGTATTCTGTGGACTATGCTTACCGCACACAAAGAAGGAGAATTTCCTTCCATATCCAGCATTGTGGCGGGTGTTTTGGCGAGTTGCCAACTGCAATATAGATTACGTCGGAACCCGCTCACAGTTCGCGGGTAGATGCTAAATCGTGGCTGATTACTGGACAGCGCTAATGAAACGCTTGTGTGAGAGTAATGCGCTATATTGTCGGACGCTGTTATCTGAATTGGTCGTTTATTATTTTAACTGGACGGCATATCAAATAGTTTCATTGTATTTTGCACTAAAAAGTTTTATAATTATATAATGCTTGATTGCAATAGGTAGACTGTTTTTGGTTGTGCCGTGTGATGCTGGTTTAGAATAGCATCACCTGCGAGTGTTGTAAAATGCACTTTAGGTGGCAGGCTGACAACCGCTGTCACTACAGTGATACCTAACTCATTTGATGATCTTTCAATATTTTTGGACGTAGCAATGGCAAACGTATTTTTACGCCCATTAACGGTCTGCCTGCCCCGCAAGTGATGAAGACATAGTACGTTTTTGTGTGTAAATTTTAATTATCTTTGTCTGATAAAAATAAATCCGTTTTCTTTAACGTTGTCAGACCTTCGAGAACTATTTGTCTTTTGAAAACAACTTCACAAACATTCCATCAAAGAATCCATGGCCCACACCACCAAGCCACAGAGGTGGAGTATGACAAAGGACATACGGAACGATGACTGATTTCCAAACTCGTGAGAGGTTAGATTAGACGGCGTCACGGATCAGCGCCACCTGGCGGCGCCGTGGCAATCTTTCTCGTATTTAGCTAAAATGGCTATTTAACAATTCGCCCGCCACGAACCCGGGCGGCCATCAATCATCCAAGCGGATTAACAGGAGAAAAGGGGGGGTGCGGAGGTGGCACAGAGTAAGGAGCTGTAGAAGTAGTCTTATTATGCAGGTGTCGTACTCTTTGTTTATGACTTTTTACCTGTGTTAGACTGAAAAAAAAAAAACAATCTGTTTTTATTACTTTTATGCAGCGATTCCCATAGAATTCATTGACTCTATTTACATATTACGAAAGTCAAAGTTACTCGTTTGATTATGATTGTCATGTCACTTTAACATCTTGCGTAATTAGTTTACGTTTCGAACGACCACTGACATGTTGTAACTTGGTTTCTATATACTACCACTACTACTACTACGACAACTTCTATAACAGCCACAATAATCCAATGCTGGGCATGGGCTTCTCCCGTTTAGGGGGGTGTATGCGTACTCACCACGCTTGGCAGTTGGATTAGCGAGCGAAGTGCAAGGTGGTGTACCTATTCACGGGGAACTTTGCTGTCCACTTTCTTGACACCAACTGGTGGAAATGGGGAGATGATATTCGAAGCCGGCACCACGTGTCACATGGCATGGCTTCTATACCTACGTCCTTATTCTGTGATGAGAAGATCACCGGTGGTAGGGGCGAGGGGGGGCGATAACTCAGGAAGCCAATCATTTAGAGCTGCCTGCAGTCGGGGATGATATGATTCACGCGGTCTATTTATACCTGTTACAGTGGTTATCGAAATGTCTGGACGATGGAACATTCTTAGCTACAGCTTAGTTCTTGTATGAACTTCGATAATTACGTATTTTATAGGCAACGGCCTTCAATGCTGGACTAGAATTTGGAAAATAATTTAAGCTGCTTCTGTTTAGTGAGGGAATACGAGTTGTACATGTGATTTCACATTATGAAAATTTTGTCACAGTTAGGGCAATTTGGAGCCGCCTTTAAACTAGGTTCATAAAATTGTTGTAAGAAATAGAAAATGTACTTATCCTAAATTTTCCCTTTTTTACCATGACTAATGACTAATACTTGACCATCAAAAACATAAATGTAAAATTTACTACTTTGAATAAATGATTTGAGTTCAGTTTTAAAGGGACCCACCCTTTAATATCCGGTATTATCAAATTAGCCCTCGATCACATCGCTAAGCTATATGGAAGCAAACAAGTTTTTTTTAAATAATTGCGTAAAATATAGAACCAACAATTTTTAAGCCCGGCCATTTTAAAAGCACTTCATCGTTTTTTGTATTCATTCACTCAAATATTTCTGCGAAAAACAGAGCCTTGCTCAAATAATCAGAAAAGTTTTAATAGACACCTCTCTGCGTAGCGATGCACCTATACCAACGTAGTTATACCTACCTATACAGGGTGTAAAAAAATGGCTGCAAATATTTTAAGGGGCGGACCCAGGGACCGGACGAGCGGTTTAATTTTCAATACCCTTTGAAGGGGTTTCCCAATCATTAGGCCAGCGTAACATTTGGTAGCTGCGTTGGCATGCGAGCTAAACGTTTGGCTTTCCCTTTCCTTTTGGGAAATCTTAGCATATCGAAGCGGTTAGCGCTAACCAAAGCCTTTCAAGGGCTTACCCAGTATTTTTGCTATTTACACTTCATAAAAGGGTTTTATCGCTCGCGCTATTTCATGCTAAAACTATGTAAGTTAATTTGACACACTTGGCGGGTATCACATTCCGTTGCTGCCTTTTTTGTCGCATCCGTAACGCATGCGTTTGGAAAATGCGAATTTCAAAATAAGGTTATCTTCATACACTATGATGTCGCATGCGTAATGGAATGGTGCGTTGATGAATGCGTAGTTTGACTTTATAGGCAAACATACAAAGAAAGGTGAACAGTGCATTGATTCTTTTTACTTATAGAAAGGGATTTGCGGGAAATGTATGGAGCATTGGCGTCTTTTTTTTAACGTCTATTATTGACGGTCAACGAACGCAACTCTGTTTGATGTGTCAAGTACTTCCATTCAAACAATAATTCGTATGACAGCTAGCTGTCAAGTGTAAACATTACGAGATATACGCTTCAAGACGTTACAACTGTTATATATTAAAAACTTATTTGCTTATGATTGTCAACTAACGATTACCCATAAGACGTGTGGAGTACTTCCATACAAACAATATTTTGTATGACAGCTCAGCTGTCAAGTGTAACCATTACGTGTTATCGCTTCAAAACGTTACAACTAGATAGGTATTTTATATGAAAAACTTATTTGCTTCTAACTATCAACTAACGCCAACGTTGTAACTTTTTAAAGCTTATCTCGAAATGGTAACACTTGACAGCTGAGCAGTCATCCAAATTACAGTCTCTACACATTTATTAAGACGGCGTTCGTTGACAATTAAAAATATTTTCCAAATTTTTTTCATAGCTCTTTTGAGATAATCGCCACTTGCGGGTAATAATCTCGTAAAACAACAAGTAAACAAATCGATGCGCCGGCGCGGCGCCCTGACCCCATCCCGCTCGCCCACCTTACCCCGCAGACATTCCCGACGGATTCGCGTCTTTTACTGAATGACATTAATTGCCATATTGGCGCGTCAATATGTCCAGTGAAACTATCCCCAAGCATCCCCAAGTGAATTTTACTCGTATTAACTACGCATACAGCACTAACTCGCATGAATTATCTTGCGAGAAGCGCTATCGAAGGGGTTTCCCTATTGGATTAGAACAGTCGATCATTAGGCTTTTTTGATCTGGTTTGCAACAATTTAACTTACACGTTGGGAAAGCCTTTCATTAGGTTTCCGTTTGAAGGGATAGTCAATAAAATATTAAGTAATATCATCGTGTGTTTTAATCAAATTAAAAAATTATCGTGCTTAAAAACCCCGCTTAAAACCCCTTAAAGGGAAAGCGCTTCCGGTCCCTGGCTGGCTCACCTCTGAAGCGGCAAAAAATCGCACCATCGAGGACATGTGAGTAATTACTGCGGTGACAGGAATGTGACAGGTAGTAGCGCGAAGGTTAAGAGGCTTCGAAGTAATGGAAATACTATTAAGTACTTAGCTACTAGTTCTAATTTTATCTTTTAAAGCTCCAAAAATCCACTGCTGAAGAACATCCCTCGATACATAAACTGTAGTACCCTCCGTATTTGCTATGCTTACCACGCTTGAGAGACGGGTTAGTGAGCGCAGAGCAAGATAATGGAACTACCGATTTTTTTCAGTTACCTATCACACCAATGGCGAGGGTCGCAGGTTTAGAACCGCTACTGGTTTAGGACTGGACTGAGAAATAAAAAATACGCAAATTTCCTACAGTGACAAGAACTAAGTAGTAGTAGATACGTTTAGATTATAATTTAATTCAATTTATTAAGCAATTCAGTTTTACCTGGTTTCGATGGACTAAAAAACTGATGGGATTAGAAACTTACCTGTAAGAAGAATAAAAGGATTAAAATACAAGATCAAAAGTGGTAACTTTGTATCGCAGTACTTTTGCAAATTTATAGCTATTCATGCGAATTCCCTACGTACTAAGTAATCAAGATCTCTGATACGGCTCCAACGATTTTACGAAATTTCCTATGCAGTTTAGGGAGCGATAAATTGCCTAAGTTTTGTATTAAAAAAAATACTTTATACCAAAAAAATACAACCATGGCTCGGTCAACCAGTACCTGAAGCCCGCAATGAACTGAGCCGACTGCTAATTAAGTAACTTTCGCCGCAGCTATTCGGCACAAAACAACTTGTAATTACTATTTAATAGCGTCGCGAGTTACTCATGCACAAATAGACTTGGGAAAATTGTTCTGAATTACTTTCGTGGTACATTTTTTTTTGGGTAGTCCAAAATTTCTTTTCTCAGTTGTTGTAGCCGGAAGGGCGGGTGTGATATGATCTGTCGACCTCCTGAGGAAAGCTGCCAATCAGCCCAAACTAGTCAGGGCCCCAGACTTCGACCTTTAAAACAAATAAGTCGTAGTTCTCCACATAAAGTTGTTCAGTTTCATAGGTTACCTACATAAGATATCGTGCAATATTACTGTAGTAGCAGTTTTCCGTACACCTGTAGTGTCAAAATTCTTCACATGTTTTGATAAAATCAATACTATATCAATAATACAAATTGACAGTCTTCATGATTGAAGTCTACTCTGTTTAGTACTCTGTTTAGGTTTACAGTGCTTATTAAAAACCTACGTAGACCGATGTTCAATGGTGTCTGCAAAACTCACCCTGCTTATGATAGGTGGGACAGGGAAAAAAAACAAAATTTCATATTAATTGACAAAGAAAGCCCATTCCAGCCTGTATCCTTTAGTTACTTTTGAACCAAATCCCTACCAAAGAAATCCCGAATAAATAATCAGGTATACAATCATATGTCTCTGTGTATATATGTAGTACATTTCCCGGTGTGCTAATAGCTACAGTGGCGCAATGCGAATAGGGTCGGCGGTGTATCAATGGCGCACAAAAACTCTCGCCCCAGAAACGGATCGAGAGAGTCATTAGCGGCTTCTTGCTGGCAGGCTCAGATAAAGGCGTTAATTCAGAAGGAGCTCTATGGACGGCTAGAAGAAGGTCATGAAGAGGTTGTAGCAATTTGACAGGGCGAGCGTTGAAATGTTTGGTAACAAATATTAATTTAGCGAAATTGGAAAGATTGATAAAATTGTTCTTTAGATTACTATGTACTCGACTTAATACAATAATGAGAACGTTTTTTTGTAAGTACACAAAACAGTGACACTGTGAAACTGAGTCCAGAACTTTCAAAAAAACAAAAGCGGTCGAAAAATCTAAATTATTACACACCGTGGAACGACAAAAATGACAACATTTTGGTACTTCAAAGAACCACCTAAAAGTGGCTTTTCTGCCGTTAGTTGCATTCTAGACTAGAATACTTATTCTTGTCACAGACTTCTGTGTCGAGTTTTTCACGGCTTCAATCTAGTGGTTCGATCTTCCTGAGACATCTGTGTCTGTGGCCGACGGTACGGATTGGGGAATGAACTAGGAAATCATTTTTTCCCTCATTTTGTGTGATAGTCGAGGATTTTGGGTCGAGTTAGTTTGTTTTTGCGTCTGCCTGTTTGGAGTACTTTGAACACTCTGGGTTTTAGTTGAGGAACTTAAAGAAGTTGTTTGTTGAATTATAGTTTGTAAGTTAGGTGAAAATTCTGGTCATTGATCGCTTAAGTGGGAGTTAGTTTGGCAGTAGTTCACAATCTTTTATACGAAGTATCTTTTTATTAATCTGCGGGACGGGGATAAAGAACCCCCAAGGAATATACGTCGGAATGTGAAAGAAGATTTTAGACTTCCTATACAAAATACACCAGTCAACCAAGTCAATTTGTATGGCAGAACCAAAAGTTTACTTTCCATATATAGAAAAAATTACTATGAAAAGTTCATAATACACAGTTCTGTAAACACGATAAAAGTTGGTTTTTCAGTTTCCTAGTCTACTACAAAACCTAATAATTCGTCTAATCTGTTTGTCTACCCGTGTGTATGCACGCCGCGTTTTGCATCAAATTTGATATAGAGATAAAGCGTATTGACTCAAAGTCAGCAAAAAATATAAAATTTGGTTCTGATAGTCTAAGCGTTTGCCTTAACACATATCTAATGTTGCCGTGTGATGCCGGCTTAGAATAGCATCACCCCATTTCCAACCCATGGGTGTCGTAAGAAGTGACTGAGGGACTTCAGGGTTTTAGGTGTATTACAACATTTAGGCGACTGACAACCTGTCACTATAGTGATACACAAAATTTACTCAATTGGCCCTCCTTTATTTGTCAGACGTGGCGACATCGACCGTATTTTTGCGGCCGATAGCGGCCTGCCTACCCCGTAAGGGATGAAGGCGTGATGTATGTATGTATGTATATATTTCTAATAAACAGTAAATTGAAATCAGAAAGCACAAGTCCCAGCTCAGAGCCTGCAAACTTAGTTAATTTCCGGGAGATTCTATACGGCTGCGTTTCAAACAAGTATTATGAGTAACAAAGTTACAACAGACTTACCCTGATTCCAAGTTAATAGGTGATATCGAAATTGCCTTGTGGTGCCGGTTTAAAATAGCATCAACTCGGTCCTACCCGAGGGTGTCGTAAATGATGATGAATAAGTTAATGAATCTAGATCTCTCTCTCTCATATAATATAAATAACAATGAACAGCAACGTTCCTTCTGAATACAGCTCCATGCACTGAGCTCGCCAATTCACCTGCCAAGCGTGGTAAGTTGCATTGGACTGTTATTTTATAATAGGGTACTGAAGAAACTAAGATTCTCACGAAAAACGTTTATTTATTTAACTATTTACTTACTGGTTAACAAAAAACACTGATGCAACAGGAGCTGAAAGAAAGACATTTTTAAAGAAATTTCTTCCAGCAAAAAGAAATTTATTTCTTCATAAAGTGAAATTTTATGAAAGATATACGACGGATATGTAAACGTTGAAACGTTGCTTCGTATAAAAACTTCGAATCAACGTGAAACCTTAAGTGGCACGCCGGCATGTTTACTCGGAACTCCAGATGGAAAACAACGTCAGTTTCCTTATTTAGTGTCCAGTAAATCACGCGGCGGTACACGAGCTCTTATAGAGATACTCTAAAAATGTGGACGGGAGCCATTAATCCCGTTATTTGTTACATAATCCTGAAAAACTTGGTGGAAGCTGGAACTAAAGCGAGCGTCGTGGCCGCCGCCGCTCGCGTACGTGTGTGGGGCTAAGCCGATGAGGGCGTATCTCCACTCCACTGTGTCATGTTAGAAAGAGGTGCCTAATTAATCATTAAACTGTCACATTACTGCCTCTCGTACGCTGTAAAAGCTTCATAATTTTTTAAAACGCTCGCTTCACATACTCAGCTATAAGTACGCTGTTTTTGTTTGAGGAAAACTCTCTTTGTTTTTACGTGGATGACTTAATGGTGACTCTTGTGGTGAAACGCATAAATACTAAGATTAAAAGCTCAATTCTGGTGAGTGAACTCGGAAGCTGAGCTTTGAGTTTTGGCTAAACAGCGCCCTCATAAAACCCGTGAAACAAAAGCGGTGCAAACCTCAATTTACTCGTGTACACCTCTTTATTTCACCTCTATACGGGAGAGGTGTTGCCAGCGATAATAATAAATTTTAGAAGTAGAAATCCGACAAGGATTTTCAGTGTTTATACTCGAGTTCATACAAAACAAACTTTGCGAATCAGCTTTTTATTCGTTGAAAAATTTCGAACGAATTTCCTTTTATTTTAAAAGCTCTATGGGAATAATTTTTGTTTTCAAATGGCTGGCCTATTTATAGCGCAGTAGAGATAGTCTATTCCAGCTGCAAATAGTTCAAATTTCTGCCCGGTGTTTAGTAAATCGTGCTCTGTAGGTATTATTTAACCCACGCATTTGACGGTGGTTTGTTTGTATGTTCTCCAATAAAGCATTGCCTCAAACTATACTAATGTCTTAGGTGGCATTCAGATCCTAGATTTGTGAGTGGAATAGTTTATGTAACCGTTTTTGTTTCCAAAAAAAAACTCTACTAATAAAATAACTGGTATTTTATGCGAGGTGATTTGTCTTCCTAGTTTCGCACACAATACGAATAAATAAACTAACATAAACTTAATTTATCTATCAATCTACTCTGTAAGGGCTATATATTTGTGGTCTATAAATGAAAAAAATGGAAAAGAAAATATATTACCTTCACCTTTAACTGAGCAAGAAATGTATATAGACATGGATTTCGGAAACAGCTCTTACGATTTTCATGTCAATTTGTAGGTAAAGATCAACTTAGCTAAGTGTTATTATCCAAAAATCACTCTGTATGGCAGAAAAAGCTGAGTAATGCTAGGTCAACCAAGTACTACCTACTTTACATTATGTTCAAAATTTTCCTTTTCTTTGTTTTTAATTATCTGTTACTACTTTTGCTAGACACAAAACTCAATTAATATTCAAAAAACACATCATACTTGTTTTTATACCATTCCCAAAGAAAGTTCTAGATATTGATCAGAAGAACCACATTAAACAAGTAAAGAATCAAGCTTCAGCGTCTTGTTGGCGTGGACAAAGCGCACCACATCTCGGGGATCCAGATTGATTGGTCCCATCCACTCCGGGGCGAACACGAGCGCCCATTTACATGGAACAGAACCACTTTAACTTGGCTCTCGAACATGTTTGCTGAATCTGATAAGGTGGCGTGAGAGCTAATTTGAAAACGTTCTGCAGGTAGGTGGAAATTGATGTTTATAATGTTGGATGGGTAAATAGATAGATAGATAAACAATATTGCTTAATATACTTTATTTTATAATCAATTCCTCGTAATTACAAACTACTAGTACTTCTAGGAAGTTAAAACATTATTTGCCTGAAAATACGCTCTTATTAGAACCACTCTACATGTACCGCCGGAGGCCATTCAAGGAGCAAAAAATTTTCAGTACAAGAAACTGTGCGATGCTAGCTTGGAATAGCTCCACCCTATTTCTAACGTAGGTGTCGACTAAGGGATGTCTATGACTATGATTATGAAACCAGGGAATAGGCAGCAGCGTTCCCAATTAACATCTACAACACTTTGAACTGCGCTCACCGATCCGCCTGCCAACCGTACGAGATACCCCCTAATAGTAGGAATAAAGCCATATTCCTCTCATGTCCAGCAGTGAACTGCTTTGGCTGTAGTTATAGTATAAACTGAGCCAAATCCTAGTTACACCACAGCCTGCCTAGATCCAATTAAACCTTTCCCCTTTACGGTCTCTATTGTCAGCATCCAGTGACAGCGCGTACGTAGAGTGACGTCATCACGTGACGCACGTTATATCATCACGTCACGTCACGTCATGTGGTCACCAGCCAACGTCCTCACGCGCAAAGAGCGACGTTTAATTAATTTTCAAAATCGTGACGATGGATTATATTTGTGTAAGTAAATGGATGGGAAGGAAACAATTTGAATTATGATATAAAATATTTCGATTCAATGATGAAAATACGTAAGAAATTGAAGAGTTCCGATTGGGCCACGGAGGACACGTAATTGAGGAATATTAGCTTTCTGATTCAACTATCATCTCTAACCATCAATGTTTTCATAGTATTGTAGATAGTTCTTTTAGTTAATTTTACTACAGCAAAGAAAGGACAATCACTAGTGACATTGTAAAAAAAATCATACTTTTGCTGAAATACATTATTTGTCCACACTTATCCATCCATCCATCCTTATGCATTTGCATACTTTTTTCAAAAACATTTCAGAAAGGTTGTCGTAGCAAGAAGCCTGAGCCCGTAGGCTTCTCTTAAAAGCTTTTAAAAAGCCGCCGCGAACACAACCTATAAATCGCTGCAAAGAATGAGTCTTCAAATGCCACAGGTTACACAGGACTATCTTTTATCATTCATTTCGAACAAATCTAAATTTTATTCGCAAAGAGAACAAACAGCAGTTATTTACGAGCTGTTGCGATAGCAAAGTGGGGCATCTGAACACGAGGCCACTGGGATTATAAAAGCTCTATTACAGATATGAGTAATGGTACGTCCCGGCCAGTAATTATTGTATGTCGTGGACGGTGTTCGTTGTCGGGAATGCGGCCAAAGATAGACAATCGTAGGACTTTGTAAGGCTGGGAGAGGAGGTGCAGAGACGTAAAAGGCGTGCTAATAAAGAAACTAAATGTAAATGGCGGCTGTTACCTAAGTTTGAGGGAGAAAGCATGACGATTGGCTGCCATTTACAGATACTTTCTTTTTCTTTGCACGCCTTATACTATTGTACAGCTAGCCAAAGACATTAATCGTCACGCTATTATAGCTTACTCCTGAGCCTTAGAGGCTCTTTGCTTGTTTGCAAATAGCCCTGTAAACTAGTCAGAGGATTTACATTTGAGCTACCAAGTACCACCTCATACTAACAACGTTACCAAATATTTTATTCTTTTGCTCGACAATGTTTTTTAAGTATTCATTCAATATGAGTTAGACAAGAAATGAAAAATACTCCCGTGCGTCGTACGTCTCCATTAGCTAACGGAGTACTTTATTATTATTTATTTTAGGTTGTTCATGTTTGGAAGCTTGTTCTTTGGGTTACCTAGTCTATGCAATCAAAGTAAATGCCAGCGCCAGCGGGGAGCAGATACACGTGCGTTTGTGGAAACGAATCGCAGCCCGACAGCCTTTGTTGTGCCACAATACCGCTCAGATCTTTCCAGAAACTTCGCCAAGTCAAAGGAAAAAATCTCTGCGATACAGAAAAGAAAACGATCACAGCGAAAAAGGATAAGTCAGACGAAACTTTTCAGATTTGGCACAATTGACGGAAAAACACACAAAACAATTTATTTAGCTGGGATTAAGCGGCACGAAGTTGTTCTCCGGCTAAACCATGCCACGTTAAATACTGTAAGCTCGGAGGGCGTGGCAGGGCGGGCCGACTCCACGACTCACTGGATTTATACCAGGAGCCCGTTACAAATCTTCGGTAAGCCGCAGCCGAAATACAGTTCACTTTGTAGCGAATTTCGCCGGATTTACGTTTATTAAGCGCGGGATACGTCTGGTGGCGCTCAATGGGGCGGAGGCGGTGATGGGCTCGGGCTGAGCATGGTTGAGTCTAGCTGAGCGTGGCTGAGCGTGGCTGAGCCGCGCGACACGCTCGCAGCGAGCGCCACGACCCGGCAACTACATGCAGGATAATGGATACGGAAATACGCATTACCATTCCGGATAAACGCTTAACTACAACAGGGATACGACGACATTTCAATAATGTATTCTCTTGATGATATAGTTTTTATGAAAGTAATTACAGGTTCGTACCTGTAATTACTTTCATAAAAACTATATCATCAACGACGATAGTATTTTAAAATTTTACGAAACTAATGAGAGCAAGCTAGCACAAGTGGTTTTATTTTTTCTTCCTTCTCGGTATGTATCCTCCAACTTTCTTTAAGTCGCAGGGGCTTTTGGCGGTTGAGCGACTTTTTAATTAGGCAGTACTAGCACTTTTGCGTGGTAACCGGAAAACTTCACATAGCAACGCATTTATGCTAAGTAGAGTACATAATTTTACTTAGCAAAATAACACAAACTTCAAAGGTACGCTCTGATCCCGGCTTAGTTTCCAAGAATCGGCCATAAATAATTCTGTTGGTTGAAAAGCAGCTACTTTACTACTCAGCCAACATGGCACAATACGGTAACCATTGCTGTTTGGCTTGAGTTTTTTGCAATAACTCTCATAGCACGGCCAGCAATGTAAATAAAATCGGGTACCATTGATAGAGTAGTTGAATAAATAATACTAACTGAAGTGAGGCGCGTGTTGGATCCGCTGTGCGATGGATTGACGGTTGCTACAACATAATTAATGAAACTTTCAGTTGATAATAAATTCCGATTTGTGAGAGATGCTGATACAAATACCTACTTGATCTGAATTCAGGTCAATAGCTCTGATTAATGACAACTGTTGAGGATTTATTATTGTTCATTAAACTTCGGATTTAGTTTCTAAATTATGATAGTAATGTAATAATTTTATTTATACGAATAGTTTTGTTGAACAGTAAAATAATTCCTTACCCCTTCCCAAAGCATTCAAAGGAAATTTCTCGAATAAATATCCGGTTATTTCCGAAAATATGAACTAGATTCCTGCAGCTGAGTCAAAGAAAAGAGAATAATTTTATATTCCTCTCAGAATTCCCAACGTTTTGTAAGAAACGTCAGTAACATTGATCATTTCTACCGCCGACAAAGGGAATGTATTGGCAGGTTTTAGTATAACAAGATTTTAACTTCAATCGAACTTCGCAAGGAAGAAAATATTTTATTCATGCATTTGGTCTTTGAAGCGATAAATTAAAATGCCGGAAGAGAGCAAAAAACAGGGTACGTACTTAGATTTTTTTAACGAAAAGCAACACGATAAAAAACATCAAACGAGACAAAACAAAGCATTCCTTCGGAGAGAAAAGAGGAAGATAAAAATAGATGTAGCGAAAATAATTGACGCAAGTGTTAAAGTTTACCAGCTAGTCGAGGGGAAGAGGGGGGAGCAGAAGGGAAGGGGGGTCGAGAAGTGGTAAAGTTGTGACTTATTGCTACGCGGTGATAAAACTTGCCCTCAGTAAACAAAATGTGATCGACGCCGGGCCGAGAGGAACACCTTATGAACATCTTATGAAGTTGACCCTCGATCCCTAAGTAATTGAAATATCATCCACAATCATTTTTCGAGAAGCAATTTCTTTACTTTCCAAGTTATTTTGAGTATAGGTCAATTTCAATGCACGTCAACAATCAAAGCTACAGATTCCGTAATTAATCATTTGACGCAAAACAATTTGTGATTCAACTTAGAACTAAGTTATTCTTCCCCTGAAAGTAATCGTTTGTTCTCGAAAGCCGCGCTCAAGTGAATTGAATGAAACTCGTTCACAACTCGATACAACTTGCTAAGTGATTGAAATGTTCCAATTCTCGGTGATCGATTAGAAAACCACGTAAACTTCCAGCGAAATTAACGACTGTGGGCTTCATTAGCGCTGTCTTTTGTAAAGTTTAGGGCAAGATTCGACCCGGCCCCAATGTTTAGCAGAACTTCCAACAAATTCCAAAGAATAACTCAAGTAATTTTCAAGTTATTTCCAACCATAATGAAGCGAACGATGATTCTGATTGCAACTTCATACAACATCAACAAACGAGGAATAAAACTGCGAACGGCGTAGCGCCATTAAGGGAATTACAACAATAAGAATAGAAAGAGAATACAAGACGGAAGTTGTAGCGTCTGAAATATTGGCGAAGGGGAAAGTTGTCGATTCAGGGAGTACAAAGGCAGGAGTTATAAAAAGTTAACCCTGCAACACTTGACTTCATATGGAGAAAGTTAGAGGGAACACTTTAGCAAATGTCCCGGTTTCGACACCCGTCCCGTCGCGGAAATAACAAAAAAAGTTTTGACTTATTGGCGTTTGACTGAGCTCCCTCCCGCACGTAAACATGCTAGATGTTTTTAGGAACATTTAGGCCAACTACACTGTTCAGAAGTTAAGCTATTCACGAAATGAAAGAGAGATTCACTGATTCACTCCTTCGAAAAACTTCTCTTGTGACCCATATCGTATAGTTTTGCTTTGGATATCTTTGAAACTTTGCGTACACAAAAGAATATCATCATGCAAGTTTCCGTATCCAGTCTTATTCTAATTTTGTACATTTCATTAAAATATTTTGACACAGAATTTTACGTTCATAACGAATTAATTTCCTGCGAAAGCTTCACGTAATTAAAATATCCAAAAGGCAACGACTGAAAATTTTGATGACGATAGAATAACGAGGGTCTCTTCCAGTTCACGAACATTCCAGACAAAAGGTCAATAATGGCAAAAATACATTTCTGTGAAAAACAAAAATCATAGTTCTGTTGGCTAAAATATCAAAGAAAGGCTTACTCCAAGTAAATTTAAAACCTGGATAGAAGGACATGGTCTTAATTACTAACTAACATGACATCTATGTGTGTTACTTAACTACCGCCTGTCAAATCAAATCACACCAGAACAATTTTCATGTAAAATTTTGCCAAGACGAGTTTATTTTTTCTATTAAGTATGGTTCACCATGTGAAACTGTTATCAAATAGAGCCAAGCTTATGAATGTACTTTAGCTTCATCGAACCAAAATTCATAAACTCAACAACTCTGTCCAAATTAACGGCTGAGATTTTTCGCTACCGTCAAGAAGGCGAAATTATGCATATTTTGATCAAATATTTATTTCAAGATTATTATAAATCTTGTTTACAGGAAACAAAATTTCAGAGGGTTCCAAAAACGTCATAGCTTCAAGAAAACCTAGGCAGGGCCCCTCGTCTTGGCGGGGGCATAACTGTGCCCCAGATTTAGATTAGGGGAAAAAAGACTATCACCTAACGTGGATCGCACACTTAACGCACGAGGGAGCGCTAAAACATTGCAGCGGTCTGTCAGATCCATACTAGAAATGTCAATCCCTATACCAAAACCGCTACACCGCTGTCGACGCAGCGCTAGTGCAGCGTCATCCGTCGAGTGTGGTTTTAGTATGGAGAGTAACGTTTCTATTCTACGAGTAGTATAGATCTGACAGACCGCTGTGATATTTTAGCGCTCCGTCGTGCGTTACGTGTGCGATTCGCCTAATCTGTGAAAATAGTCTTAAGTGTTTCTGTGAAACTTCAATTAGAAAAAGCCGAGATTACGGCCAGGATATTTTTTTTTTTTCAGCTAAATTGATGTCGAAGACTTGGGGAATTATACCCACATCTGCAAAGTACGCAATTTTCTTTCCCTTTGAGAAAAAAATGAGCAACATTATTGAAGCAAATAGGTTCTAAAATTACTACCCACGCGCATGATAATTAAAAAAAAACTGAATCTTCTTGTTGATTAAGCATTTCTTCGTTGATGTTATTATTGTCTTCAAAAACATTTTGATAACTTGTGTAAAAAATATTCTTGAAACAATATTTGACTTTCACATTACTATTAAGGCTTTTTCTTCTTGTCATTAGCGAAGGCTGCTTTCCTGTAGTCGTACCAAGGATCAATTTTAGCACGTCATTTTATAGAATTGAACCCCTATCGTGCAGTTACAAGTTGCATTTGCAGTTGTAAAAATAAAAAAAGTATTAATATTGAAATTTTAAACAGATCTGCATCTACTGAGGCTTGATCTGTGACACAAGTGGTACTGCCTCACTGCTCTGCGACTAAGCTACCTACGCCTCGACCGACTTTTGCCAAATTTTCAACCTTTTGCTCATCTCAAAGTGACTGCCAGTTTATCTACAGCATACCGCAATACAGGGGCGTGTGTGAAATGGATCTTACGTCCCTTTTTTGTATTTTTTTTTCTGCTTCACCAAGTACAGGCGTCATAAAATTCTGCGATACTGCACGCCCTTGCCGTCAGATATGCGAAGGCGAGTCGCTGTGGCTCCCAAAGGAAGATCGACTTTAAATTGGAAACGCTAAGTCTCCATGTAATATCCTAAAAGGTTCCCGTCGTGGTCGCATGCCAGCAGGGCTGCTAAGCGTTCAAAAGATAAAAAGCTTGTTAGAAATATAGATTTATAAGCTGGAAAATTAGATTAATTAAAAAATCTTTAGATAAGTAAGATCATTCTGCTGCTTTGGCAAATTCTGAAGCCATTGGAGCAGGTATTAGCAGCGAAGAACTGAAACACCTTTTCATTTCATTAATTTAAGATGAGTTACTAATAAAGACTGTGTTGACCTCTTGGTATTTTTGGACAAATTATAATCTCTTTTTTGTGATCAGGCAAGGTTAAAAACATTACATGTCTCTAGGCCGTCATTTTCTTTCATACTTTCAACTTTTTTGTAATATTGCTTACAAAGACTTCAAAATTTTGCTCAAAACATTTGCAGTTGATCAGTTTGCCAACCCAACGTTCCAAGTATGTTCCGTGCACTATCTGCAAAATGTGCGACGCACGGTTTTGCACATCATTGTATTTCATGCAATAGGCAGTATTTCCAGAATACCAAGGTATATTAGGAACAGGCTTACTGGTGTCTAAGTCATCCTAGAAATACATCAAAAATAGCCTATAATACTTGTAGTTATCCAACTGCAAAATTCTAACAAACAGGGGGAGTGACACGAATGACATCTTTGCTCTATGTAGCAACCCTACCGTGCACTCTCTGCAAAATGTGCGACGCACGGTTTTGCACATCATTGTATAGCATGCACTACGGTTGCCGGAATACCAAGGTATATCAGGAGATTCGGGGACAGGCTTTCCTGAAGGCGACCGCAGCCAGATCGGGAGCTTTCGGGAACGATTGAGAATTCCGCTTTGTGGTACTTACTTTGACTAGTTTTGGTAGTTTAGGCAAATGGAGGTAGTCCAAATACCATTAAATAAATATACCTATTGATTTACTTTTATTTAAGAGAAAATATTTTTTGTATGAGTACGTGATATAGAATGTTAATCTAAGAAAGAAGCAAGCATAAGCGTCATGTGCTATAGACTACTCTATCTAAGCAAGTGAGCTATTCTTACCAACATATTTTTTTCAAACATGCACAGACACTTCCATTTAAATTAAGAAAATCCATAATTTAAAATCCCCGACCTAAACTAGGTGGAGATAATAGAAAACAGTGCATTTTTATACAGGTAGGTGTGGTTCAAATACGAGAAAGGAAAGTTAGAATTCACCCAAGTGGTTTCCCCAGCGTTCAACTTTTTCATATTGTTCTATATAGGTTAGTTAGGGAAAGGGAAACACTACAGAAGGGGGAACACATCATCATCTCATAATCTACAGAGTTTAGCTTAGTTGATAACCATCAGGTGATAAAATCGAGGATTGAAACAATTTAAACAGAAGTTTTGCTAAAATATTCTATATTATAATATATGAGTAACAAATATCTTAAATTAAAATACGGAGGCATCTGAAAATTTCAGTATCGTGCCCAACTTTAGAAAAGGAGAGAAACGCAGCCTGCAATATTTTTGACGATATAGTGAATTAAGTATTGTTTAGTTAACGTGGTTCAGATTTGATAAATAAAGGTTATTCTACAAATTTCCAAAAAAACATCATTCATCCTTAAGTCGAAAAATCTCAATCTAAATAAAGTATGTTGCCCGATTTGACCTTACGCGAAAACTTTTTTGATTTCAGCACAAAAGGAACAACTCGTAAATTGGGTTTATAGATTCCGACCTTCCCACGTTTGTATACCGGGTGTAAGGGACGGTGTTTTGAGAACTTTGTAGGCATGATCAGACCAGTAAACTGAACAGCCACGGAGCTTATGTTGGGAAACGAAAATATTTTTCAACAGCCGATACAAAGTTAATCAGTTGGGTTGGTCGGAATGTCGCAATTCTTGTTTGGTTTCTCAACATAAAGGTTCCATAGTTCATGGTCTGATCACGCCTGCAAAATTTTCGGTACTACAGCGTCCCTTACACCCGGTAAGGTGTAAAAATATTAGCTGCTAATATTTTAAGGGGTGGATCAGCCCATGAAACTAGCCAACTATCCCCGAAATAAATGAAAAAGATTTGGACCTCCCATACAAAATGTAGCAGTCGGAGGAGTCAACTGTATGGGAGGTCCGCCCAGGGACCGGAAGCGCTTTCCCTTTAAGGGGTTTTAAGCGGGGTTTTTAAGCACGATAATTTTTTAATTTGATTAAAACACACGATGATATTACTTAATATTTTATTGACTATCCCTTCAAACGGAAACCTAATGAAAGGCTTTCCCAACGTGTAAGTTAAATTGTTGCAAACCAGATCAAAAAAGCCTAATGATCGACTGTTCTAATCCAATAGGGAAACCCCTTCGATAGCGCTTCTCGCAAGATAATTCATGCGAGTTAGTGCTGTATGCGTAGTTAATACGAGTAAAATTCACTTGGGGATGCTTGGGGATAGTTTCACTGGACATATTGACGCGCCAATATGGCAATTAATGTCATTCAGTAAAAGACGCGAATCCGTCGGGAATGTCTGCGGGGTAAGGTGGGCGAGCGGGATGGGGTCAGGGCGCCGCGCCGGCGCATCGATTTGTTTACTTGTTGTTTTACGAGATTATTACCCGCAAGTGGCGATTATCTCAAAAGAGCTATGAAAAAAATTTGGAAAATATTTTTAATTGTCAACGAACGCCGTCTTAATAAATGTGTAGAGTACTTCCATACAAACAATAATTTGGATGACTGCTCAGCTGTCAAGTGTTACCATTTCGAGATAAGCTTTAAAAAGTTACAACGTTGGCGTTAGTTGATAGTTAGAAGCAAATAAGTTTTTCATATAAAATACCTATCTAGTTGTAACGTTTTGAAGCGATAACACGTAATGGTTACACTTGACAGCTGAGCTGTCATACAAAATATTGTTTGTATGGAAGTACTCCACACGTCTTATGGGTAATCGTTAGTTGACAATCATAAGCAAATAAGTTTTTAATATATAACAGTTGTAACGTCTTGAAGCGTATATCTCGTAATGTTTACACTTGACAGCTAGCTGTCATACGAATTATTGTTTGAATGGAAGTACTTGACACATCAAACAGAGTTGCGTTCGTTGACCGTCAATAATAGACGTTAAAAAAAAGACGCCAATGCTCCATACATTTCCCGCAAATCCCTTTCTATAAGTAAAAAGAATCAATGCACTGTTCACCTTTCTTTGTATGTTTGCCTATAAAGTCAAACTACGCATTCATCAACGCACCATTCCATTACGCATGCGACATCATAGTGTATGAAGATAACCTTATTTTGAAATTCGCATTTTCCAAACGCATGCGTTACGGATGCGACAAAAAAGGCAGCAACGGAATGTGATACCCGCCAAGTGTGTCAAATTAACTTACATAGTTTTAGCATGAAATAGCGCGAGCGATAAAACCCTTTTATGAAGTGTAAATAGCAAAAATACTGGGTAAGCCCTTGAAAGGCTTTGGTTAGCGCTAACCGCTTCGATATGCTAAGATTTCCCAAAAGGAAAGGGAAAGCCAAACGTTTAGCTCGCATGCCAACGCAGCTACCAAATGTTACGCTGGCCTAATGATTGGGAAACCCCTTCAAAGGGTATTGAAAATTAAACCGCTCGTCCGGTCCCTGGAGCCAGCACATTAATCACCAAGTGAGGTCGCGAGGCGGAGATAGTATTATTTTATTAACTAGGACAACATTGTGGCGGAAACAGTTCATTGTTTTCGTAATGAGGTAAGAAATTGGAAGGTTTTTTAATGTTATTTGTATGTTATTGTATGATAGCAACAGTTGCCCGAAATAGGTGGCGCTTTTTGCAGTTTTGCGGATTAAGGGATCATCTGTCAAGTTCAGTGTAGGAACACTTAAAAACAAGTAATTCCCCCTGTGTACGGCTGAGTTTTTCCTGAGAACTATATGAACATATTAAACATTTCCCCACTACACACATATACAGATAAATACACACATACTTACTTAAATAGATACATTAGTCTCCATCTGAGGAAGTCAGGCATAAGTCAGGTAAAAATAGAACGATACCCATGTTAGTACACGTGTAAGTTTTTCTACGAAGTCACTACTCTCAGCAGGACAAAGCTATCAGAAAGGTTTCCGCGAAGCATAAAATATTTATCGTTTCGTTATGGCTTATGAGAATTGACTTGTGTAAAAGTAGTACTTAGGCGGATCGCACACATAACGACTATCGCAGCGGTCTGTCAGATCCAAACAAGAAATGTCAATCCCCCATACTCAAATCGCTCAACCCAATACTAAAACCGCACTCGACGTACGACGCTGCGTTAGCGCTGAGTCGAGTGCGGTTTTAGTATGAGGATCGATATTTCTTCTATGGATCTGACAGACCGCTACTATATTTTAGCGGTCCGTCGTGCGTAAAGTGTGCTTGTGATACGCTTGAGATAACTTTGTACCAAAATAATTTGACGCAAATCACACCTAAAAATCTTCAAGGAGATATTGTATTTCATTCTATTTGATAGCTATCGAACTTCAGCGTAACTAGTGTCGAGTTCTCTGAAGCAATGATCCGATCACCGAGTACTCGAATTGCGGCGCAGAAACTCGAGTAGTCTCACAATCGCCTCTGGGCATCAACTATCAAGCTCGATGTTTATGAGAGAACATGTATAAGTAGCTGGGTCTGTTTCCCAGCAGAGTCGGGCATGCCATAACGCTCAAACCTATGGTATACAAGAGTGATTTCCCTTACCTACACAAAGAAAACTGTTGTAACAATTACTTGTTAGAAAAACTGTGTCTCTAAATCTTTATTGCTAAAAATATTTCAAGGGATGAACTTTATTTAATTAAATGCTTTAGGCTCTTTATTTATGACTTTTTAAATCTGCTTTGCTTTTTTGTGTTTATTTCCTCTACTCAAAGGTTGTCTTTAAGAGGTCGTTCTTTGCACTAAGGCTATCTTTGAGCATATTTCGTTGTATTTGTTTAACACTCTGATTATTTTACTGAGCAATAAAGTTTAATTGACTACATTCATACTTTTTTCGAAATCGAACAACTCTTTTGAAGAAACATAATTTAAAAAAAGCGTTTTGCTGACATGTTCTCTACAAAAAATCTAAAAGTTTACTTTATAAAAACATTGGCTATCAGTAAAAATGTAAACAAAATCTGTGTCCTCCATAACAGTTCCACCAACACCGCGGGCCATCAACTACAACCAATGAGAGATCACGCCTTAGGGCGACAAGACTATCACAAAATTAGGTCACTGCCTATAGTAGTGCTGTAGAAGTGTCGATGCTTTACCCTAGTCTTTGGTACCATCTTTAAAAATGTATTGATAGAGTCAATCTGTAGAATTGTAGTGGTCTCGTCTCAGAGGCATGTGAACCGTAGATTTCGTTTTCACGTATAGTTTGTGAATCAAGCAGACCTCGTATTGATGAGTTGATAGCTCGTCCTGCCGTCGCTTTTATTACGTCAATGGTAAATTCAGTCTCCTACTGTATGGAGTTTATTACTGAATTGGCTAGCATAGGCGTCATACCATAATTGACGGGTATATCAGCGCTGCCATGATTATGTAAAAGAATACTAACTATAGGTACTTGCTGTAGTACTCATAACAAACCCCTGACACCAGGGTATATTGCATTATGTGAAGCTATGTCCGACATAGAAAAAGAAAGAGACCAGGATTTTATCTTCTTAAGTTTCCGCACATTTATGAAAGTTGCCGTGACATTCTATCGATATTTCCTCTCAGAATCAACGTCACTATATCCCACTCGAGACGCAAGCAGTCCATTTTTCCGGGGACACGTCTTGACATAGCTATTTGTCTCTGTCCATGGAAGAGCGTGCTTGAAATACCCAAATCATGTCCCCGTGGCCATTCCGTCCCGGGCGTGTACTATATTATTAAACAGTGAAAACTACTCGAGGCTGTACTATTCATCAAAAATTAACAAAACGGATCCCGGCCGAGACGTTGAGCAAAGATATTTTAAAGAGAGACTACAGATGACTAGAATTTTGCCTTAAAACTCGTCGTAAAGGATTATGGCAAAACGCGAACTAGGAAGTTCTCGTTTACTCAAACACATATTGAATAGCTTAAACACAAAAAACTAATAGGTAAATCGCAATATTTTAGTTCTTGACAATTACTATACTAATGACAGCCTGTAAAAGCGGATTGTGTTACGGCAACGTGCGCTAATAGTATCCAATTATAGAATAAGATTTCGCAATTTACTTTCGTCTACCGGATTCAGAATCAAAACAAAATCGAAATTTGCTATCGGTACGATAAGAAGAAAAAGTATCAAACCTGAAAAACTGGTAAGATGAATGTTGTAAAAAATAAAAAATCTTGCACTGCGCTTGCCAAACTTCCTGCCTATCATGATGAATATGACAAATACCCCGAACAAGCGCCATTTCTTACGATAAATTGTTTGCTGTGTCGATGTGATAATGAGTCTGGTTGTTTTCGTGGCCTCATTTTCCTCGCTCGTCAAACCCCTTTCTCTCTCTCTCTCTTTACGTGTGGGACACCTAGTCGCCAAACGACCCAATGAACCCTAGTATCGAAATTGTTCAAACTTCCCTCTGAAACACTTTGTTTTGAGGGTCCAGTTCGCTGCGCTGGTTGAACACCGCTTTATCTCGTATGCATGAACTAAATAGCATGGAGAATGCTCTCTGTGTCGGAAATATGGACTTATTATTGTAAAGTGTAAGTAAAGTGTTGAGTGTATAGCTTGTTATGAAAATTATTCCTAAAAAATATGCGTTCATTTTGTGTGATGCCGTTTTAGAATAGCATTAGCCCATATCTTTCCCGCGGGTGTCGACTAAGGGACTTGAGGTTTCAGTGTGTATTACAATTTCAGGCAGACAACTTCACTATAGTGGCACACCATTTTTAAAAATCAGTTTTAAATTTGTCAGATGTGGTGTTAGCGTATTTCAACGGCGGTGAACGCTTTGCCTAACCCACAAAGAATAAAGGCGCGATATATGTATGTATACTTATTTTTGTTTGTTAACTAAATATACCGAGTCTTACGCACCTAACCCATCTACACGAGAAATTACTCTAATCTAAAAATCGAACCGTTTAAAACCTCGAATTAAAATACTTAGATCCGTATTTATATTTCGCACTCAACTTTGAGATCGATCTTGAGTGCGACATTGAATGCTGTTAGTATTGACTGACTTTGTCAAAATCGCTATTGAGATCGATCTCAGAGTTCAGTGCTATTTATGAATACAGATCTAAGCCAACTACGAGAGCAATGTTCAACTACCATGAATGGTTATGGTCCGTATACAAAGGGATTGCAGTGTATGGAGAGTGACGTCGTTTGTTCTATTGGGTCCTTAGACCCTTGGACCTTCGGGACTCGAGGGGGTTTTACTCAAACTATGGAACGTTCAAAGTTTTATTGGATGCCATTACTGAATGACAGATAAGCCGTTTTTTGGTGTGATGGTATGGTTTCAGAGTTACGAACTAAAACTTGCTTATTACGCCTGGTTGATTTTATTGATGAAAATGAAAAAATGGAAATAACCTTACAGAAAATGATTCCATCTTGGTCTTAAAGAATAGTTTTAATTTTGAAGAAAGTATTATGGCTTGAGTTATACATTACTAGTGGACGTCCGCGGCTCCGCCTGCGTGGAAGACGGTTCTAATCCCGTAGCATCCCACAGGATTATTTTTTCGGGACAGCAACTGTCCTATGTGTTACTCCAAGTTACATTCTATCTGTGTGCAAAATTTCATGAAAATCGGTTCAGCTGTTTAAGCGTGAAGGAGTAACAAACAAACATACAAACTTTCGCATTTATAACATTAGTAGGATATAGAATACGACTAGGTTTTTTATGCGATCCACAAACAAAACACTATAGTCGGCTTTCATAGTTCTAACTATGAAAAGCTTTTTATTCCAACTCCACCAATCTTTTCCCCAACAAAAGCTTGAACCGGTTTGAACCAGATCGTCATGACATGGGTGCTTTTGTCGCGTAGCTCGTAGCCCGTAGCAGTGTGCTACGCCGCTACGTCGCTACGACCGATTTAACCCTTTCAAGGTCCCAGTAGCGGCACTCACCGCATCCGGCGACGCTAATTGACCTGAAGACGGGTTGAGTGTGGAGTCACGCCACTGACAGGTTAATATGGGAACAAAGCGAAGATAATTTGAAACTATGTTCGGGTCAGTGGTTTTACCTGTGACTTGTGATTGGACGGAGGTACTGTGCTATCCAAGTATTGAGGAACTACGAATCCCACTAGCGACCTAATGAATCACGTTACGTGTAAGTGACCAAAAAACTTTATTAAAAATCTTTCGTCTCTAAGACAACAACTTGAGACTAATAATTTATTAGTTAGGACATTGCAGGCCAAAGAACATGTAATTAATTATTCCGTGTTTAGTTATTTTAAAGTAAACTATCGGTTTCGATAGCTGTATTTTGCTATTTAAAAACTAAAAATCTAAAAGGAGTTTTAAAATTTTACAATTTACTAAAATTTCCATGTAATAAAATTATCAATCGCAGGTTTTTTTATTATTTAGGTAATACAGGCTAACGTTTGTAATTTGTCAGATTTATAATGAAGGTTAAGTCAGGTTAGGTCCTAGGTTTTTGATTTAAAAACTCATTTTAATTGCGAGGAACACAAAGTGGTATAAATAAAAACCAGTACAAGTGCGACAACTTGAAAAATTTTAGAGGTAAATAATTCAATTAGTCTTACGTAGTCTTTTGGGTTTCCTAGTCTGTGGTCGGAGCCTCAATTTTCCGTCCCTTGCGTCCACGCACCCGCGCACATTGTCCCACTCTAATTGCTCTTGATAGCTCCGAGATTATCCCCCCCCCCCCCTCCCCCCTCCCCCACTGACCCCCCCTCCTAAGTACTTACTTATACAGGATGTTTGGGTAGTAAGGTGGTCTAACGCAGCTGCGCAGTTTTCGCGCATTCGTAACGCATGTGTCTGCCAGATGCAAGGAACGAATTCCTCATACTAAAAACCGAAGTTGACGTAAGAGTAACGCATGAATTTTAAATTAACTTAAAAATAAAATAGTTAATGTTGGGTCAGAGCTATTGATACCATGTTAATAGATATGTCTTAATTAAGAATTAAATTGGACGCAGTTAAGGAGACACACAAAACACGTCTATTGCAATGCCTCGACAGATAGGCCTCTCCCACACTTAACGCACAACGCAACGCTAAAATAACGCATACGTAAGGCAGCGGTCTGTCAGACAGATGCGACAAAAAAACGCAGCTGCGTCAACAGGAGTAGTTGAGGGGTTTTTGTTTAGGATTAACGTTTCTACTCGTAGTATGTATCTGACAGACCGCTGCGTAATTTTAGCACTTAAGTGAGAAAAATGCCATAGTTCAAAATCCTATCCACCAAAAATATTCAAGTAAATGTAGGTGTAGGTATACGAATAAATTTCCGGAATTTATTCCCACAAAAACCATATATCAAAGTTATACCCAGCTACATCTGAAGTGCAGAGTGCGCCTTTCTATTAAAACGCTCAAAGGTTGGACCTTCTGGGCTTAAGGGACAGAAAGCGTATAAGAGAGTTTGTACCTACATAGTTTTACTGAGCCATTCCATCAAACATTTACCCTTGTAATCCATCAAAAAACGTAGTCCCAAAAGCAAGGGTAGTCATAATGAAAAAAGTGTTTTACGCGATATAACATTACATGCCGTGTGATGCCGGCTTAGAATAGCATCACCCCGCATTCTTCCCGCGGGTGTCGTAAGAAGCGAGTAAGGGACTCGAGGGTATTGGTGTATTACAATTTTTAGGCGACAGGCTGACAACCTGTCACTATAGCAGACACAAGCAGAGACAAACAACCTTGGAAAACCATCACGTGGCGATAGCGACCGTATTCTTACGGCCGTTAAAGCTCTGCCTGCCCCGCAAGGGATAAAGGCGTGATATATGTATGTATATATGAACATTAGTAAGGGTGGAATCAGGCGTGTACGGCTAAACGCGAAATTGCGAGGGTTGAGATAATTTTTAGTACAAAGTTTATTCGCGTTACTCCTGTGCTTAACGCATGGGCTTTAAGGCCTTTCCACCGCTTAACGCACAACGCAGCGCTAAAATAACGCAACTGTCAGTCAGATCTGTACCAGATACGTCAACCTTTATAAGTACTAAGACCGTTGAACCGCTCTTGACGCAGCTGAAACAGCGGTTGTGCGTTGGACCTACATCAGGAGCGATTTTAGTAGGGGGATTGACGTTTCTTTTATGGATCTGACAGACCGCTGCGTTCGGATGCGTTATTTTACCGCTGCGTTGTGCGTTAAGTGTGAAGAAGGCCACCGCGTACATTTTATTTATTTTGGAAATTCGTCATGTAGGAACAGGTGGTTCATATATTACAACGGTTTAGTTGTTTTATGCAAAACGCTAAACAATTCGTATTCCATTTGATGCACTAAAACAATTTGCAACACTTTCACACGACTGAATATCATAAATTTTGTTTGTGAAGCCAAAAAAATTTTCATTGCTATAGTAATATTGGTCATTTAAGCAACAGGGCTTGATAATACTTACATTGTTTTTACAATAGAAAATTGTTGAACATTTGAAAATTTAATTTTAAAATAACTATTTTATTTCTCCCTGGATTTATGTTTCCCAGTTTTTATATTGATGTCAAAACATTACCTAAATAGTCCAGTACTCCACTAGTCCAATTCTCGCTAAACTTAGCAGGTGAATTGGCGAGCGCAGTGTTTACTTTACAGGGAACGCTGTTCCTCATTCCCTTGATAATTATCCATTAGTCGCTTTTACGACACCCACTACAGGAAGAATTTGGATGATTGCTCTTCTAAGCCGGCATCACACGGCAACTCAAAGCATTACTAGATAAAAATTACATTTATTCACGTATACTGCGCAGGTTCTTAGTGAATGTACAATGAACAGTAAAAAATACAAAATGGCAGCGGTCCCTAAGCGACGCTGTGCCTTGCTTGCCACTTCTCGGCTTTATTTTATACCCCTAATCGCATTGCTGCAACCCGGCTACCAGGGATGTAACTTATTACTTATTTCATAAAAATGTGAATGGATAAATTACTTATTTTATGAAAATACTAGTAGACGCGCGTGGCTCCGCCCGCGTGGAAGTCAGTTCAACTGCCTTATGTGATAATGCAAATTAACTCATATCTGTGTGCTAAATTTCATACAAATTGGTTCAATAGTTTTACCGTGAAGGAGTAACAAACAAATTTTAACATCTATAATATTAATATCATTATATTTTTTCAGTAGGTAATCGATTTAGGCTTTTCCCAGTAATGACACAGGGGAAATTAAGATAGATAAAAATAGATTACGACGTTCTTTTGTGTTTTACTGTACAGAAAAAATTAATTCTTAAATTCCAAATTTATCAAAGAAACATGTAGTTTTCAGTGAGCTTTTTAATTGCAGGCATTAGTCGCATAACTTGTTTTATGTTGAACTATACTCTTGTTTTATAGCACGTTGAACTAATATCTATTGTTAAGAGTCTAAAAATTAGGAGTGAGGCGTATTTATCGAAACAGGTATATATAACAGATATTGAAAAATCACTGTTCCGACCTGTTATACACAGTACCGAATACCTGTTGTTTTGAATAACAGCATGTTATGGCCATATGTTTCAATATTCCATAACAGAAATATCGGCTGTCACCAGTTGTTCCGCATAACAATATGTTCCTCGTCGTTCTTGAGACCAACCAGTATTTTATCAGTCCGTTAAATTCCTGTCACAGGTCTTTCCCGCTCACTCTTAAGCATTGCTCACGAGTCAGAGTAGGATAGATGATATTGTTACATGTCACAGGACTTTCTCTTTCTCTCTTTAGCCTACGTCTTTAGAGAAAGCGAGATGGTGCGGTTATTGTCCTGTAATTGCCAGACAAACTGTAATTACCTTATATGTTAGGTATTTTCATGTCTGGAACGACTGCCTACAACATCCATCCATACGACAATCTACGGCTATTTTAAAATATGAATAGTTTAGATGTAATTATATAACGTATTTAAGTACTGTACAATTAATTTTAAAGTGGCGTTTAACCGTCATGACTAATGGTAATTTATACCACAAAATTTTGATACTCAATTCAAAATACTTAATGGTTAATCTGGGTTTTCTACACATATTTAATATGATATATGGTCTTTAATAGGTAACTTCAAAATACGATTATTTCGGATACGGTAAGAAATAAATACGAATACTTAAGACTGGCTCTGGCAGCACCGTCACTGTTCCACATTTTCAAAACACGCAGACGTCCATTTAAAGTTTATGAAAGATTTTTTTTTCTGACATTGTTTACTTAATAAATATAATTTAACTTCATCAATTTATATAAATAACTAATTTAAAGTCCACAATAAAACACTGAGGTTTTATTTCTTGACATAATAAAGTGCATATGAAAAATACTTACAAATTGTAAGCGTAACATGAAACGTAAATTAAACGATCTGTTTTTGAGACAACATATTTGCGCTATAACAATGTTGTATAGAGAGAAAGTATCATATTCCAATATAGGGGAGTATTCGTTCAATAAAAGCTACTAGTGTAAAGAGCAAATATAGCAACCACGCAGTTTTTCAGTTTTTAAAACTTGTCGTTATATTTTCACAGATTTCGCGCTGTTACAAATTTTTGTAAACAATTTTGTTTTCGCGTTTTATGTGAGCTGTATTGTGAATAGTTAGTTAGAATAGTTTCTTTTAATTTAGGCAGTTCAGTAGTGTTAAGTAGTGTTATAGCTGTAGATTTTAAAGTTGTAAATTGTGTAAAGACGATGGCTTCATAAACACTTGGTATTTGCTCGGAATGGCCCGAGATGGGCTGTTATATCAGTAACAGGTATTTGGAACTGTTATTTTAATGGAACTGGAACAGTGACAACAGGTATTGAATTTTACCTGTTATGACCCACCTCTACTAAAAAATAACAGTTTTTAGGTGAGAAAGTCACATCACTACCGTCTTCTAAGTTCATTTCTTTTTGAGGATTCTTTAAACGGCAATTTGCTTGTGTTATTTGCTTCTAATTGAATATACATTTCTTCTCTCTACAATACCTTTAGAAAAGCCTTAATTCGTGGATTAAAAGAAAAACCATTTAATGAATAACACTTTGCCTTCTAAGCTAGAATAATTGTATCTTTTTTTAAGTGGTTGCCAAAGAAAAGAAAAAGTAATTGGAATTAGTATCCATTCTATTTGTAAACTTCGAGTAGATTCAATTGTTTCTATATATCTAGTTACAAAGGTTTTTTTTGTAATTAGGTAACACAATGATTCTTTTGGATTTATCAGAGTTTATTATTTAATATTATAAAAATGCGGTGATTTTTATTTCAAAGATTTCAACAGTGATAAAATACTAATTTATATCACTTGAAATGTCTGTTAGTTTAATGGAATTATTAAGAACGCTTTAATAATATTTCCAACTTTTCTCTACAGAAAAATATTTTTTGTTTGTAAAAGGAATATTGCTGGTTTTTTAAAATCAGTTTTATTTAAATCTGGAGAACTGTACGATCTGTGCGTAGTGAAATGGAATTTTCACAATTCAATATTCGTCCATCCGCCCGAAATTTATTTTTGTACGTTGTAAGGTATCTAGGGCCTTACTACAAAAGCGTTGAAAGAGAATTTTAAAACAATCTCCATGAAAAAAAATGCTAGACACGCGTACATCGTTTGGGGTAAGTTAGAGGTATGTTTTAGGGTAAGGGTGCCAGAGATTTTTCGATCAAAAAAGTAGCATTATCAATTTCGATATCAATACAATCAGTATGAAATAAGCGGGATATGGCTGCGTTCGACATCGACCTTCAAAGCTGAGAGAAGCTTGCTGGGGATAGGGACGATTGGCGAAGCGTGTATTTGATGGGCGTAGGACTCAGGACGATGCCTGGTTCTCTAATTTTGGGAATAAAAAGCACAAAACGACGTCTACACATGCATGTGCCAATCTCTAATTCCACCTTCATCTGTAGAACATGTAGAAGGTTATGCTGCTCCCGAATTCACTTACAGCAAAAGCCAATGTATTTTGCCAATATATTATTGCTTACTTCAGACACTGTTTAAATCGTCTATCACACACGTAAAAAGCCAACGATGATGATGACAATCAGTATTATCCATTGTATTATAACTAGCAATCTGCTCGATTTTTTAAATAAAATCCTCCGTACTACTTGTTTTTTTATAACATACACGTAGACAAAGTTACATAAAAATTGACGTCTTCTTATGTACTCAGTAGTATGCATTGGTTATAATTGCGTAGTTACCTACAACCACTATTTACCTACTTATTAGATCAGCCATTGTTACTCATTATACAAAAGAAAATTGACTCAAAAATTAAAAGCTATTTATTATCAATGTTATTCCAAATATTAACAAAACGGATTCGAAAATAACAAGATGCCACCATTAAAATATTCAACACAATCTGAGGCATTTCCGTTTTTTTCTCCGGAGTTTTTTAAATTGTTGCGAGAAACTGACATGGCCGGTCTTTCTCTTTATTTTCCTCAATTACTTTGGCATGACAGGCTCCCTAAATAAATGGGTAATTTTGCGTCGGATGTAATTACACTTTTGTTATTAATTTCAGTTTAGATAAAATTAACAACTTGGAAAAATATTTGCTCTAGAAAATTGCATTTATATACTGAGTTGGACTTTAATTTGAATTCTCAAAAAAAATTAAAATATTATATTCCAACGCACCGCATAGCTATTTTACGAACGTCACCGTAATCAAATTGCGTCGAAGGTTGTCATTGGTTTGGTAGCTGTCTGTCACAAACCGAAATATCATATCAGTGTGTGTATGTATGATACACGAATCATCTGAAAGGGCCCGCAATAGTCATCAGATGTAGCGATAGCAAACCTATTTTTACGGGCGTTATTGTCGTGTGATGCCGGCTTAGAATAGCATCTCCCCATATCCTTTCCGCGGGTGTCATAAGAGGCGACTAAGGGACTCGAGAGTATTGCTGTATTACAATTTTTAGGCGACAAGCTGACAACCTGTCACTATAGTGATACACATGTTTTCTGATGCAACCTCGGAAAACAATCCTCAAAAATGTCAGACGTGGCGATAGCGACCGTATTCTTACGGCCGTTAACGCTCTGCCTACCCCGTAAGGGATAAAGGCGTGATTTGTGTGTGTGTGTGTGTGTTATTGCTCTGCCCACTCCGCTAGTATGTATGTATGTCTGTGCAATCCACCTTTTCACAAAATGTAACCAACATAATTGGATAAGGGAATGCTTACACCATCTTCTTTCATTTAAATAATTAAGTATACAATACAGGAAATCATTTTTCACATTGTTTTTTAAATCAACAAATATTAAAAATATTGCTTTTGTTTTCAGGTAAGTTGATTTCTCGAAGGATATTTCAAGCTCATCCTGAACCAGGTATTTTCAACTTCAGCGGCAGTTCACTTTTTTTTTTTTGCACTAGATATTTTCTGAGATTTTTGTCAAATAACGACCGTTGTGATGCAGTGTCACAGAGATCTAGGTTCTGGTGTATAAGGCGGTTGAGAATACCACCGTTTGGGCATGCGTGAGTTTACCATATATAAAACGGAGCGAGACCATTTATTCACAAAATTTCAATGGGTATACGTGCGTATTCGAGTTTTATTATAACTCGAAGAGGTATAAAGGCATGAAGCGCTGAATCGAAGTTGAATGCCAACTCTTCCGAGAAAGAATTCATTCAGGAATCTCAATGCCAGTCTATTGTGGAATAAGTATTATTATATTCAGTCATTATTATTTTCTTTGTTCAATATTTTTTGGTAGTGTGTAAACAATTTTTTTTCTGAAATTGTGATTTGTCGTGTGATGCCGGCTTAGATAGCATCACCCCATTTCTTCCCGCAGGTGTTGTAAAAGGCAAATAAGGGACTCGAGTGTTTCATGTGTATTATAATTTTAGGCGACAGGACGACAACCTGTCAGTACAGTGATGCACGAAACATCTGAAAGGGCTCTCAATACTTGTCAGAGGTGACGATAACGAACGTAATTTTACGATCGTTAACGCTCTGCCTACCCCTCAAGGGATAAAAACGTGATTTGTATATGCATGTACGAGTAATTTGATGATAAAAATACACCAAATTAATTTAAAAATAACAGCGGAACTGCTGTGACTGTAGAAGTAGTAATAGTTATAAAGTAAGGGTTAACCTCATGAACTTTCAAATCAAGGCCAAATAACTGATCGCCAATATGTTTGGTAGGTAACTTTGTTGTAATGCCCGGACTTTTACCAGAAATCGTTAATAACCGTTGAGAAGGGAGCTAATTAGGGTTCTGAAGAGCGTAACTCTCGAACTTCGCTAATAAGCCCCTGGTGGAAATACCCGGGGGTTCTACGAAGTTACATTTTATATACCTACTTACTGTTGTACCTTAAAAAAAACTTTTACGGAAGAAGCCTAGGATAACATTATTTTGTATCCGTTAAAGCGTCTGAGAACAGCAGGGTATTCTGTTAATACCAGATTTTGCATTAAACCAATCTGCCTGCCAAACGCGGCGAGTGAAACTTATTAAAATACCTCAAAACTATCTTTGATATATGATAAGTATTTTTTGGTTACATGAAATGTTAATAAAATCAATTGCAAGTAGAAATATACTTCTGTTTCTTATATTCTTAGTCTAATAGAGGGCAATACTTTAAAGGTTCGTCCAGCCTATTGCACTTGCTGAAAACTCACACTTTCAGTTTTTGCTTTCTGTTAAATTCAACATTTGGCTGCTATTGAGGCTATTTCATCTATTCTAAATACCTATCGTACTTTTCTTCATTACACAAATTTTTCGCAGCGAAAATTTTAATTTCCAACGAAATAAAACTGTAATTTCATCTCTCCGACCCTCGTCTCACATTCAAAAGGCGCTGGTAACATTTCCTCAAAGGTAGCTGAGAGTTATTCATTACGCATGGGCGAGACTGGAGCCGCGGTGTTGCGGAACTAGCGCCTTCCGGTCCGCGATACAACGACCACTTGAATAGTCCGGGATGAATTACTATACAGCCTCACGGCCTTACAGCGTTATTTATGAGAGGTGAATAGACTTTTCTGTGTGATACCGGTTTAGAATAGCATCACCCGATTTATTTACCGTCGTAAGAAGCGACTAAGGGACTCGAGAGTTTTATCTCTATTACAACTTTAAGCAAAAGGCTGACAAATTAGTGATGCACGAAACATTCGAAAAGGCCCTCAATAACTATCTGTCGTACGTGGCGGTTGTGACCGTGTCTAAATGGTCGTCGACTCATTGTATTCTCTCTGCCTACCCCAAAAGGGATAAAGGCGTGATATGTGAGTGTATCTATGTGTGAAAATACTTGTTGTCTGCGATAAACCGCCTCCGTGGTCTAGCAGTGTAAACTTGGTATCAACATCTGAAGGTCACTGGTTTGTTTCCCTTAGCTGGTTTTCATCATTATGGCGTTCACTGCTTGGATCAAATTTCAGATGTCTATATCTAGGCTTTTAAGATAACTATTCTGCACCACTATAGGTATGATTTTTTTTCACAGTTTGACAACATTTTCTCAACCACCTGATAGTTCCGTGCTTAAAAGCGCATGTTCAGCGGTCGATTGCTATTACTGTTTATGATTTTGATTATGGTCGTAACTCAAAGCTTAAAGGTCGTTACACATCCTTGCCAAAAGAAGTTACTATAATATAAATTTCAAGTACTTACCTATTAAATTTAAATTATTTTTGTAACTTTTTGAGAGAACAAGAATGCTCAACATTTTTGAGATAATTTATCGTTAGAAAAGTAGATAATAAAGTAAGACTGTAATATTGTCTCATTTGCAGAAATTAATGATGTACATGAGATAAAATAACAACTGACGATCCACTTATTTTGAACAGTTGAAAGATAGCAAAGTCAGCTTTTCGGCTTCTAAGCAAGTAATGTACTGTACGCAAGTACTTTAGAACTTTAGTACAAAACATTTTCTGCACAATACAAAATGAACTTTATCTCTCTTTCTCAGTCATTTCTAAGCTGATAGTTCATTTTGAGTTCATCTAGATTCCAAGAAAACTTTTGCAAAGATTTTCTTTAGATCTATCAGTCGTAAGCGAAAAGTATTTTCTTACAAAGACAAAACGAAAGGTTTCGATTTGAAATGCTCCTTCTGAAGTACGGTTGCAAGGGTATTAGAGTGTTTCATTACTTGGTAGTATTATACGCAGGCGATAACTTATTCGAATGTATTCAGAGTATGGATTTATGTGCGGTCCCGTTCAGAGTGAAATTAATGTTCGTCTGTTCTGTACCTTTAGGAAATCTTCACACGTGCCGAATTATATTGCGATATTAGGTTACACGCCACGCCGCGTCACGCCAACAGCCGAAGAGTGGCTGAAGAACTTGAACTTGAAAATATAGGATCCAGCGCAGGGAAACGTCGTACGATATGATGATGAGGTTGTCTTTTTACGGCATTTTTGGCAAAAAACAGGCTTACAATTGTGTTTTTTAAATGCAATTTTGTAAGACTCCTTTCATCGACAAAACCGAACGGGCGACAGAATAGAATAGCGTGTGTGGAATGGTCTATTGTTCGCTTAGGAAAGCCTGGGCTTACACTTTATGGCAAATGTGGAGAGAAGCGATGGCGTTACTAGATGTGCATATAAATTCTGCAACCAAGACACAACATTGAGACTGAAACTGTTGAAATTCACAGCAATATTCTAGCTGTTCCAATTTTTATATGTAATTATATAGGAACGTATCTTATTCTACCGTATATTTTCCAATTTGTATTACAAAATATTACGACCAACTAGAAATTTTTATGCTTTAATATTACCCGGATCATCTAACCCTTTTTGCCTTGATAATATAAGCTCCAATATCACTAGTAATTTTATATTCCGAACGAGAAAAGGGACAGATATTATAGACGTACCAACATAACCTATATTATATGAACTTGTTCGACATCGCCCACACCGCACTATCTCATATGGACCCGTATCTTCGCATGGACATTTCAAGGGCCACCGTGGAAAGCGAAAAGGGTAAATCCTACCAATCCTACTTACCAAACACACACGACCGGCGTAAATCGACCTGCCACTTCCGTCGTCCCCTTTAGAATATGAAGGTGGTTTTCATCTGACAATAGTCGAGGAGAGGTCAGGTCACCTGGTTCAGATGTAGGTATTGGCGCTGAAGAAATGGGTCCGTTGTCGACTCGTCAAGTACGGTCGGCTTACCTTCGATGTAATTGTTTGGTCTTTGGGCGTAGGATGGCCAAGATTAATGTTATCAGGGATTAGCTTCTCGGCGCAGGTCTAATCTGCTATAATGGCACCTGATCCCTGTCAATTTGACTCAGCTACACATAAAGCTGTGTAGAAATGTTGAGACATTCATAGACAGGTACCTCATCTGAAAAATCGAGAATTCACTTGATTATTCGAATTTGCTACAGTTAAATATTTTCAATTAGCTAGTATCTATTTTATCTTATTTATTCTTACCATGATGGTATGGATCCAGCATTATTAAAATTAACAAACTTTTTTTGCAAAACTTATAAAATTTACACCACAGGCTGGATGTTGAATCAATAACTATCGCAATATATGTACTGCCGACGTCTTTTTCATTTCGGCTAACACGGACAACTCGCAGCTTGTAAAAAAGGTGCATGTGTATCTTAGCCAATAACGCTTGCCAAGGCAGCATTTTTGACCGTGCTTAAAAAATCCTACTAATTTTAGCCGGTGAAATAAGAATATTCATAAGTTAATTTTAACAAATTTATTTGATCTTCAGTACTCATCTTTTTCTCGTACGTGGCTTTACAAACATTAGCATATTTAGACTACATTTTCACTTGCCACATCACTGTCGGAGTAAAATCAGAATACGACGAACAAGTATGAAGGTTAATTAGTAAGTATAATTAGTTACCTGAGCCATAGTAAAGGAATATCAGTAGTAAAGTGAGTCAGATATAGATGGAAAGATTTCTATTACTGTAGCATAACTCCTGAGATCTTAATTATTCATACTTTTTTTTCATTTAGTTAAGTCAATGCTTGAAAGGGTGGCATAAAATTGTCACAGTAAACTATGTGGAACAGGTTGTGAAACTTTATAATTTATAAGATACATCTTTATTTCACTATGATTATAACAAAATAACTACTATGAATTATAAAAACAAACATATTTGGAACATTATATATAGTTAATTTAATGGATGTACCATTCCACGATTTACTTGAATACCGAAGTATCGGCTGAGTTGCATCAGTTTAGTCACGAGTGGACGAATGCAAAGACTATAAAGTAGTAAACACTATGGATCTTTTGCGTGAAAACGCTATATACCGTCTTATTTATACTATGGCTTTGAAGTCTCGCAATTAGGAGCAGATTTACAAGTTAAATGAGATATCAGCACACTGTCGATATACATCGCACTAATTAAAGATAATTAAACCATTACATAGCAAATACTTTATTGTTAATTTAACCTATGTACATTAGGTTATCTAATATTTATTTAAGCACAATTATGTTACAGTCTAAACGCAGAATCTTGTAATTCTATTTTGGAACTTGTACATATTTTAGTATTATTTTAAACATGAGAATCAGGCATTCTGATTGAAAATAATTGTGGTGGCACGCATGCGCCACACATACAAGTCCTGAAACGCGGTATCGAAGTGTTTCCGCGCGATTGCTATAAATACAACTTCCAAATAATATATCGTCCGGTTCGCCCAGACGTTCCCCCGATCACAGCACTTGACCAGGGGGGTAGTTCATTTTCCCTCCTCCGTCGTCACTCGGCCAACTGTCCTCATAATCATAGTTTCTCCTAAAAACTCTAATACATGTACTTCCCCGAAAAATATAAAACTACTTTGTATTCTTAGTGTCTTGACAAAACCATGTAAATAGCCTACTAGATTAAAAACCCTGGGTTCATCAAGTGGTTTGATTCGAAGTTCCACATGCTAAAAGAGGAAGAATATCTACAAATTGATTTCACTAGCAGTATTCTTTCATCTGCAACAGTGATTTTCCATATTTGGAACTGTATGGCCGATCCCACATCTAACGCACTTCGCTGCTCATTTTAGCGCATATCATGAGTCTGTAAGAGGTGAGGAAATTTCAAAAACTGGCGTTGACGCAGCTCCAACGGATGAACTTATATTGTTTGACAGACGCATCTGTTGACGCAGATTCATGCGTTGGACTTGCATCGAATTTTAGTAAGGGAAATTTGATATTACCTTGCATCTCTCAGACGCATGCATTACGAACTTTCATTTATCAAACTTGGGTCCCAGGTTACATACTTTCCTCCATAGAGAAGGCAACGTTCACCTCCACAAGTAAAAGTAAAACCGATACAATAAAACGCTGGCCGGGCTCACCCCGCTATAAATCTTGCTATATATTTACAGCCGTCGGTGCTGGAATCAATCGGCGCCGTGAAGCGAGCGATACGGAGCGATACGGATAATATATCGCTGCGTAATGTTGCTCGCGAGGATATTATACTTACGCAGTTCATTCTTTACCGGTTGGTTTATTGGGTTTCTTGGAAATATGTTGCAGGTGTATGTGTGATCAATTTTATTATCGAATATATATATTTTTTTAAACAACCACCACAAGAACATTATGAATTTAAAATTTCGAGTGTAGGTATGAAGGTGAAGTTTTGGATTCACGTGTCAAGTATACCAGCAGCCAACATAGCGTTTTCCCTAGCTGTTAATAATTGTTATGTGAGAATAAAACGTTTTCCCGGCATGTATCTAGAGTTTTTTTGTCCAGTGTCTGTTTATAACGTTTTACATGTGTCTTGGAAAATACAAGCAGACAACAACTTCGACTCGACTTATTGACAATAGACAAGTTATTGATCAAATATGGATAATTTTTTTCCGGCTTTTCTAAGTTTCATGTGTATCACAACTTTTGGGCGACAGGTTAACTACATGTCACTACAGTGATACACGAATCACCTGTAAGAAATTTTAATATTTGTCAAGCGTGGTCTGTACCGAAAGGGATAAAATCGTGATATGTGTATGTATGTATGTTATTCTAAGACATCATTAAAACAGCGTCACTGAAGTTACATCACATACCGGCGTAATTCGGCATCTGTTATCTTGCCCCAGAACAGTAGGCCGTGCCGAAATCACGCGCCATAAATATCCCGTGTACCACTAATCGAGAACCCCGGATTATCTTGCGTCTAGAGATCGGGAACCGGAATCCCGGGATTCTGAATAACCGGAATTTTAAACTGATGTTTCGTTAACCGTGTTTTTTGCTGTGTGGCGCTGGATCAACTAAAATTTTTAACAGGTGTCCTAAAAAAAATTTGGGATAAATTTAATGGATAGCGGCGTTTCCTGATAATGAAACTATCGTAGCCACAGATATTGATAAAAATAACATTAAAACGAGCCCCAACCGCAATACACTTACAAAAACTGTCTGATGTTAGGGCCCAGTAATGTGGGTAAATCAAAACAGCTTTTTATATTTTAAAAAAACTTAAATTCTTAAACTGGAATCACAACCCAAATTACGGAATTTACCTCCAAAATGTATTAACATTCAAAACCGGTTTCGAAAACCGTTTTGACATGCCCTACCCAGGATTATCTTACGCCAACCAAATCCTCACAGAATCCTCTATTTAATGGCCGCCTGATTCAGACCCATGGGACCTCAATAAACCATCGACTCTAAAGGCCCTTATAATTAAGAGACCTTGTTATTGAAGGACGCTTTTTGATGTTTCTATAGCGATCCCTCGCACAGATAGTGCCTTATTTTGATCTTATTAATCTCGTAATGAGATCTCGGAGTGTTAAGTAGATAACTTAATTTTAGGTTCCGCAAAATACGATTAATTTGAAATTGAAATGCTTAAAAAAATCCCTGAATTGGAAACAGCAATTAACGTTTATTGTAATTGTTCTCGAATTCTACTTAACCGATTTATTTATACTACGTATGTGAATATACTTATAAGTTTCTATAGCGTCTCATTGCGTGCGTAACTTTTACTGAACAATTTTAAATAACTAGTACAATATAAAATTATGAGTAGCTTTAGCCAGTACTAATTCATTTCTAGAAGCAGAGGGACGGTCGCTAGTACCAAAGCTGATAGAATGCGACGCGAGAATTGCAAAAGTTTCCCATTTATTTAACTGCTAAAATCTCATAAGTCCTTAACAAAGCCAGTTCGAGCAACACAACCATTCAAAAGACTTCAGCAACAGCGAAGGAATAACGAAAACGAACGGTGAACCGTAAAAATAAAGAAAAACAAGTCGGTTACCAGTTACATTGGATCGGGAACCCATTCGAGTTTACAGTAACAGTACATTGGTAGCGTATCGTCCAATCCGCGACGGCGGCGACACTAAACTGCAAAATTGGCCAATAAAATGAGAGACAAAGAAATGACGTCACAGTCGCCCGCGTCGTCCGACGGGCGGTTTAGAATAAGGAGATTTTTAAGTGCACGTCAAATAAATTGGTTATCACCTATGAATATATTAAACACAATCATTAGTTGTGGTTGGTCGATTCTATGAATAATTCATTTTCCTCATACGTGGACTAAATCAGGTACACAATGTAATTTTTATACCATTGATACTAATTTCATTTTAAATTAATTTCATATACCTATCACTTAAGTGGCCTCAAAAATAAAAATGTTAGTAATATATTGCTTTTAATTTAAATTGCTTAATATTTAAAGCCACAAATACAACAAACTATTTAGTTGATAACTAAATAATCATATTCCTTAAAGCAATTTTTTTCAACATTTGGTCCTAAACTAAAACAAAATACTAGATAAAGTGAAAGATAAACTAATAATATTTGATCTGCATTTAAACAACACCCTCAGAACCATAATAACACTGTTTTACAATTTGAGCTCTGCGCTGAATATGACTTCAGATGAGTTTTATGACAAATGCAATGGAAAGAGTCAAGTTTTATATTGCAGTACAGCGAAACAACGTGCACTTTGAAACAAAATAGAGTTAGATTATGTTCAACCTCGTTTTCAGTTGCGAATTTCTATATTTTTGGTCAAAAGAGTGCAACAAAATGAAACTACCTACGAGTAACTTCTTACTTCGTATGTAAATGTAAATTTTTAGCACCTATAGCTACCAACTAGCATTTATCCTATCATATCCTACCTAAAGTCATGGTTTTCTAAAAAATGCGTAGTTTTTTACCACAGGCAGGATTTGAACTAGTGACTTTCGCTATTAGTACTATCGACACCTCTACCATCCTCAACTACCGTGGCTCAATCTTTGCCTGCAAATATGATCTACAAATATATCTTGGACGACGCGTGGCTCCATCTTCTAGGACACATTACCTTGACTTTAACAGCCGCAACTGTCCACTGCTGGACGTGAGCTTCCCCTTATTGGAAGATATTGCTATACTCGAGCGCAGCCTAAGATGTTGCATTCACAGTGAACACTTCTGTCCATTCCCTTGATATCCCTTAGTCGCGTAAGATACATATGAATCAAATTGTGATGATGCTATTCTAAACCGGCATTACCTACCAACAACACGTTTAGGTTATATGAAGAATGCATACTCGTTTTACCGTCAGTACTGACTTTTGTAGTGAATTGCGAACTTATTTCTTAGTAAGTATTTGATTTTCAGCGATCTTTGCTAATAAATTATCGTACCACGTTTACCTACATTCATTAGGAAAAGGTTTGGGTTCAAACGTTGTGTAAACTAACCATTCCCTCCTATTTACTTTGCTGCTAACAAGATTTTCTCTATGCACACACGCTTCTGGTCTAATACCAGATTACAAAAACCGTGGTTTCATAAATACAATGGTGCCACGAGGGGTCGAAGTAAAATGGTCTGTAAAAAGTTTGCTTTGTTCTCGTATGAAAGAGGTAGGTAAGTAGGTATCTACTTAAAAATTTACCTGCTTCACTATGTGAATTAAAGTTTCAAGACGTGTTCCAGTTTCTACACGTAAAAGTTCAAAAGTTCAAAGTTCTGTCGATATTTGATGCTTTACGTAATACGTCTCTTATCAAAATATTCTCTAGTTGCAGTCTATGATAAAGTACTTACGCGGCGGTCGTTACACAACCATGCCAGAAGCCTGCTACTTGTAGAAGGCGGTTGCAAAATTCTGACACTAGGATTCATTGAATCGTTGGACGACTCGGTGTCCCACTCGAAAAGAGGAGAGAAAATTCTCTCTCTCTCTCTCTCTCTGTCTCTCTCTCTTTTCGGCGTCAGAGTTTTTCAATCAGCTGCTACTAGTAGCAGACTTGAGATATGGTTGAGTAAGGACCGCCATGTAAAATATGAAAGCAAAAAGTTTGATATATTTATATAGTGTGCTATTAGCAACTTTAATATTTGAATTTCAAGTAATGCATGCAAAAAAATGAATCTTTTATCATGAATTCATCATCATCAATACTCGAATATATTAGTCTGTAGGAGTCTTTACCAGTATAAAAGTTAGTATTTTATGCTAATATAAAATATTTTTTTAATATCACATTATGATACTGCAAAAATAGGGCTGACAAAGCTTCTTACAATTCCGAATCTGGTCGTTAAGTATCATACGTTTCCTAATTTGAGATTCATCCAAAAGAACATACAAAAAAAAACAAATAAAAGTGAATTTTGTACTGGATGCTTGCATAATAGTCAGAAAAGCAATATATTTTTGGCTAGCGATTCAATTGTTAGAATCTGCAGTTGGTTTTGTTTACGAATATCTATCTACAGTCTCTCAAAACTGGTTGTTTTAAAATACAACATTGCTTGTTTTCAAAGGTAGGAAGGATTATTAAATTATCCACAGAGAGAGGGACGAGATATTCAGACCATTTTATAAGTTCATAATATGTAGATACTCCAGAATATACCTAGTTATCAATGATTTAAGATTTAAGAGTAGCCAAAGTGCTACATTATTCTAATAACATGAAAAAAAAAAATGCTATCATTGCTTGGGTTTGTACATTAATGACTTATGACTTAGTTCTAACTGAATACATTTTCTGCTATTTTTATTTCAGAAATCTAACGGAGACAGAATTTTTGTTTGAATTTTGTTATATTAGTGTGAACTATGGTGGGTGTGGTTGAACTTTATTTTTTATTAATTTTGATGATACGTGGAAAAGCGGCTCTGGTTCACAAAAGCTTTTAGAAAGCCATTTTTAGCAGAAACCCGAATGAAAATAAAAATTTAAACAGTATTGGAGTATTCCAAAAATAAGTCTTAGAAGTGCTTTCTCGCATTAATTGTTTGTTTCACAGAAAGAGCGAGTGTGTTTTGTTTTTCAATTAAAAATGAACTTCATTCAAATTCTTTTTAGGATTCCTTATACAATGGTCAATACGAGATCCTGTTAAGTACTGAGTTTTGGCTGCATCTCGGTTTGTTTATCTGTTTATCTCTAAACTGAACCTACTTAACACATAATATAAAGCTGGGATACTTATTTGATAAACCATTCCATTAAGATTGTTAAAACGTTACCAGATTATGTATATTTGTTGCCGCTATAGCGTTAACAAAATGCAAAAGCTATATGAACAGAAAACGGTCTGGAAGAATAGAGAAGAAGACTTTGGCCAGCAGAGGGGCACAATCGGCTAAAGTAATAATAACAACAGCTGTCAGAAGCCTTCTGCTTGTAGTTCATCGGGTCATTGGACGAATCGATGTCCCACACGAAAAGAGAGAGTGAAACAACAGCTAATAATACGGAAACCTTCATACACGACTTGAACTCGCAGTTCGCACTGAGCCGGTATTCATTAAACAACACGCGTATCTATCGTATGACAGCAGTTGAAGTGCTTGTACATGGGCGGATGGAAAGGAATGTAGGATAAGTGAAATATTGTGTCATGCGGCAAGCGGCAGCTGGCTCGATACAGTTCGACTGTCAGGCTATGTATACAAACTAAAAAATGTTTTTTTTATGCCGTGTGATACCAGCTTAGAATAGCATCACCCCATTTATTTCCCGTGGGTGTCGTAAGAGGTGACTGAAGGACTCGAGGGTTTTAAGTGTATTGCAATTTTAGGCAATAGGCTGACAACCTGTCACTATAGTGATACACGACTTATCTGCAACGACCCTAAAATATTGTCAAACGTGGTGATAACGACCGTAATTGTGCGATCGTTATATGTGTATGTGTTTTTTTTTGGACTGATAGCAACACTTGGCTGAACTAGGTGATGTTGTTTATATTTTTGCAGACTGTGAATTTCAGTGACTCTTATTAATGGGAAATTACTGCTGAGCTTTTAAAAAAGCTTTTCTTTTATTCTCAATATCACCTACTAGGAACTAAACGAACAGTTTAAAAATTTCCTATTGTTCTCAAAGAAGACCATATAACCAGCGCTTTTATAGAAAACTGAAAAGATACTATACTGTCAAAGCGTAGTTTTACATACAGTAATGCAGAGAAACGTGAAAAAAAGTATTTTATACCACGTAGGTATTGCTCAGTGCTCCATTAGTTAAATTCTATAGAACGAATACTAAACTAAGCCAGTCTACCGTATCTTCGAATAGGTGCGAATATTCCCCCGTGCCAAATACCCGCGGGCACTCCGATATTACACTGCCGAATTATAATACCTCTCCCACGAATAGATAACCGAGTAATAATACTACATTATGCGCACTAATATTATCTCTACTCGCTTTTGTTTGTAGCTGTGATTGCGGGAAATAATGAACTGTTTTTGCTATAATGAAGCTCGAATATTGGTCTGGTTTAGATATGAAATACATACTTTAACGTCCATTGCTGTAAATGGATCTCTCTCTCTATAAGGCGGATCGCACACTTGATGCAAGACGGAGTGCTAAAAGCTAAAATATCGTAGTAGTCTGTCAGATCTGTACTAGAAACGTCACTCCCCATATTGACATTTCTAGTATGGATCTGACAGACCGCTGCGATGTTTTAGCGCCTCATCGTGCTTTAAATGAGCGATACGTCATAGGGTGGTTATTTACCATACTAAGTACACTTAGCAGGTGGGTTGGCGAGCGCAGTGGAAGATGTATTCACAGAGATCACCGCTGTCCATTACCTAGATTTATCCTTCTGCTGTCCGTTCATTACATTTCCCTTAAATTAATTATTTGTACCGTTTCCTATAAACTTTTTTCTTAAACACTCTACCTAATAAAAAAAAATCGTTAAAATTCGTCGCGTGGTTTAAGAGAAGTTAGTTAAATGTTAATGACTGACAGAAACAGAAACGAACAAATTAAAATTTTGTGTTATGATATGAAATTATGAACCTGAATATTGAACTATATATTATTTTTTGTTATATATAACAAAACCCATTAAAGTCACTATATTACTACAGGTGCCCCATAAAGTTGTGCCTTGAATAACTCTGTATATTATACAGGTGTTTATCAGCAAACTTGTACTAGAGGTAATGAAGAATGCATCTCACGGTACGATCCTGTCATCTGATTTCATCAGATTGCAATTCAGATTTTGTAATGTATTAATAAAGTATACAATTTAAAGTATTGAGAGATTCAACGATTCAATAAAATTTCGTGGTGATTAAATTGGTAATAATAATAATAATAGTTATACTTATTATAAAATTAAAATGGTTTAAGATACAAAGGCCGTTTTCACACTTAACGGAAAATGCAGCGCTAAAGTAATGCTGTAATGCATGCGTCTGTCGGACCCACAAGTGTGCGAACGGCCATTACAGCACAAACTTTTAATTACTCGCACAGATTGATGAAGAAAATATAGGTTTTAACTGTTTAACAATGTAATCTTGTTTTCACCTTTTTATACATAATTTGAAAGACCATTTCGGCTATACATTTTACTCATTTCATCGTCCATATAAGTGTACAATGTTCTTACTTCAGTGTAGCTTAGAAGCACTTAAAATTTATAAGCATAGAGAGTTGCCTCTCACACAGTGTTTCTCAGCTAACCGGTCTTAAATAGCAGCAAGTAATGGCTACGTGAATAATTAGAGCTCTAACCACGCAGCCATTAGGTAGACAAAGGAAGTCAGCCTGTGTGTGGATGGTGGCCGGAGACCGGGCGAGGTGGCCGGAAGCGACAATACAAAGTACAGACTGTAGGTATCTGTGCTGAAGTAGTTTTTAGACGGCAAAATCCGGACTCGGAATCAGAGAAATCTGGCCCGCTTCTGTGATTACTAACCTCGGATCGAACGTTTTGGTAACACAAAAGTTATACCCTATAGATATAGTTATAGTCAGGGGTACTCATCTCAGCCTTTGATCGCGGACTGTGATGTGGTATACGGGTATGCGACCCCGGCTTCCCGTCCCGAGCAAGCAGTTCCCTCCTGCTTAACAAATAAAAAGTCTGTTTCGGCGAGAATGGCAACCCAATGCAGATATGCACAAGGGCTTGGCGGACTCGGCGACTCAGCAAGGCAATGTGGATGGCCTAGGGCGACGGTAGAGGGCGCGGGTAGTTACTGTCGGCCAGACACTGCGTCTGACCTCTCCTTCAGTCGTAGCGGTTTTCCGTTCCACTGAATCAAGGAGGGTGAGGACTAAGTGCGTGCGCCTGCGTTTGCGCGAACGTTTGCGCACCGAAATATATCCTGCGCAACTGACCGCTTCCGAATAATGGACTCCGATGACGCAAAGTCCTGTGGCGATGGGTTGAGGTAGAGAGGTCTGGCGTGGTGCAAGCTGGGCTTTGTCTGATTCCTGCACATAGGCGGTTCTAGGGGCGTGAGTACATGCCGTGGTCGCTTTTGCATTGCAAATCGGGACGACAATGCGAATTCGGCAGCACCTGGGATGACAAAGCAGCCCTTTTAAGGGAGGCACTGCTTTCCTCGCCCAGCCGAGGAGGGGGCTGGAAAAGGTGCCCTAAAAAAGTGCTCGTCCCTACCCGGAAGGTGGTAGTAACCACGGCTGCCACCGCATCACTTAACTCGTGGTCGACGAAACAGAAAAAATAAAAACAGCATGAAACCATCTATCATGACATTTGGCGCGTGGAACGTGAGAACTCTAATTGATCGAGATGGCAACTCCTGTCCTGAACGCAAAACCGCCATCGTAGCTCGAGAACTTCATCGCTATAACGTGGATGTGGCTGCGCTCAGCGAAACACACCTTGCTGATGAAGGAGAACTGGTGGAAGATGGAGGTGGTTACACTTTCTTCTGGAAGGGTACCTCTGCATCTGAGCCTTGACGTTCAGGGGTAGGATTTGCCATCAAAAATCACCTAGTAAAGCGACTTCAAGAGTGTCCTGTTCACATCTCGGACCGCGTTACCACACTGCGCCTTCACCTGGATACAGACAATTACCTTAATGTCATCAGTGTCTATGCTCCAACGTTAGACAAGTCTGATGACATTAAGGACAAATTTTACGAGGAGCTAACTCAATGCCTTGATAGCATAAACGCCAGAGAGCAGATCTTATTGCTAGGCGATTTCAATGCCAGGGTTGGACGGGACTACGAGGCTTGGCCTGGAGTTCTGGGACGACATGGAGTTGGCAACATGAACAGCAATGGTCTGTTGCTGCTCGGTCTTTGTGCTCAATACGATCTAGCGATATCGAACACTATGTTCAGACTTGCCGCTAAGCACAAGACAACGTGGATGCACCCGCGTTCCAAACACTGGCATTTGATCGACTTTGCTATTATTCGGCAACGAGACATCGGTCAAGTTCAAGTCACCCGCGTCATGCGTGGTGCTCACTGTTGGACTGACCATCGACTAATTGTCACTAAGCTACGACTCCGCCTCCGTCAACCTCGCAGATCCACAGTGAAGAAGCCTGCGTTTTTAAACGTGGATAGGCTGAAAGATCGCGAGGTTAGGGTGAAATATGCTGAAGCCTTATCTCAAAAGCCGTCGCCAATAACTGAGACCGGTGATGTCAGTGCTGCTTGGGGAGCTTTGTCATGTCATCTCATAGAAGCCGCTTCTGCTACTTTGGGTACGAAAGACCGACGTAGTGAAGACTGGTTCGATGACAATAGCGAGGCTCTTAAAGCAGCATTCGACAAACATCGACAGCTCCTGCGACAGAATAATCGAAGAGGTGGAAGTGTTGCGGTGGTCAAAGAAAGTGACCAAGAATTACGCAGGCTGTCTCGACAAATAAAAGACAAGTGGTGGCAGGACAAGGCTTGTCAAATGCAGTGGCTCGCCGATACAAACCAGCTTGGTGAGTTTTACTGTGAAGTGCGTAAGCTGATTGGTGCTTCCTACCGTGCAAAAGTACCTTTAAGGTCTTTAGACGGTATGCACCTCCTGACCAGCAAGGAGGATGTACTTAAACGTTGGGCTGAGCATTTTCACAACTTGCTCAACGTAGATCGATCAGCTGATCTGCATCATATCAGTTTAATGCCTCAACTCCCGTTAGCCACGGAGCTGGACGAGCCCCTGTCATGCGACGAGGTTGTTACTGCCATCAGACAGCAGCATAATAACCGGGCGGTTGGCATTGACCTTATACCGGGTGAACTACTTAAATATGGTGGTACGGAGTTGCACACGTCGGTATGGAAACTTTTCGTTCGAATGTGGGAGGAGGAGAGGGTCCCTGAGGACTTCAAAGTTTCTCGCATTTGTGCCCTCTACAAGAACAAGGGTGACCGTTCTGACTGTAACTCTTATCGCGGTATTTCATTGCTGTCAGTCCCTGGAAAAGTCTTTGCCAGAGTTTTACTGAACCGCCTCAAAGATTTGTCGGAAAAAATTCTGCCCGAAACCCAGTTCGGCTTCCGACCTGACCGAGGTACATGTGAAGCTATTTTCTCGGTGCGTCAACTACAAGAAAAAAGTAGAGAACAAGGTCGCCAGTTGTACCTCTGCTTTGTTGATTTAGAGAAAGCATTCGACAGTGTGCCTCGCGAAGCTCTCTGGATGGTGCTAGGAAAGTTAGGGTGCACAGAAAAGTATGTGCGACTCCTAAGACTCCTGCATGACGACATGCAGTGCTGCGTCTCTGTAGACGGTGAACAGTCTGATTTCTTCCCCGTCACCTGTGGGGTGAAACAAGGGTGTGTTCTAGCGCCCACACTGTTCGCCTTGTACTTTGCAGTTGTAGTCAAAGAAGTCCTAAATACTGTTTCCCAAGGAGTCCGCATCCGTTTCCGCACAGATGGCAGTCTTTTTAACCTGGCTAGACTTAAGGCGCGCACTAAAGTCTCGTATGCATTGATTACTGAGATCATGTATGCTGATGACTTGTGCTTTCTTGCAGAATCCCCAGACGGCCTGCAACAGCTAATGTCCGTTTTTCACCAAGCATGCTGTAAATTCGGCCTGAAGATCAGTGTCAAAAAGACGGAAGTGATGTCCTTAGACTCGCATGGTCGCGAGACACTGGCGATTATGCTTGGTGAGGATATGCTGAAACAGGTTGATAAGTTTCGTTATCTGGGGAACACTATAACATCTAAGTGTAACCTTGATGCTGAGATCAACAGCAGAATCAGTGCTGCAGCTGCAGCATTTGGGAAGTTGTGTTCCAAGGTTTTCTGCTCGCACGACCTAAAGCTAGCCACAAAAATCTCTGTATATATGGCGATTGTGCTGCCAAACCTTCTATACTCCTCCGAGACTTGGTGTGTGTATCGTCACCACATACGCACTCTGGATCGCTTCCACCTAAAATGCCTTCGCACCATCATGAAGATCAGATGGTCCGACCGAGTGCGCAATACCGAAGTTCTGAGACGAGCCAATGTTGGTGGCATTGAGGCCTATCTAATGCGTCGTCAGCTACGGTGGTGCGGTCATGTATCCCGGATGTCGGAGGAGAGAGTGGCGAAGCGCATCTTTTATTCTGAGCTAGAGGAGGGCAAGCGAAAGCATGGCGGACAACTCCTCAGATATAAAGATGTTCAGAAACGACACATGAAAAGATGCAACATTGAGCCCACTCAATGGGAGGGTCTGGCAGCACAGCGTCCCGAATGGCGCGGGATGGTTAAGAGGCAAGTCCGCGAGTTTGAGGAACAGCGTAAAGCAGACCTCGACGCTAAGCGCGATGAGCTGAAGGCCCGTCCATCCGTCGCCATTAACTATAATTATGTAAATGGCAAACTCACGTGTCCACTCTGTGCACGGGAGTTTACTGCCAAAATTGGCTACAATAGCCATCTCCGGGCGCATCAGCGCCGATCTGATTAAGAGTCAAAGTGGTCGCCATGGCCGAAATCGGTCGGAGAGATCATCATCATCATCATACCCTATAGATGCCATTGATTAATCTGTGGTATCTTGTTGATTGTTTGTTCAGTTGATAATATAATTTTTTACATTCGGATGCAGCCTATGTAAGTGTAAAATTGGCTTTTACAAATTTTAATTCTGAAATTGTAATGAACATGACGTCTTCTTTTGTGAACTTCTATGGTTATAAAGTTTTTTAAACATCTGTTGTCTTTGCTGTGGTCGCTTCTAGATTAATGTTTTCAAACCCAGCCATAGCATAGACAAAGACACGTTCCTTGCTGATGTAGGGTTTAAAGAAACGCGGCCGGGAACCGGACGAGTACCCGACTAACTCGCCAAGTTACTGCCGTGATTAAAATGCATGATGTTTTGCCGTTGTTGTGAACTACGCACCAACCCCGGACTCGGAATGTCGTCACCTCATTACAATTTACAACAACTCCCAACAAAAAAATCACTCCATATTTCAGCGGAAAGTTAGGAAAACAATGAGAGAAAAGTTAGGAA